>JAOWBL010000013.1:6333112-6380962 GCA_028564865.1 Zenarchopterus dispar
ATATATATATATATATATATATATATATATATATATATATATATATATATATATATATATATATATATATATTTACTCACAATTTATAGGCAATATTAGTTACGCTACTCAGTGTCTTTGCATCAGTAATTCAACTTCACTGGACTGTTAGCTTCCTTTAACATTTATATAGAAAGCAAAAACTTAGTTTCAATCCTAAAGCTGTCAAAACTCTCCTCCTGTAGTATTTATTGACATCAGTAGTTGACTTGTATGGACCAAGGTAGCAGCAAATGGAGGGAGATACATGGTTAAATAGTGCTTCTTATACACTTTTTGTACACATACAAAGTTAAAATTACCTCAATTTGCTATCCACACTATTACTTAAGTGGAATGACATTTGAGCACTGTCCAAAAGTTAAAATAGCAAGTTATTTGAAATTCAAAATCAATGTTCTAACATTAATTGTAGTTCTGACTCAAACTGCTTTGATCCACTTCATTTTGGTTCCCAATGAAAGTTTATGCTCTGTATCATCTAACAGTGGTTGTTACTTTGAGCTTTTTGACTGATGTGTTACCAAGATCTGCTTTTAAGAGTTGAATTCAATGTTGAAGTTAGAAAAATTTCAGTTTCCTAAATGACCATAAGAGACTGGCTCCAAAAGCAGCACATTCTCCATTGACCCCATATTAAAATGTCCCATTTTGTGGCAAAAATAAATAAACTCACAGCCTTGTTCAAAACAACTGATCGATATCCTATACAGCTAGATGTAGGCTTAGAAAAGAAAGCAGCTATCTTGCAGTGACTGAACTAAAACGAAAGTGGTCGTGTTCCAACCAGCTTCCAGGCCTTCTCGTTTTGCCCATTTGCAACATGGTGGTGTGAATTATTAGAAGAAAGAGTCTTCAAAAGCTCTCTTCAGAAAACCTAAGGCTGATATCACAAGAGGTCTGTCCAGTTCTGATACACTCCCACCAGTTGAGTGTCATGTCTGTCCACATTTCTATTTCCATGGAGACACCAAGTTGGAGAGAGGAGGTGCATAGGAGTCGCTCACCCTACTCCCTAAAACCACTTGCCTTAAATAAAATTAAAAAACAAACAAACAAACAAACAAACAAACAAACAAACAAACAACAACAATAAAAAACAACAACCAAAAAAGAGCTATTTTACCCTGTGGTATTTTCATTAAGAGCTCAGGTGATTGTGTCAGCAAGTGAAGAAAGGGCCAAATATATCTTCTTTACATTGGATTGGTTCTTTTAATGACACTTGTGGAGGTATTTTTCTCTTCACGGCAGTACGATTGAAACGTGAGAGGCGACACCTTTGTTTAAAAGGAATCTCCAAGCTTCACTTCAACTGTTCTGTATCTGGCTGGGAACTGAGCTCCCTGTGGAGGAGGTATAAGCAATGAAACTTCAGAGTGAATCTACAGCACGATGGGGGTGAATCAGCGATGTTGCAATAAAGTTTTATTTTCCCAACTTTAGTTAATCTCTTTTTGAAAAGTTCCAAAAAGTTAGAATATCTTGTGAATTCTCTGCTTGACATCTCTTCAAAACTCTGAACAGATGTTGGCTCATCTTTGTCCATTAATGTCTGGCAAATGCCTGGAGCTGACCACAGGTGGCTGAGATGATGTCAATCTCTGAAGGTAAACATGAATGCACAAATGAACATCCTCACGCCATTGTCTAAGGCAAGTACTCTGTTTCTCTTTTCAGATCTCAGTAGGATGTCTCATCTAAAAAAGTTATGATGTGATGGAGACAGCTTCATCGTCTGTGTGTGTGTGTCTCCTTCTGTTTAATTAAACATGAACTTGTCCGAGGGAAGGAATTTAACAGATGGCATATAAAAATTACCTCCATCAAGCTTTTCGGGTCATTTATGAACTTTAAAGAATATATTCCCCTAGTTTCTATCTCATTTTCATCATTCTTGGGAATTTTCAAGGACTGAGTGTTTAAAAATATATATATCCACTTTAGTTAAATTGCCTCCCTTGAACACCTAACTAAAGTAAATAGGTGTACATTGGCAGCTGTGCCTTTTAGCATCTCGTTACAGTTGCAAATGAAAGGCAGCAAGCATTCATTTGATAAGAGTGAATCTACAGCTATAAAGCGAGTTAGCCAAACTGCCTTAATAAAGTTCTCTCTTGCAAATGGGTATTTGTGAAGTCGATGCACAATTTTGCATGCTCAAGCAGCCTCATTTATGTACAAAACACAATGTCAGAAGACGAGGAGTCGACGAGAAAATAAGACAAAGAAAAAAAGGTATTATGAGTGAACTCTAAGAGCAAGAAGTAAGAAAACTCACTTAGACAGATGGAAAGAGTATTAAGTTGGTACAAGGCACTCATTTGACCTTTCCTGCTGACCTGGCTCAGCTCTGCGCTGGGTGACCTCCCCTGCTACCAATAAAAACTATCTCTGACATCTCCAGCTCACTGAGCCATAGCCGCTACTGAGGATACATCAGACATGGACAGTCAGAGATGGGGTTTTCCCTTTTTGGTGGTTTTCTCTCTTGCGACCAGAATCGGCTTCCTTTTCTGACCTGCTTCGCCTAAGGAATACTTAAATATGCCAAAATGACTCACTGAGGAAAATGCTACTGTGCAAAGACCGAAATAAGACAGCTGCCATGCTATGAATGTATGCGTCAGAGGGAGGACACTGACAGGTGCACGACCAGCAGCAGTAGATAGTATGATGTGACTGCTGAACTACATAATGAGAGGTCAGTCTTTTAATTTGCTGACTCTCCAGCTATAAATGTTTCACGAATAAATGTCGGATGCTATATATGCTCTTGAAGTATGGGGCCTTGTGTGAGACATTTTGTAAAGTTGTCAGTGTATTGTTTAGACTTAAAACAGCCATTAAACAAACCATGCAATGAGATTTTTCTGCTATATGTGACGCTTTCTCACCATTTCAATTTTTTTTTCCAAAAATGAATTCATCCCGCATTATTTAATAATCTGACTGCTATTATCAAATAATTTATTTCACATGCGGATTCCGTGAAAATGCAGAGACTTAACCTTAAATCCAAATCTTGCAATTTGCCGTTAAAATGATCAGCTTTGTGAATAATGTGTTCAAAAATAAAAAAAATCTCTTATCAAATTTTAAAGAAAACCCACACACAGACAAAAATACACTTCAAGGATGCCATGCATCCACAAGGCCCTGACCCATATTCTTTAATCCAATTCCAAGAGGGACGTGAGATGCTATCATGAACATTCTCCAGCCGTCTTACCCAGATTGTGGGTGATGGAGGCTTACGTGTGTGTGTTTGTGTGCATGTACAGTAGGCATGAAAATAGCACCCGAAATAAACGCAAGTGTCACATCATTCTCTCATCAAGCCTCATATTTCAACACTTCCTTGCATCATCTGTGCTTTGGAGAAAGCTTTGTGGTGGAAAATAAGCCTATTCATATGCAGAGTGATTACTGTCGATGTGTGTGTGTGTATGTATGGGTGTGTGTGTACATGGCAAATAAATAGGTCTTGGTAATAAATCTGATGGCTGCTGCCACTGTATAAATATAGCCAGAGGATTTGGTCATGTTATATGTTCCATTTTCATCACCACTGAGAGCTCCTCGCATCACATGGATAAAGCTGAGCTCCTGAGCAATGAATAGCCCGGGAGGGTGACGGATGGTGGGATGGCGCATGGGAGATAGCAATTTGCGTGACATACCTGACCACACCCCGGACAGTCATTGCCGTTCTCACATGTTCTGCGCCGTGACTGGATACCGCCACCGCAAGGCACATTGCAGCGTTCCCATGCCGACCAGGCTGACCAATAAACATGTGGCGGGCAGGGCAGGTGTTCATTACAGTACCTTGGTGGGAAGAGAAAATAAAGAAAAGGGCACAAAGGATGAGTTTAATTTTTTTTTTTTAATAACACCCCCAAACCCCCCACACACAGACACAAAAGACACAAAACAAAAGAAAAACACTTATAGCCATGAATCAAACTAGGAGACAGAAAGCTTCAAAATCTGAAAGGGCAATATAAAAAGCTCTTTACTTCTATACAATTTGCAACCTCAAAGTCCACCAATAAAACTATCTTTAGATTTTTTTTTGTCTTCACCAACTCCTGTGAGTAATTTCTGACTCAGTAGCTGTTAAATGCTTTGATGTGTGTACCAGCGAGCCACATCATGTGCCTGTGTGCGTAGCAGTGTTGTAATTGTCTTTTTTGTTGTGATTCCACTTATAATTTATGGCCATTTCTCTATCATTAGTTTACCAGTTTTTTGTACAGTCATGTTTTCCATGTTTAGTGTTTTTACCACAGGCTTTTGTGATGTACATTGCAAAAACAGCCCCTCCAGAAATAAGCGTAATATTTCTAAGTCTAGTCCAAATGTACAATTTTAAGTAAAAAAAAAAAAGAAAAAAAACTTTCCTAATGGGGTATGAAAAAGATTTATTGACTAGAATTCTGAAAACTAGCAAAGTAGTCTAAAACAAACTTCAAATTTTCTTGAAACAAGACGTTTTTCACTTTCTTAGAAATGAGTTTTTTGCATTGCAACTTCCATTTGTTGGGCCCCTGAAAAGCTGAGTGGGGAAACCCTGTTGCTGCCTGATGCTGTCATCGAGGTAAGCTGCCTTGTTCTAAGCTCTACTTAAATGTGAAAATACGTTTGTTTTTATTGATGAAAGTGAAATGTTCCCTTATGATTTCAACATCTCAATCATTCTTGGGACATGTTTACGTTCTGAATTCAGTCACTCTTGTTGTTGCTAAATTGGCTTCACCATGTTTTGGGATTTTGCTGCTTAAATGTAACATTCAGTAGTAAGTCAGCTCTTCCTTTGTGTGTTTTAGTATTCTGTTCTGCAGAGTTTACCATCACAAGCTTGCTGTTTGACCAAGACCAGCAAAACAATAGCAAGCGGGATTTGCCCAAAATAATTTCTACACAATGCACAAAAGAGCACATACCTGCTACACGTGGCCCTCAACATGTAATTTATCAGTTTATCACAGCTTTTTGATGAAAACAACTGCCTGCTGCTTGGAGACATGCATCAAAAAGTAGTAAATTACTAAGCTGAAAGATAGTAAGACACTCTTTATAGCCAATCTCACGCTAATCTTTATAGCTAAAGATTAGCGTGAAGGGAGGAAAAATAACCGGTCTTATCCAGATAAGGGTTGCCAGGGGACCACAAACTGATATGAAATGTCCAACTAGGAATTTTCAATCTCTGATCCAAAGCCCAAGACCCCAAGTTTTCACAGACAGCATTTTTTAAAAAGTTTACTGTCAATCAATCACATTTACACAACAGTCTGGATAATTTTCTTTATTTGTTTTTGTTCCACTATTCATTTTATTTTATTATTATTATTATTATTTTGCTGAATAATAACTGTAAATGTTGAAATTTACTCTTAAAAGAGCTCTTGTTCATCAAACACTGTGGACACAAGAGATACACAAATAATTCACATAACTTTTCAAAATGTCACTTTTCAAAGGGGTCTAGCAAACCTCCAGTAAGCTTGCTTTTTGATGCGTGCTCTTTTATGATAACATATCATTTCTGAGGTTTGTGTGATTGTATATCTGGAGGGTGTTGCCAAGGGCTTGGATTCTGAGTTCGAGGAGATATTCCTTTAAAATGATTTAATGTCTGTCTGTAACAGTGTATTTTGTGAATGAATGCCATGGCACTTTGGTGTAGAACATCAGAGTTGTTCCCATAAAACAAAATAGGTTAATTTAGTGAATCATGTCTAAGCCTCTTGGTTTGTCTGTGGAAAACAGAATAGCTAGTTCATCTGTCAGACCTCTAAAATTAGACTTGAAGGGCATGGAAGATGTCACCACACCACTGAAACCTTGAATGGGAACAGCTATAAAGAGATCAGGCCATGAGACTGGGATGTCTGAAAAGGCACTGTAAACTTCATCTTAAAAAAAAAACAAAAAAAAACCACACACACAAAACTGTGCCACCATCGACAGAGAAGGTGGCACATATCTGCTCCTGTTTGATAAAAGTTAGAAAATGACATCTAAAATCTTGATGAATGTGCTCATGCAGTTTGTGTAATTCATCAACACAGACAATTAAAATAGCCAGAAAGATATCTGCTTCATCTCTAATTACCTTGTTTTACAATAACATCTGAAATTACTTTAATTACTCAAACCTCATTACACAGTAACGACAGATGAAGGCCAAGTTTATCAGAGGCTTACAGTTTCTTTTCAAAGTTTTGAACCAACAGTAAATTTGGGTTTATAGCTAGTGCGTTGTGTTTTCGCACATGACCGTTTTTTTTTTTTTTAAGAAGACTGTGACTTCTTGCGCTCGATTTAGATTATATATGGCTTTAAATTTAAACCCTTTCCCTCTTAGACTCAAGTGGAATATTTCTGTAGTGCGATTCCCAAATACCCTGCCATTGTTCACGGCAAATCAAAGGCTAAATTCTGCAGATCCAGGGTGTGAAGTAAAAATCCTCAGAGCAGTGCGTCCCTTTCCACTTTTACTAATCCGCATTCTTGTAAAGGGGAGGAGGACTGTGGAGAAGTGAGGACAAGTGTGGTTTATAATGTTGCACAAGCCTAAGAGAAGGAGAAGTAAGTACAAACACACACTGGCATAAACACTCGTGCTAAGAGGCTTGTGCAGACAACATTTCCCTGCCGTACCAAACATAATAATAATAAAAAAACATCTGCAATCAATGCAGCAGAGATTACTTCAAGCTTCAAAATAATTTAACATCATACACATTCTAATCATTCCAGTGGCTCTGCTCCATCCTATCTTATCCTTTTCTGTTCTCTCTGAAACACGCGGAGCTGATAAGACTAAAACGAGGCTAATTACCCACTATAAGCTGAGTAAGCAGTGTGGACGCTGTCAGCGCGCTGAGGGAAATACCAACAGAAGGTTCATAAATGCAAGCATTAAGTATCCAGATTTAAGCCTGTAGCACTGCTGTGTATGCTTGATTTCATAGCACTTGCTCCATCTTTAAAGACTTTGATTCTGCAAACAATCACGACCAAACTTACTGGAGAATTGTCTGATGAGTGAAAAAAAATACAGAACTGGGGAAAAAAAGAAGTTTATTTTGCCCTTAGCATTTTTGTTTTTGTCAGTGTGTTTATCTGTGAATATATGTATGAACATAAGCTTTGTGTGTTAATCTGAGTGGGGTACAAAGGCAGAATAACAAAGTGTGCAGCCAGACTTGGTCTAGATGCCTCTGAAACCAACCCTGTGCCCCATAAAATAAACCCTTTTCACAATGAAAAAAGAAATGTTCAGCGAGCTAAAACTCACAAAGTCATAGCGCTGTTAATGCCATGAAAGCTAAAGTTTTCAAAGGAAATTTCATGTATTTCAAATGTGGGCAACTGGAAACAACATATGTGGTAGAAGTCTTTGGACACTACACAAAAGGCTGAACCTGAAGATTTTCACTAAATACTTTATAATGTCTTTATTTCTCCCTTAATTCCCTGAATTCCAATAAACCTAACCATAATAACTTGTAAATTGTGAACTCCTGCTCTAACAATAACTCACTTTAATCCTAAAAGCAAATTCTAAATGTATGAATCTACTACTGATATGCAAAAAGATAAATGGAGTCACATGGCATCACCCACTGCATTTCACTGTTGCAGTGTTTTTGCAGGCAAATTATATCTGAGAGAGAATATCCGACTACTCCCCACCAGGCAACTCAGCGATCACTCAGATTAACCCATAATATTGCAGAATTTCAAATCAGCACAAAATACTTTTTTCATATTAAAATATCAGATGAGATTTAGATTAGAAGAGATAGTTGCTTTCTTTTAGAAAGCATCATCTGAGTCATGTGGCCTTCCATCGCTGCTAACAGCAAAAACCAGTCAAAGTAACATTGAACTTCCGTCCTGATTGTCTCTTGCCACAACTGCATTGTTTTTACAGTTTACAGCAAAATATCACACATCACTAACAGTACAGTCAGCTCACAGAGCTACATTTGGCCTGATGTTAGAGGTATATGGGACTCTACAAAATCAACACAAGAAAGGAAACGAGAGAGTGACTAAGTAAGATTAAACGAGTAAATCTTGAAGAGAATCGTAAAAGTGGTTTAACCTCAGCGCCAATAAGGACAGCAAAAGAACTAAAAATGAGTAAAGTTCCTTTGTGCTCCTGAAAAATTAGCTTAGAGACCAGAATTGTTTTGAACACAAATTAAAATAATCTCTTAAAATTGGGCGTTTTAACAAGGGGCACTTTCTTTGGGTGGTCTACACTGGCTTCATTTTTCAGCCAAGGAGGCTTCAGTTCAGCACGGACACTCATGAGAGCTGCTCTCCTCTCATTTCTTTAAAGATCCTTTTCCAACCATCCCCTGGACAACAAGCGGCCGAACGTATTTCAAATAGCTGAACAGAGCAAGTACAAATAACAGGCAGCAGAGATCACAGAAATGAGATTAAAGCTCTGAGGGAAAAAATACAGGGGTGGTAAAATATGCCTCTCTCCTGCTGTGATCTTTAGTGCGAGTCAGCTTTTTTTTAATTCTGGTGTATTTCCTGAGTAACTGGGCAGTGCTAGTCCCTGTTTTCCACATGGCTCCAGAATGAGTTCTGTCTGGATAGGGTGTGAACAGAAAAAAAAAAAGAGAAACGACTTGTCCTCCAAGATGCTGTTTCTGTTGTCATGGTAACAGTTTATATCTTCCTTCTCTCTCTGTGCCATTTGAAATGTAGTTATTTGCACCTTTTCTACCTTCACCTCTGTATAAAACAGGGCCAGGGGAAGAACATGAACTCGCTGTTTTACTTTGTAGTTCAGTCACTGTGGACAAAAAAAAAGTATTAAAAATAAAAAAGAAATGCCACAGTGTTATAAAAAAATAACACAGTATAGATTGTGTGACTTGCAGACACAATGGAAGCTGTCAAAGTTCTTTGTCCAGTCTGGTCAGCACCGCACCAGTGTCTTAGGCAACCAGAACAAACTGAGATAATGAAAAATAGGCTCCTGACCTTTTCTACCTGTGCTGCTTTTTATGTCTCTTTGTGCTTTCTTTGCATGCTTTCTCTTTTAATGCCTTGAAACTTGCTTGGAAACCGTACAAACATCTTTAAAAAGGTGATTATTCTTCACCAAAGCATCAAAATGTAAACTTGGTCTGTGTGTGAAAGCCAGATAATTACCCAAGCACAGGCCAATGGTACTCATTTCTTAATTGGCTGTCATACAGTTGGACAGATGAGAGGAGGAAAACGAAAGGAAAAGGGAAAAGTCACAGCCAAAGTTATATTTCCTGTCTGCAGGTTCCAAACTGGGGAGGAAAATAGCTTTCTTTTGTTTCTTTCACATGAACAGCTCAAAACATGCATTCGCAGCAACTGCCCTTTAATCAGTATAGGACAATAAATATTTAAAAACGCATTTGTATTATTTACCTCTCCTCACGGTTCTGGCCCACACACACTCGCCCGCCGTGGCGAGGGGTCGGGTTGCTGCAGGAGCGCTGACGCACTTGGAATCCAATGCCGCAGCTGGTGCTGCAGGGAGACCAGGAAGTCCAGGGAGTCCATGCTCCGTTTCTATGGTGACACACATAGCAACATCAGTCTGTGACCTCAACCACAGATGAAGGTGAACCTAGAGAATTAATATGTGTGTATTTTGACTGAATAGATCAACCGGCTTTGTCTGCTGTTGATGAACTGGCTCTATTTATGACGAAAACTTTGCTGCATAAAAATATGCATAATCTTTCACAAAAGAATCCATCTACGTGGCTTTAACTCTAAGCAATTAAACGAGTAATGAAACCATTAGTGAAATTGCAAAATGTAAAGGTTTGGTGTGATTGTGAGTATCGGTAGTTAAATACGGGGAATTAAGACTTACGTTTGTGTATGTATTCCTTTATGTCTCATTGTTAAAATCGTTAAGATGTGTGACAGATTTAGATCATACCAAGCGACAGATCAGAGGAGTATACCTGGAGCAGTTGGCGACTTCAACACTGATGCCATAGCACTGCTGGCCGCCACACTGAGGGGCGGGGTTATCACAGGCTCGTGTCCGACACAGACAGGACCCGGTGTTACCTCCATCGCTATGGCTACATGCTGACCAGCCCGACCAGGCACCAAAGCCTCCATCAACTGTAACATTACGGACCTGTCGGTGATAAAAATAACAATAAATAAATAAAGTTTATGTGAGTAATGGCTTTTCTCAGTCACTGGTCATTGCATTAGTGATGCTTTCAGGAATGTGCTGATTTGGCAGATGCTGGGTACAGATGGATGCAAACAGAAATCAATTTCCTGAAAACGAATACAAAAATAACCGCATTACAAAATCTAGTGCATGTCCAAAATTGTGCAGTTATGGGGTGTGAACATGAGGACAATTCAAAAAAACATCTTTGCAGGATCTAATGATATTCCAAATGACAAAGGAGAGTTTCAAAATGGACACATTCCCAGAACAAAAGTATGAAGAAATAAAAGTGGTCTCATAAATGAATATCTGAAGCAAAACAGAATCAAACAGGAAAGCCCAGATATTGCAGTAGCAATGAAGTGATGTCTTGGGGATATGAGCTAAATACAAAAAAAAAAAAAAAAAGCACCAATGAGGAATCAGCACTCGCTTCCGATGATATGAGCCATGTCGCTGCTGCATTTCAGGATGATCTAAAAATGAAAAGAATGCTTTCACACAAGAAGCAGAGAGAGTGATCATCATCTGCTTTGGCAGAAACAGAATAATGTCTGGCCTGCGCTCTTATTGGTAATTGAACTCTGTCGTGTGCCTAAAATGAGGAACGCTTGGCTGAGAGAGACAACATCTGCATCAGTGGGCAGCCTAGGAAGAAAATAACTACACAGGGACAGCCAATAAAGCAATATTGCATTATCATTCAAGCTGAGGCTGTAAATGATTAGGTAGTTGTACATTATCTGTTCCATGCATATTTCATGCTGATATTTTTCATTAAAAACATTAAAGTGAATACAAAGTTTCATACTGTTGTAGACGGTTGTACTTTCCTTCATTAAAATGTTAAAATAGAAGGGAAATGACAACAGAAAGATGAAAAATGATTAAATCGGAAAAATGATGAACAGCTCTCCTGCTTTATGAGCACTATAAGCCTTTTTTATAGACTCAAAAGTGCAAACAATGTGCCTGTTTTTATTCTAAAAATGCTATAATGTCATAGTTTTGTTGTGAGGGGAAAAGCAAACTTTCTGAAAGACATGCTGAGTTTCCAAGGGACATATTGAGTTTAAATTTCCATTTAACCTAAGTTAAAACTTATAGAAGTCTGAGTAAGACTTCTTCCATCTCTAACATCGGTGAAATTAGTTTTTTTTTCCTTATTTCCTCACCAATATGAGACTGCGCTGCCATATGCCGTTTGTGTATAGGTTTGTAAAGCGTATCTCCCGTCTCTGCCTACACAACATGACTCAGTCTGCAAAGCCCTGACTGGCTTCCAGCTCCAGACTGACATTTTGTAGGAGTAGCAATGCAGCAGAGCAGACGCTCAGCCACTTCAGCCTTCAAAAGTATTAGTGAACTTAAGGAGGGAAAAAAGACCGCTTCTTGTTTTTTTTTTTTTTTTCCAGTTTTACATCTTGGCTGTGAATTCCTGCAAAAAAGACAGTTTTCTTGTTCCGGTTTGGCTTTAGCTCTGTATTGTACGCCCATTACTGGTTGTCAGCTTCCAAACTCAGCACTTCCTGAATTAATTCATGCAAAATGGACTCGACTTTGGCTCGTTTAAGGTCTGTTGCAGCGAGAGAGAAACTCCGTGTCTCCAAAACATTTTTTTTTTCCATAAAATGAATTCTTATGTTCAGTAATTCTGTACATGAGTCTTTCAAGTGAAAAGGCTGATAAGTTTGAGGATTAAAAAAAGTTTACTAAAAAGGCTGTTATTAACTCTTTATTGGTTTTCTAAATCCCACAAAAATTACTTATTGCCGAGAACAACATAAACTTTGTCAAAAGTTATCTTTGGTAAGACAGAACATTTAAAACTAATAGTGATTAAAAACATTTTTAAAATAACATTTTGACCATTGATGGTGCAGAAGAAAAAGCTAGCTCATTCTAACAGGAAAATGCTCATTATCAGTTTCTTAAATGTTGTTTACTTCTGCTAGACAAAGCAGACAATTGGTAGTAATTGTGTTTTTTAGACAGTTACACCTTGTCCTTTTTTTTACAGTTTGCATTTTGTTTGGACAAGTAAAACAACATGCACAGGACAAAAGCCAAACTGACTAGCTACTTCTCCTCCACTTAAGCAATTTTCATTAAAGTTCCTTTTCTGCAAGGATAACTGTTAATTGCTGTCGAGTTAACACTGCTGAAATGAAAGCGCGATATGTCTGATGAAGCAGCCTTCAGAGACGTAATTAATTTATCCCACAGCAGCTCAATATTGTAGACTGCGTTCTCTGAGGTTAAAGTGCAACATATTCTTCTAAAGATGAAGACTTATGGAAGCATACAGCAATCTCAGCTGTGAGTAAACAAAATTAAACTGTTAAAAACTGAGTAAAGCAGAGCTATGCTGAAACTGGAGGCTTGCCAGCTGCTCGTACTGCTCTGAATTTTGGTGCATGGTAAAATAAATGGAACAACTGTTTCTGCTGGTGAACCTCAGTCGGAGGTGGATGATGGAGTCATCTCAGGAGAAAAAGTTTTAAAGCAGTTTCTTTGGTGGCAAGGATGGGTCTACGTCTGTCAGGCTGGTTTCATGTTGGTTCTGAAATGTCTGTGTCAGAGAATCATAATATTTAAATTCATGTGTAGAGAAGAGTAAGCATTCTTCACCTTACCTTTTCGGAATGTGAAGTATTTTTTCAGAGTGGAGAAATAAAGAACATGATCTACTGTGATGCTGATAGTTTTCTATAACTCTCCCCTAGACATGATCTAAAACGTCAGCATAATTTCATACTAATTTTTAAATGAGTTACACGGGACTCATTTATGGTTATTTAAGTGTTGTGCTATACATGTTCCAAAAACAGTGTATCTGTATTAAGTATGTGAATCTTTATAATTATCAGTTAATTTGAAGTGAGAAGAAGGGTTTGGATTCACATTAGGTGACAATTACACCTAATTAATACAATCCGATTGGCTGACCTTTGCTTGACGTCACTCAAAGTGAACAGAAGGTGATGTTAAGGTCGCTCTCATTGCGTACGATCCGAGTGGTCAACCCACAATGCAAGAGCAGAATATTTAATAGTTTAGGAGGTCACAAGGGAACACAATAAGATCCCTGCCCACCTGGAGCTTTCTGAAGGTCATAAAGATGAGCCAGAAGACAAAAAAAAGAATGGACGGAGGAGGAACAAGACTCAAATTGTTTTTGGTTGAACTAAAAGGTATTTTGCTTGGAGATGGGAAAATACTACTTTTTATGAAACATGGTGGTGGCAGAATCATGATTTTTGCCTGTTTTGCATTGTAGAAGAAAAAATGCAAATACAAAATTTCCATCAACCACTGAAGCAACACACCTGTGACCAGAATCTCAAGAAAAAATGGGTGACACAAATAAGTAACTATCTTATTAGGCAAACTAGTTGTTCTGCTGAAGAATATGTTTTGAAAAGGATCTGAAATCTATAGAAATGTTGCAGAAGTGAGAAATTCCTGTGGGGAAACCCATCAACATCCCAGAGTTGAAGCCATTATGAAATAAGGAATGACTAAAATTCCTCTGGGAGATGTTTCTGCAAACAAGCATGGAGTCCAAATTTACAATTGGATGAATATAGTAGCCTTATTTGCAAGGCGAATCCTCTTCATGTTTTTTTGTGGATTACATGAACATGTGCTGATGTTTCAGGCTACATTTGTTCAGGAGAGCATCAAGCTTTACTGCACGTACAGATAAGACATCAGCTCCATACTCACTGGACACTTTGTGATGCTCTGCTCCCACTGGCTCATTCTAACACTTTCTTCCAAGGTGGTACACTTCTTCAGCAACAGATCCCAACCACAGTATGGGTCCCTGGCGCCTACACAGGCTCTTAAAGGTGGGGATGAAAAAAAAGTCACTATTAGTGGGCTTTTATGAACCTGTCATGAATGTATACAGATGGTGTTGCAATGTGTAACAGCATAAAGTCAAACATCAGGTGGAAGAAGGGAAATTACAGTGGAAGCTAGAAAATAAGTAGATGGAAGAAATGATGTATGAAAACATGAGAACCTGCTAGAGATAAAACGGTAGATGAAGGTAAGAAAAAGTGTCAGTGGAAAGATGACAGAAGTGAATAAAGAGACAAAACGCTGCAAGGAAGGGGCGAGGGGAGAGTTCAAGGTGAGGTCAAAGAGAAGATGCAGAGAAGCTACTTGCATAAGAGGAAAACTGAGAAAGCCAAGAAAGGCAGGAGCAAACTGTTAGTTTTGTTTCTGAAAGTAGAACACCGACATGGATGAGATAGCAACGGTCTCATAAAATTCTGCCTCACTGCAATGTGCTGACTAATTCTTCTGCTATCAGCCCAAACAATATCCATTGTGAGGATGTTTTAGTGAAGATACTGACATCTGTCTTTTAATTTCTGCATCAGCTGCTTTATGGAGAGCAATAAAAAGCCCAATGTTACTCTTTTGCTATAAATACTAGTCAGCAGTGACAGCACAGTGACATATCTCTCAGCTTCAGGCATCAATGCCGCCTGACATGCCCCTCGTGAAATGTAACCAAGTCTTTTTTTTTTTTTGTGGGTTTCATGACAATGAATCCACTGAAGACACAAACAAGAGCTTACCCAGAGAACACGTGATCACATGCTATCAATCCCTGTGAAATTGCAAGAAGGCAAGACTTGTGTTTGTCTGCACACACGAGATGGCTGACATACCGTCTGCATGACAAACGCGAAGCAAACAGTTACGGGCTGCAGCTGTTAGGACAAAGATAGTAGGGGTGGCGACACTTGCACAATATGAGAAAAGAGAGGTAAAACATCTTAGTACCTGTCGGCTCAAGGCGCCTTAAGGGTTTTTTAGATTGTATTCTACCCATCAGCAACATAAACGAAGACGGAGACACACCTCTTTGGTTCAAATAGGCAGATCTAAAGGGCATATCTGTGATGAGCCAAGAAGCTTCCCCTATAGCAACCAACCTACGTCCATGGTATAATTGCCTGACAGCAAGACGGTTCTGGCAGGGGTCTTCCTGTGTGGAGTTTGCATGCTGCTCTTGCGTGAGTTTTCACCTAGTAGTCCAGCTTCCTCCCACAGTCCAAAAACATGTGATTCTAAATTGGCCATAAAAGTGAGAGTGAGTGTGTATGGTTGTTTGTGTATATGTGTTTTTGGCTGTACCCCTGCCTTTCACCCGGAGAGAGCAGAGACAGGCTCCAGCACATCCCAGTGACCCTAAATAGGAATAAGCGGACAGATAATGGGTGGATGGACGGATGACTCACTATTGTAATATTTCTTTTAGAGCAACAGATGCAATCTGATCACCTAGGTCTTCCGTGATTTCCAATAACAGGTCATTATGTGAACGACAAGGCATGCAGGTGTGGTTCCTTTTACTGCTAATGGATTAAACTCAAACCTTGTGGTGAGTTTTCACACCTGGGCCTCCGCCTCTGGATTTTTTAATTCATATTTACTGTTTTTTGATGGAGTGCCTTACAAACAGACAGAAGCTCAGTACATCTGATAAAAGACACAGAGTCGCCGCAGGACAGTGCACCCGTCAGAAAACGGACAGAGCTGTGCACGGGTCAGTGACGACACAGCAGGATGCCACGGAGACAGACTGAGGGCAGCCATGGGCACCTCCAGCGGCTCAGAGAAAGCTGATTTAGAGGATTTTAAATCTCAACAAAGCCCCCTGACCAGCACAAAGGCCTGGTCCTCTCTGATAAGGAGAATCTTATGAAAGAAGGGGCTTGAATACTTCTTTGTGAGCACATTTGCTTTTGACGTTTTCCCACTAAGATTAATTCGGCTTGTTTGTGCATGTACTCACTCCCTGGTCTTGTGGTAGCTGCATCGCTTTAGTGGGATCTTGATGACCTGGTCTCTTACACCCACATAAAGCTCGCTGCGACTGTGCAGAATCAGCAGGCTTCGTATTGGCTGCCTCTTCCTAGGCGGAAACAGCTCGATCTCCTCCAATAGGCATCTCCCTGTGGACTGGTTGAGCGGAGAAAGAACTTTCCTGATAGTACCGTAATCTGGAAGAGACAGAGGAGGAGGTAGGATTTGGTCACAAAGATGAAGAAGGGAAGTCATTTACAAGAGAAAAGGTAACCCAGTAGAGTAAAGAGTAAAATAAAAAGCAGAGTGAGAACAGAAGAGGGTTTGGAAGAGAAAAATAAACAACTGGATGAGCAAAATGGTGCACAAGCCAGCTTGAACCCTCTGTGAACTGCACAACAATCAGATT
This sequence comes from Zenarchopterus dispar, assembly GCA_028564865.1. NCBI lineage: Eukaryota > Metazoa > Chordata > Actinopteri > Beloniformes > Zenarchopteridae > Zenarchopterus > Zenarchopterus dispar. Next base: position 6,349,612 of record JAOWBL010000013.1, read on the forward strand.
CTAACACAAAGGCAATGCAAAAAGAGAGGTGGAGCCTGGCATGCCAAGCCTGGTTATGCCATCAATATGCAGCACTGTAGATGCGACCAGGGAATAGATATGGCACCTGAATGCATGATTTCTGGCCTAGTTTTCTTTAAGGGGATATTCTAGGGGATGAAATCACTTTGTAGTTCTGAGAGAGGGAGCGAAGTGTGGAAATCTCTGTCATTTTGAATACATCCTGACCTTTTATTTTGTGTAAAGTAGGTCCCAGGAGATGCAGTTGGGAGCAAATTTTCTTTGGGGAGAGCTAAAACAAACACAATCTATTATACATGCAGTCCCCTGGGCGAGGAAAAAAGTAATTAGTTGTACAGTAGTGCCATGTGAAGAAAGGTGAAATGCTAATAGATAACTTTGAGGCAAGGAGTGGAAAGATTTTGCCCCAAGCGGTGGTAATGTGATTACTATTTCATGTAACAAGTAGTGTAAGGGGCTTGGTTTGACAGTCAGATCTACAGTCCCACCATGAGCTAACTGCATCAGCATCTTTGGGTAATCTTGTTTGTGGTGTCACACTCAGTTACAGAAATTTGAGTTAAGCTTCTGTGTTCAGAGGATAGACTGCCAAAGACGCAGAGCTGAAGGTGTGGAGAAGCAGCCAACCACCTGCAGAAGAGGCTGGTGAGCTACATTCATGGTCCAGTTAGAGGGCGGGGATGCAAATGCTGACTTTAGCGGTTTTTATATTTGTGTGTGTATGTATGGGCATGGAGGTGACTTTAATTCATGAGTTCTTATAAAATGAATATTTTTACAGTCTTTTTTTTGTTGCCAAGGCATGTACCTGCTTAAAGGTTTGGTACTGTACTTTGATGAACAATGGATTTAAATAGCCCTTACACTTATGTAAATTTTCTTCACATGAACCTCAAGAAAAAGTATCTTGCTCCAGGGCAGAAATTACTAATGAGTTCTGAGTAGGAATTTAGCCAAAATACGCGGCAAACCTCATGTTTATGCAAAAAAACAAAAACAAAAAAACAAAGCAAAACAAAAAAACCCCCACAAAAAAACAAAAAACAAAACAAAAACCCTCTCATACCTTGACATCATTGGACTCCCAGTTGAAGTTATTAGGATTTCCACAATGGCCCCAATCAGCAGGGCGCATTTAGGCGTTAATAATAGCATGTGATTAGGTACATTATGTGTGCTAGCCAATGGCCCTGGCAGTGCTTCAGATGTTTTCATTAGCGTTTGGTTAGTGTCTGGGGAGCTTCCAGTGTGGGTAGCTCTGGTTCAGAGCAACATTGATCACAGCACCATGCAAACAATGAGAGGGGAGTTTTTAGGGGAGATGCCAAGCACAGAGGCAGTGAACTGGAATAGGCCATATGTGTGTGTGTGTGCATGCATATGTTTGTGTGTATGTGCATATGACTGTGAGTGAGGGGGAGAGAGAAAGATTATATGTCCGCACATTTCACAAAGGATATTTGAGATATCCTAAAATAACACTGAGTCTGCCACATGAGGATCATGCTGACATTTCCCAGTGGGCTTATGGTGCATTAGCACAGTGAAGTGGGTCACTACATTCAAATTCTGTTCCGCCTATCTGTTGGTAATCCATATGTTACATCATAAAACAAATCCTCACACCTTGGTGTCTGGCTAGTGACTTACCAATACTGCTTTCCACACCTTGCCAAGTCTAGCATCACATATTGTCCCACCAGCATGATCAAACAATCCGCTGATAAGCAGATGGTACCATGGAGGCGCATCAGGATGGACTAAAGTGTACGGGCCGCGTGCATGTGTTAGTAATCTTCTGTCTGTCTTCTTTTTCATAGTGTGTGTGATCTCTTGACAAAAGACTAAACTGAAATGAAAAGTAGTCTACTGCATATTTGTCTGTGCATACATGTATTTTAGTGAAAGCGTTTGATTTAGGTGCATGAGGATGTAAAGAGCGATACAACACACGTCAAAGACAAACCTTTGATGTCTACAAGACAAGACACAGATTGAATGGTTTTATTATTCCTCTTGCGGGTCCTTTCTTTCATGTGCAGAGTACACTTCAAGGGCTTCAAGCTCCTGAAGTCAAGTATTTCTTTGTAACAATCAATATTCATGGCTTTTTAAGCAAGAATCAATGTGTACATTAAGAAAAATGTAAGCACTAAGGTATAAGTTAATTACCCTAAAATTTCAGCTACTCTGCCTCTGCATGACTGTTTAATTGTGTCCTAATCAGACCTGGATTGCTGCCTAGACTTATTTGACATTAACTTTTCCAACTAACAAATCTCACCCACTTAAAACTGCTGAGAATAGAAGAAAAAGCTAAAAGTTAGAGTTCATAAATACTTAATGTTAACTGGCCAGAAATGTAAGCGTTTATGTAGGATGCTGGTGCTTAAATTAAGAAGCTGACAAAAAAAAAAAAGAAGCAGTTTTCAGAACCTTTAAAATGTCTCAAAATTGCACCAGAAAATCCAAACAAAATGCACATAATAACACAGAGCAAATACTGACACTATTTTTTGTCATGAACAGACAATCTTGTAGAGGAACCTACCGGTGGCCAAATAAATGATGTGGAACAGCATGTCTTTCCCTTGGACCACATCCACTGCCACATGAGTGAAGCGGACATTGTCCTCCATGAAGTAGGGCACGGGGACCACAGGCTGGACCACCTCATGCATCAGCAAAAACTTCTGAGCGTCCTGGAGGTTTCTTCGAGTCAGGTTCACATAGGACCCAGAGTTGATGGTGCCACACTGTGGAGGTGGAAACGTTGAGGGGGGGGGGGGAAAGAGACAAAGCTTTCACTAACTGTGCTGATAAAAATCAAAGCGTGGCTAGTTAATAAGCTTAAGATTTTAGTTCAGAAGCACCAACAAATGGAAAAAAGAGGTATTGAATGATTAGGTGAACAGGGATTTGAAGTCAATTGGCAAAGATTTGTTATGGTCTCAACCTTGAGCCTTTGTGGTCAATATGCTGAGGCTGATGGAAAGAGAGTGAATATTTGACTGAGCAGGTAGTTATTATCTCCTTTATTAGATTTTCTAGCCAAATGCATATATATTGCTGGTAAGTTTAATGAGTGCTAACGTGGCTTGATTATGCCTTTCTTTACCTCAAAAATAACATTAAAGAGTTTAAAAGAAAAAGGTAGCGAAGTAGCTCGATATACTGTTGGGGTTTAACAACACCAGTGGTATCTCACGTACATAAGCAGATTTCATCATCACATATATTCATTTAGTTATATTTTCATATTCTGTGCCCCTGTAGAGTTTTGTGACAGAAGCAGAGTTAGGTACCAGTTTATAATGTGAAATACCTGCAAGATATTTCCCAAGTTTCATATATTAGACCAAGCTCAATAAAGGGGACGTTCTCCAAGTGGGAATTTACAGAAGAAAACAAAGTCAGTATGGTTTCTATGTCGTTAGGACAGGACATAAAGTATGAGTAAGTTATATGTGTTCTACGAAAAAAATGTGTTCTTCCTGTAGTTTCCATGACATAAGATTTATCTTACTTTTCATATTGTAACTGGTTCCAACCAGCAATAAATATGGAAGTAGACACATCTATCAGCTGAAGGAATTGTCATCACTATCCTTTGTAGAGCGGCATCTTTGTCTTTGTCTAGTGAAACTGAATTCTACACATTAATCATTTGGATTGAAGTCTGTGTTTTATGTATGTTTTTTTTAAGTTAGTTAGCCTTTGCAAAGCTTTGGGAAAACTTTGCATTCACAGGACAAGATAATTTCATGCTTTTGAAGTGGTAATGTAGAGTATTTTTCTTCACGAAACTGATCAATGTGAAGCACAATGCAAACCTAAGTGAGGGAAACCTGGTAAAACGGGTCCCAAGTTGGGGTTAGGATTCTGGACTGAGGCCTCTTCAAAACAAGACTATTTTGAAAAACGACAGCAAGCCATGTTTATGAATTAATGGTCCTCAAAAGGAATGCCATTTTGTGACAGTGACCAAGCTCCAGCTTTACGTGGTCTTTAAATACTCAACATAACCGGGACAAAGTCTATCGTCCCGGCAGGTTAAGTTCAGAGGAAATGTTTACATGGCCATTGATGTACTTTGTGAGTTTTGTACCAGAAAACAAAGGTTTACTGCTTAATCTGAGCTTTCGTAGCCAGGTAATCAATAAAACCTGCTTCTTGAAATAACCCTCCATGTTGAGGTTTGACATAACTTGAACAAACCCAAGTTATGTTCAGAGGGTTTGTAGCCACGGTGATCAACTTACACAATCATTTTTGGTGTAAAAGCATTTTGCCAATTGTTTGCTGTCAGTCTGTTTGCTATCCATCTGTAGTTATGGTATTATGATTGATGATAAACAGCTTCTTCATATTGCAGTGGGATGGGACTTTGGTGGTGATCAGTTCTTTTTGAGCATCCACTCTAGTAACAACACATTTACTTTATACAGATCAGTCCTTGGCCTTCACTGAGCTGACGGATGAGAATCATGACGGGCCTTTCCAGGCTGGTGAATGGATCAGTGCTCTCACCTCACCAGGAGACGGGAAATTAAAGCTCTGAAGGACTGAGAGAAGGATTACAATGCAGCGCGTGCAGAGTGAGCATCCTGCTTATGGCAAAAATGTGCTGCATGCGTGTGGCATGGGATGTTAGGAACACATGTCTGGGGCTTGCTTTTGTGGTTTGTCCTTGCATTGCGTGCATGCGTATTATTCCCAAATTGCCTGCGTGACTATAATTTCTGTTACAGAAAGACAGTGCTGTGTGCTGGCTGGTGATGGTCTATTTCATCTGTGAATGCGCAGAGAGAAAGATGTTATGCTTTTCTCAGAAAAGTCAAGGTGAGGGAGACAACTGGCATTTGCTTGAGGGCCCATCTAACTCTTCTTCCCCTCATCACTGATGGTCTATGCTCAACCTGGACAATAAATGCCACTCAGAAATACACTTCTGTGGATTTTATATAAAAGTTAAAGTTAAACCTCTATTTTGCTGCAACTATACAACATAACAGATATTTTTGCATCAGCTTTTGGCTCAGAGTCAAATTTAACACATTGTACTGCATATGGAGCTGCACAAATAATGCATTTTTTTTTTTTACAGTAAGCAATTACAAAATGACAGAAAACCTATACAACACAGAGATGGTATTAGCTCCTAATACACAATGAACATGACTCATAGCCTGAATAATCCCAGCAGGATCAATCGGTGTAGTTCAAATAAATGGGGGGATTTTCTCTGCAGACAGACAGGGAATTAAGCTCTCAATCAATGACTAGAGCGTGTGCGGTGAGTGATGAGTTCACACTTATAATTATCCCTATGTGGCAGCTGTAGCCCTTTATTTTTATGGGTGTTTTTGTGTACAGTAGATATCTACATGGCCAGTGGCTTTAGTGCTCCTGGTTTCCAAGAGGTGTTTGTTTGTGCCGGCACAACTGTGAAAGTGGACAAAAAAAAAAGGTGAAAAAAAAAGACAGGCTATAAATCCTGCGCTCGTAAATCCAATCCACCAACATTGACAAATGCTTGATGAAGATGTCACTGAAACCTAGATAAAGTGTGCATCGGTCCAGAGGCGAGGAGCAGCCATTGTGCCCGAGCTTAAGTGGAGAGATGGGAACAGGGAGGAGGAACTGATCCGTGCTTATCCTTGAGGAACAGAACCATATAAAAACACTGTGGTATACAGAAACCCTTCTGAGATGGACCTATAGCTCTTTGAACAGCACACATCTGTGGTCAGCTCTAACCAGACAAGGAAAACTGCTTTTCATCAAGGCAAGGGATTTTCACTCATGCAGCTGCTGGCATGCAGATACGTAAATGTGTGACGACTGCGAGAGGCCTTCCCGGTTCACGATTCATTGGAGTGTGTGCATGAGTGTATTAAGTGTACTACAGCTCCCACTCTTTCTTATGAGTACCCCAACCACTCTTTCTGCATGAGCAATGTCATTATAGATAGTGTGCGTGCCTATAAGCTCTTGATAGCAGGTTCATGCATCTGCTGGCTTGACGGAAACACGATTAAGCACCTGTGACGGGAAACACATGTGGAAGTGAGGCATGTGTCACCCACTGGTGGAGTTCAGTCCTGCATGGAGCACTGCGTGGATTTACTCCCTTACTGTCTGCTAAGACTGCAACAACTGTGAGCCACTTGTTCTGCTAATAAAACATTCCCTCTGTATCATCGGTATGGAGCAGCGGCTGAAATCAAAATAAGGTGCTTGGATTACCAGCTTTAGGTGGTAGGATGAAGAATAAACATAAAATCCTACATTTGAAAATCAAACATGGTTTATTGGGAAGGACTACAGTTCACTGATCTGCTAGTAACGGGTGTAAAACACGGAAGATTTCATAACAAATATAATGTGTGTATTTATGAGCAGAGAGACCTCTGATTGAATGTGAGAACAAATTAATATGAGTAAAGAGCTTCCTGAGACTCCAAGGTGGGCCGATCAGCAAAAATTATTTATCAGGATACACAGGCAGTGTACACACTATATGCATAAATTTCCATTTAATAAACTCCACCTACACATGATGGATTTGGAAGTGTAGTAGTCGTGTACTGGGATAGGAACCACTAGATCCCTGTGACCCTGGACTGAAATAAGCAGGTATAGATAATGAATGGATGGATTTGGAAGTGTATTGATTTGAAATTACCTCTATCCTGAATAAATGACCACCTCCAGTTATCAAAGGGTAGCGCTAAACTGTATCCTGCTCATTTCGTAAACAGTTTACATGTATTTGCCTCAACCAGCAGCACAGTTTTACTAATGGCTTCTATCTTTGTATCAATATTTTGATTCAAACTGAAACCTCTTTAGCTGTGATGGACTAGCAGCCTGTCCAGGGTGTATCTTCACCTTTCAGCCTCTGACAGCAGGATATTATCTAGTAGAACCTTGTGACCCTGAACAAGATTGAAGCGGGTGTAGCTAATGGATGGAGAAAATGTCTTTGGCATGCATTTTTATTTTCCTTTTTACACATGTCCCGAGAGGATGAATTTGAGTCACTGTTTTTCAAACATGAGATTGTCACTTTTGTTTTGTGGTGAAGTCTGGACATGACATGACAGCCAAGAAAATTACTCATGCCCCCATTAGGATGTCTTGGAATAACTTTGAACAACTTTGCTCTTTTCCCATCAGCCTCAACTATACTTTGTATGTGGTAATAAAAAGCAAATAGTATTAGCTGGCTAAATTAAGCACACTAAATCTATTTTAACATGTTGTCATGTTGTGTGTTTGAGCATAGTTACCAAACATCTGTTGTGAAGTAATTTTGACTTTGATCGTCCTTAAAATGTTGGAAACACAGTCATGTTTACCTTAACAACTGTCTGAATATATAAATGATTAATACCAAATTTGGCAAAAACTTAAAGTCACATATATATGGATTTTGATCTTTACCATTATGTAGCATATACTGTTTTCAACAACAGCCCATTCATATCCGGTTTAGTTAAGAAATCTAGATGTACTGATATGAAATCTAAATTTGCTTTGCATCTCCATTTCTCTAGAGGTGGGTCTGGTCTATCAGGCAGGTTATCATTTGGACTATAACTGAGGCCATGTGTTTAGTAAATGGATGAAATTAGCATGTTAGGACTGTTGTGTTGAAAGGTTGAAGGCCTTCCCTGAAAAAGATGTTCTCTAGATGGGAGCACTAGTTATGCTATAACCTGCAGATACCTTTCCAGTATTGATATGTCTATTATACTGGAACTCATGCACCTACATATGATTAGAAATGCAGAGTTTCCAACTGAGCACTGTTAACAGACCAATGGTTTCCAAAATGAATTTCAGATTTGGATTTGTCTGACAACTGGACAGTTTTCCACTCTTCCTTGGTGCATTATAAAACAGTTTTGACCCAGATAAGATGGCTGTGTTTCTGGATCATGTTCACATCATTTCTGTGCGTTAGAGACCTTTAACCTGCATTCGTGAATGTGAAGTTGATCATTTTCAACTGTGATTTTTGGAAGTACCCCTGAGTCTTAGCAGTGGTTACTGTTGAAGACTCATGCCTGTTTTTAATGCAACGTCATCTAAGGGCTTGAGGATCCCAAGCATCCAATTTTGATTTTTGACCCTGATCCCAGCACACAGAGATTTCTCTGGATTCTCAGAATCTTTAGATTATATTATTGACTGTAGGAGATGAAACATTCAAATTCTTCTCAATTTTATGCTGGACAGCCACTCCAAGATGTTCTTTTCATAGCCAGTCATGCCAGTGACCTTTTGTCAATTAACCTCATTAGTTACAAGATGTTCCTTCACATTTTTCTTTTCAGTACCAGCTACGTTTCCAGTCTTTTGTTGCCCATGTCCCATTTTTTAGATGCATAAATGCCATAACATTCAATAAATAAATAAAATGCCATAAAATTAAAAATGAGCTAATGCTTTTTATGAAATTAATACCTCACTTTCAATATTTGGTATGTTTTTTTATATGAATAACATACCAGTTTCTGGGATTTAAAAAACCACTGTGTTGTGTATGAACTTAAATTTTACATGGTATGACACATTTTTTGGATTTGGGTTGTAGCTGAAATGTAAATAAATAGATAAAGAGATTAAATTACAATACCTGAAAGTCTGGATTGGGGTTGGGGTAGGGCAGCCAGGCAGAGCGAGAATTTTCCTGGTACTTAAAGGGCCCGTTGAAGACCAGTGATATGGCACTGAGATTGAAGGCACACACTGCAGAGGCAGCAATGCTGTTTCTAAGTGTCAGGAAGAGAAGAAAAGGGAAGGACATTCAAAAGAGGGGGAAGAGAACATGGAGGGAGGGACGGGTGAGAAAGGACAGACAGAAAGAGATATCAAACTTAGAAAAAAAATAAAAGCATCATTGTACGAGCATGAAAGTGTTCAGATTTTTTAAGTAGTGTAAGTAGTAGTTTGCACTGACAATACAAATGAAACACAAGGCAAACAGACACTCACACTAGTGTAAGTGACTGTCGTTATTAGGTTATAAATCCAGCAATAGAAAACAGTTAAGCTGCTCAGCTTGTCTGATTAACCATATAGATCTAAAACCTGAAATACAGCTTTGACTTTTTAAGCTGTCAGTTTCAACAAGTATTGGTTGCTTTCTTTAGAGGAGAGAGTAAAGAATGAGAGTATTAACTCTCACTCAAACTGCGAGGCTCGAGCAATGTGAATTATAATCCAGTACAGCTGTTCATTAGACTCTGTGCCTGCAGGGGGAAATGTTTTCAATACCCTTCAAAAGACTTCTTTTTCAGCAATGTGAAGGCATTGACCATAAAGGATTGATTACTCAGCTTTAATAATAGTCTATGTGTGCATGTTTGCAGGTGTGTTTGTGTGTATGCTTAAGTACAAATAGAGGGTGGGACAAATAGCCGAGAGGACTATGATGTATTTGAAAGGAGAAAATAATAGGTCTCATTAGAGCCCAACAATATGTTCGCGATACAGTGTCGAGACCGATGACGAGCCTCTCAGTGTGAGATATCTGCTGGAAGAAGTAATCGTGTTCGTAGAAGGCCTTAGGTTTATCTGGTTGCCCTTTAGGGTGCCATGTAAACAATCTGGCTACATATCACTTCATTTAATTAACTCACTATATATATTGTAGTAGGACAAACAGGGTTCACGTCTCATGTTTTGCACAGGCAGATATTAGATGCTTATTTTAACTCACGACAAAAATATTTTTTGATGTTGTATGAGTTCGAATATCAAACACAAATACTGTTGAGAGAAATGTTTTTGAGAGATTTATACTTTTAACATCTGAATTAAGGCAGTTAATGAATGTAAAAATGATAGATGTTGACGTCTTGTATGCTACATTAAACCTTCCTCACTGTGTGTTTATGTATGGCTACTTTGTCCAGAGACTTTTGCCCCCACAAGAAAAGCAGTCTTCACATGCCCCCCACCCCCCACCCCATATTGAAATTGTTCATCAGTGAAGCTGGTGTGCTGGTATTCTAGCAGTACTTAAAGGTGGGATGAGGGATTTCTGGATGATGTCCCATCCATTTGTGTTTGAAGCCAAAGATCAACAAAGCAAGGGGAGCTAACTCCTCGTTCTCCTCCTCTCCTCGACGTCTCCCCGAGGAAACAACTTCCTCAGCCTGGAGCACAAGTAGAAAATCCTTCTCTTTTCCAAAACTGGCTGGAGCAGTGTTTGTTACAGTTTGGGATTCGCACACTGCTGCACACCATTTTGGATGTCTTTTATTGATACTAGTCTGGCTGTTGCTCTACCTAAGTCAAACTTTGTTTCTCTGATACGCTGCATGTCTATTCAAAGGTGAATAAAGGTTTCTGTTGTGTTCATTGGTAATAGACCCTGGAAATGAAACTCGAATCCTGAGAAACCAAACTAATTATTCATTTCTAAGAGGACAAGAATTAGGATGACTGGACAGACCAATGGTTGATGCCCATTATTAAAAAGTGTAAAAGTGTTTGTATCTTAGGAAAGAGACTGAAAAATAAATATGGATACTTATTTAAACTTTCATATGACAATAAAGTTTTTATATAAGGGGTGTATAGGACTAGTCACACTTTTGTTTGCCTATATATTTTTTCCAAATTGATGTTTGTTACAAGGTTTAAGTGTTAAGATGTTGCTTCTAGTTAATGCATGATTTGCTCTGAAAGCCAAAACAAACTCTTAAAAAAGACGTAAATAAATGGTAATAACATTTTGGCAATCATTTCTACAAACTTTTAAAATAACTTTAGATGACTGTGCCAAGATGATGCTCATATTTAATTATGAATGTTAAGATGTGATGGAGTATTTGACAAACCGGCACTACTCACACGTTGGTGGTGAAAATGCCGTAGAGCAGCTCCAGCTCAGGTAAGTAGAAAGTTCCCTGCAGCTCGTTGTAGTTGAAGGGAATTTCTCCCGGTCTAGAGCAGTTCAGTCTGGCCTTCATGAAGGTGGTCCACGTGTCCTCCAGCAGGAAGCGGCCGCCGATGTCGTTTTTACAGACGCGTCCGACACGGGAAAACACTGTCCTTCCACAGTCGTGCTCCACCGCGTTTTCCCGGAAAAAGAAGTAGGTGAAATTGCCGATATCATAGGATGAGACAAAATTTGGCTCTGTGTGGAAAAAGAGATAACAAGAGAGGAGGAAAATAAACGGGGGAAAGGACCTCGGAGTGATAAAGAAGACATCAACAGAAAAATTGAAGACTTCCAGGTAAAAGATGAAGTGCAGAGAGATGAAGAAAAATACAGACAGAAAAATATTTAAGGTTGCAGAAGAAGGAAGGTGTGGGAGAGGGAATGAGTATGTGGTATGACTGATTGACTCTTGTGTGTAAGTGTGTGTGAGCGTGTGGCCCACACAGCAGCCTGTGATCAGGATTAATAACCACGGGCCATGTTATTAATGGCATTGTGTTCTAATAAGAAAACTCATTTTTCACTCCCCAAACCTAAAGGTTAGGATGAGAAATGACCAAAACAGGTGTAGTGTAATAGCTCTCACCCTATCTGAAACCCCCATGACAGTGTCACAGCTAAGACGTTCGTCTTTATGAGTGACATTATTGGATATAAACCGTGCACTTTACTCCCACTGACAGGAATTTAATTCAGCTTTAAATGAAAAAGTCCCCCTTTTCCTCATTTCAGCCCTTCTCTGCTCTGAGCATTCAGAGGGCAGCACAGGGGGAGACAAAAGGGAGACGATCAATTCGCCATAAAATGAGTTATTAAACCGTCTCCCAGAAGGTATGTGTAAAGCAATGTATGGGGTATATTTAAATTTATTATATATTTTTTTCAATTTGGCTTAAACGTGAATTAAATAAATGTCACCTTCTGACAAGCTACTGATTGATCTCCTCTGTAGGTTGGACTGTCCGAGATTTTCACATCTGCCTGAGGAGAGTTTGAGCTATCGGCAAAAAGGTACAGATTTTTGAACAATTCAGAGTTAAATTCTCCTCCTTAAGGAAAAGGGTGATGTATTTACTTATTTACTATTAATGGGGTTTATAGTTGCTTAGTTATTTTTTTACTCTCTTTTGTGCAGCACAGTGGTGACTTGAGGAACACAATCTTTCAAGAGAGACAGCTTCCAACTCCCATGCTGGAAAAGCATCTGCCATGTTCAAGCATCCCTGAAAAAACATCCCAACCAGCTGCTGTAGTGATGTTCAAAGCTGTGAAGAAACAGTTAAAAAAGAAAAGAAAAACTTTTTCTTGCAGTTTTTCCTCAACTTAGAATGGCAACTTATCTTTACGTAACCCTACAGCGTTATCAAATGTTCCCAAAAAGAGATTAAGACATATGTATCTGGACTCCGGCAGGCCACATACCGTTCAGCCACTTGGAGTTGTACTGGGCGGTGCGTAGAGGTGGTAGGCCGCCCAGGCTCCGGTAGATGGCAGGGTCCCGTCCAGAGAAATCCATGGCAGTGGCTGCGTAAAGCTCCCCGCTGGATGTGATGAGGGCAGTGGAGTTATGGAGGGGGTTGTAGGGACACCGAGCCATCCCGCTGATCTGATCGTGGATTTCTGTCAGGTTCGTCAGCTGTAATGTTGGCAAACAAGATGAAGGAGACAGATTGAAAACGAAGACGGGTCAAGGAGTGAACATACCAGTGCATGACTGGGAGCAGATATTGCCTGAATACCAGCAAAAGAAGATGATGCTCATTGTTAGCAACAAGAGTATCCCATGAGATCAAAGGTACCTTTGGAAATTGTAGAAAACACGAAAGAAAGAAAAAAGGACACAGTATCAAAGGGCAGTATTCAAATTTCCAACTGGGAAAGTGTGCTAATATTTTGTTTGTTCTCGCCAATATGCAAATAGTAAAGATGAAAAAAGAAAGAAACTTTGTCTCATTATGGTTTGTTTGGTTTACATCTACTGCGAAACACACACAAAGACAAATATGAGCAAAAAACCTTCGCGAGCAAGAGGCATAATCAGAGAACGCATTTAGAATAATTAGGAACATAAAACACAAGCACAGCAGCTGCTTCGAGTCTAACGCTAAGAAGCCAACTGTTCGAAACCAACAGAACCCATCTTGGCTGCAGTGTTTCGCTGGTTTGGTCTCTGATGTCTCTACAGGATACCCAGCTGTTCTTTGGAGCTAGAGCGATATTATACCACATCTTTGCGAGGCCTTTCTGAGCTTAAAGGATGCATGATGTGAGATGCAGTCTTCTGTTGCACACCGCCTTTGAATATAAAGCCAGGTCCAACCCCTGCTTTTTAAAAATACTTTACAGCCTGACCTTGGATGAGCCCTGACACACTGCACTGGCTCCTATTTCAAAAAAACAAAAAGTATAGGCCGTAGAGCACTGACTCAACCCCAAAAAAGGAGAGTAATGCAAATTTTTAAATCCAACATGTAATTATATTTTATTGTGCAAAAATAAACAGAGTACAGGGATTAGCTCATGGCTTCCAGTCTCATCTAAGTTCTTAGAGGAAACGTGTAATGCAAAAAGACTATATTAATCTGAAGTTGGGAAAGGAAAATTATTATTCATGTAATTCCTTTTCTATCAATCAGCCGAGTTTCACATTTGTAACTTCCTACTGTGCTCCAGGGGACCCCTAGTGACTACACAAGTCTCTGGTGATTCAGAGCTCAATCTCTCCTTTTTTTCACTCTTTTTGCACTAATCTTTAGATTTCTTCTCTCATTCCATTAGAGCGGGGTCAGCCTCCATTCAGGGCCGCGCGCTGTGGGGACCGGCTGACTTCTCGAGCCAATTTCCTTCAGCCTGTCGATTTGGATCAAAGATTCCGTTAATTCCCCCCACCTCCGCGCCACCTGACCCGCAACAACACAGAGCAGCTCTGTCTGAACTCTGGCCGTTTTAGAAAAAAGACTGGTATTGACAGGACTCATTCTGTTGGCCGGAATAGTCCTTTTAGGTCAACTGGGTCATTTTGAAAAGGAAAAGGACGAGGGATAAATAGACCCCTCTGCACCCTCTACAGTCTGAGGAAGTGAAGAGAAAGTCGTCTCTGTCCTGGACCCAGCAGCTGCATGAGTGGAACGCCAAAATGACTTTAAATGACTCTAACAGAGACCTTTATTTAGAAACAGACCCTTCACAGTTTAGCCCAACTGAAGCGACAGCCAGTTGGGTGTTATGTATCGTGCTGGTGAGAAGCTATTGTGGCTCATGTGAGAATTTTCAACAAATCAAGCTTACAAGAAGTGATGTGAGATGTGTTAATGTACAGAAAAGTGCATCAACACAAAGGTCCACTGTGGGTGGTTGTAATTTACACATCTCAACAGCTATCAGTCAAGTCAGCGTGAAGAGTGTCACACAGAAATTTATTTGAAGACAATTTCAAGATGTTTAAGCAAACTCTAAGATCGGTGGTTTCACTTTCAAAAGATTACACTATAGATCCTCAAAACATACTTCCATCCTCTCTTGTTCTGTCAATGCAAAGTCTATCAAAATAAACAGATGCTGCCTCAGTCAGGTGCAATGATGACACAATGAAATTACACAATTAAGAAGAGTCAGTCAACCTGAAAATGGTTAACAGCAGAGTCATCTCCATCTTCTGAGCTCTCAAGTGATTCATATTCTGCTCATTCTTTGGTCATCATCATAGCTGATAGTAAATCTGTCTGAGCATAATTCCATAACAGCGACTGCTCCCAACCCATGTTTCACATTAACAAACATTCAGCGTGTAAATATGACAGTGCTGAATGAAAACACTGCTGAAATAATGCCGTGGCATTTCGGCTATATGTATGTTTGCAGCAGCGAACAGTCATTATGAGCTGCTGACCTTCGGATGCAGTGCTTTTTGGACCAAAACAAATGTCATCGTAATCGTAAACTGCTCCTTAATCCTCCTCTAAAAGTCCAGCCAAAGGAAAAGCAGATATTTGATATGGACTTATCACTGTTCTAACATTTTAAATGCAGGGAGCGTCACCTACAATATTCACATACGCAATTCAATTACCCGATAGCATGGATGATATAGCAAGTTGTTCACAAATGTTAAAGAAATACAAAGTGCAAAGTTATGCAAAAATAATATAAAAGCAAAATAACATGAGTTAATTTTAAAGAATGACTTGCCCGGAGGCATGTAGCATACATTAATAGGAATTATGCATTTGTTATTTTGATTTAGGATATAGCTCATTTACAATATGCATTTAAGTTAAAATTAATTACAAAACAAATACAAATTTCATATCTGCAACACATTCTCAAAAAAGTCTGGAAGGTGAGATTTCTTTCTGGTACAAAAATAGTATCTACAGATGTCGTTTTATGAGGAGTAAAACTTGCCAGAGGGTCTCTATTTTGTCAACAAATGTGTGATAAAAAATAACTGATATGTTCAAGAACAATGACAAATTATAAGATATTTGCATATTTTTCTCTCTGTAGTGTAAAATAATAAAACTATTCAAGGAATTTGAATAAATTTCATTATGTAAAGACGATAGGGATGAAACCTAAACTGCAGACCTGCTGAGGCTTTTGAAAAATCTCAGTTAAGCTCAGGTTTAGAGTCTAGCTAGGTCATGATATCAGAAAATCACATCACCTCTTAAATACTGGCACTGTGTGGTTTCCACCTGGGGTGTAATCTGTAACTGACAGTTAGCTTGATCTCAAAGGCTGAGTACTCAGAAATACCACATCAGGTACAGTGAGCTTTTAAAATAAAGTATGCTGTCTTCAATTGCACATCTTCTCCCAGGACATCCATGCATTTTTCATTGAGATGATACAAAAAAAAGTAAATAAAAACATTCTACTTGTATTACAAAGAAGGCCTACAGAAGAACAGGGTACTGCTATCTAAAACAGAGAATGTGTGAAGAATTTTATTATGAAAAATGTGATAAGAAAGACCTTGTGTTGTACACCATGAGATGTGTTTATAGGAAAAATGGGGATGAAGTAACACCTGGAATACTTCATAACTTGAACTGTCTATAAAAACTTGACTAGCCCAACTTATTATGAAATGTGTTGCAACCCTGAAACGCAAAAAAAGAGAAGTTCATGAGAAAAAAAAAGAAATATCTTGGGTTCAGACTATCTACAAAGAAATAAAAGTCAAAGTAAGTGTAAGAATCGGTGCTCTTCTTTCATTTTCCATAACTTCCTAACTTTTTCTGTTTTGTGCTGTGGCATATGAAAGCAAAATGACGAGTCTGTGTTATAACGAACTCAGGTTGACGTCTTCCCGGTGAGGGTTTAATTGAACCACTGTAACAGGCACAGTTATCATATCTACCAAAACACAATGTTTTACTGTCACTTGATCTGAAATGAGAAGCTGAAGCACTCTGCAAAATGCAGTAAGTTCAAACAGAGTCACATTTCTTTTATAATGACATGCTCCTTTTTTTTTTACCAAAAATGTCGTATTAACAAGCACACTGAATTGTGTTTAAAAAAATGTTGGTGGATAAAAGCAGTTGAAAATATTGAGACAGATATTAGTCACTGCTCCATTTGGTTCAGATGTTCAGAAAAAGAGACTCTGTGCTGCAAAAAATAAAGGCCACAGAGAGGAAAAATCTGCACATTGCTGTTATTTATCTAAAAATGCAATCTGCTGGATTTCTTGAACAGCTGATCGTATTTAGATTCAAAGTCCGAAAAGCAGCTTTGTCGAAGTTGTTTATACCGTTCGGTTGGTGCAGATGGGGGTGAAGGCGTTGGTTCCACAAGTAAACAGCCTGTTCCCATTCACCAGCAGCACCCTGATGTAGTTCTGGCACTCCTCCTGCAGAAACACACCAACAAACAACAAATATTCCAGTTAGTGGTGCTGCTATTATCTACCCACCGACAAACAGCTGCATTAGGCAGAAGGGCCAAATTACACTTTATGCCAGCAAATGAGAAAAACACCTGGTACCATGGGAGAGCTGCTCCAAAGCGTGGAGAAGCGAGACAGAGTCAAATAAAGGCTAATGCCCGCGTAGCTTAGGCGCGTCACAGCTTAATTCAGCCGGGACCAGAGCTGGAGAGAGACCTAAATAAGGTGGAAACCAGGTAAATGCAACAGGTGTGGTGGAGGACCACTTGATTTTAGTTTCAACCGCCTTGGCTTTGTTGACTGGTCATGAAGTGAAATGAAAATGCAGCCTCTTACTTCACTCAATCATGTTTCATTTCAGACTGCTCCCTGCGTTAATCAATTCAAACCACTTCTGTGAGAATTAGGTTAAAGTACGTGCTCACCGCTCGTTTCCCGGCTCCCTCTCCCCCTGTGAAGATTTTGGACTGGGTTTCTAGCACTTGGTTAAAAGCTCTCTGCTAATAGAGAGGGGCTGATGGAGTGGAGGACTGATTGAATGATAGAACACATTTATTGTCATGAACTCTTTGCATAATAAAGGTCTGGACGTCATGGAGACTCGCCGGTGATTTCCATCAGCAAAAGTCATTCTGTGGTAAATGTAACAGCAGTATTCACACCTGACACTGGTATTTGTTTTTGTTGGGGGATGGAGTAATAAAGTTGCAGGGTCTCCTTCAATTAAAAGGGCCTGTGCCTGGGTAGGTGAGGGCCTCTCATAGAAATTTAAACCCTTGTAAATTTGCTATTGTTTGAGCCACTTGAGGTGCGCAGGGCAACCGTTCTTCCCCCCTGCTCCTCCTCTGAAGGGGCTGATTTAAGAGTGGAGGGCGTGTTAGCAAAGATGGAAGGGCTTTTATTTCCCCGCCAGCGAGTTGAATGTTGACTCGTAAAATGACTCATTTCCTGGTGCTAAGCACACCCTAAATATATGTGCACACGTAGTTCAAAGCAAAAGGTTGTGTGTCTGGATAGCCACACTTGCCGTGCCCGACTATATATCCGTGCTGTTTACGCAGCTCTTCATGTCACTGCATACCTGTGCATTTGTGTGTGGGCGTAGGCGTGGGGGTGGGCTGTGAACGGCTGTGCGTAATTCAATTCTTCTCTTGAGTTTGTTTCTATGGTAAATAATGGCATATTTAATATTTGCCCAGCCTCGCAGTCTTGACTTGTTTATGAAAACTTCTTGACAAATGTTCCACGTCCGTTCTGTAATACAGAGACCGTTGTGCTTGGCTCTCGTATTATAAAACAAAACAGTGGCAGCAATCAAGTCCTGTCAAGTCGATTTAACTCTCCTTTCTTCCTTCAGATTAAATAAATCAAATGTACCAGAGAAGAGTGGATGCGTGTATGAGAGGGGGGGAAAAATACAATTACTTGTAAATTTACTCAAAGCACAGTGACAGTATCTGTGTAATAGCTTAAGCAATGGTATATTGCTGTGCATTGAGCTAGGTAATAAACCATCGAAAGCCTTGTCACCTGGTAGAGAAAGAAGTCTTTTAATTCTGTTCTTGGTGGACTTCACAGGAGCTGATTCTCTGAAGGGAACATTGAGCAAAACAATTCTGCTCCGCCAGACTGCAGGGACTCCCAAGGACTGAGGTAGCTTTGCTCTGTAATTCACTATGGCTATCATGTGCTGGCCAGCCTGTGCATGCCTATTATGGGTCCCTAACCACCTTTCACAGGAGGATAAATACACAGCGGCACAAACGCACACTCACATATACTCGGGGATCTGGGCTGGGCAGTTCACCTACAAGTCAAGTTCAGCTCGAAACCATCTGTTTTCTAGACAAGAGTAGCCTCTGCCAGCCAACCGCATACAAAAATATACACTGCAAAGAAAGAAACTACAATAACAATAGGAACTTTCTTTGTAGACAGTCTATAAATGAGGGTTAAAGTGTGGTTGGGGAACATTTTACTTTAGAATAAGTTGATTTAAATTCACTTTGAGGTCACAAAGCTGGAATTCCCAGGTTGTCTATAAGCTATATAAAGACTCCCATGTTGTTTTTGAGGCCTCATTCTTTACTTTTAGCCTGCTGTTTTGTTATAATGTGCTCTTGGAAACCAATCAACTATGTCTACAAAAATGAAAAAGAAAGAAGAAAAAAAGATCTGTTATTTTGTCTTAGCAAGATTTTTTTTTCTGAAACAGCTAATATTAAGCACTAATGTGCCAGTGGGAAATAGAGCATCAGGGGTCTTCATTCTGCTTAAACATCATTTATTCACATGTTATTTTTATAGGTTACTAAACCCACAGGAAAATGATGAATGATCATGGGGGGGATGCAGTTTTGCAATTTAGCAAGCTGCTCAGCAGTGGTAGAGGTGTGTGCAACCAACTTGTGATTGTTAATAATTTGGTTATACAAACAAGACATCAAGGGAAATTATATTAGTTTTATAGATTAATATCAGTCTATTAAACATCTTCTGGGGCTCTGTGGGGTATTCTATCAAATATGAGAAAACAACTCTTTGGATATGAGGACTATTTCGAGTCAATCTTGGACATTCTGACTAACCGAAGCAACCAAACGTTATCAAGAAACACAG
Organism: Zenarchopterus dispar; assembly: GCA_028564865.1. NCBI lineage: Eukaryota > Metazoa > Chordata > Actinopteri > Beloniformes > Zenarchopteridae > Zenarchopterus > Zenarchopterus dispar. The sequence continues at coordinate 6,369,111 of JAOWBL010000013.1, forward strand.
CTTGAGTTATGGTGTTGAATATCCTGAATTAAAGCTGTGCAAAAGAGGTTTTTCTTTTCATAATAAAGTTTCATTTTCAATTTCATTTGAAGGAATATTTAATTACTTTCAGGAAGTATTGTCCAGCTCTTGCAGTGTCCTGTACCTACTAGCACGCTAGCATAAGTGGTCTTGGCATTGCTAATATAGGACGTTGAGCTAGAAATATGTTGAAATCCAACTGAGATTAAAAGCAAAATTGTAATGGCATATTAGTATAAAAAAGGACAGAGCCAAATCTGGGATTTACAGCCTGTCATTCATGTCTGAACAGGCACAAAACACCTATCTGTCTTAACTTTTGTTAAGTTAATTAAAGATAGGCTAAGCAATTCTTTGCAGCTTTTAGCCCTGAACATTTCCAACCATCCACTAACTGATCATCTTGTGAGTACACTGAGTACACAACAACTTCATACTCAATAAACATGAAACAAACACCGTAGGAGCATCCAATTACAGCATAATAAACATAACTACAGGCAATTACTAACAAGTGGAGGGTTTGTGCTCATGCCCATGAAGTGTAGGGCGGGTGGTGAGGAAGCTTGGGAGGGTCCATGGTTGTTTTATAAGAGAGTGCTGGAGGATGCTGATGTCTTATTTCAAACATCAACAGACATTCAGAAAAACACCTTACTGTACCTTTAAAATATAGCTGACTGTAAGCAGCAAAACAGCAAAAGTTATGAAGTCATACTTACACAGACAAAAGAGACTTTTTTAATATCTTAAAAATACCATAAGTTGTTTTTCTCAGTAGTAGTAGCAAGTGTTGAGTAAAACACTTCAGCAGTGTGTTCATACATCACTTAAACTCACCTCTGATTTTCCACGGCTGAAGCAGGCTCCCTTGGTGAACTCATCACAGTGCCACTCAGCCTCCTGCAGAGACAGAGAAAAACAGTTTAAGGCTCCTGATAAACCATCAAGAGGAAGCAAACATTGGACAGCTATGTCACCATGAAGAACCACTCAGGGAACCCAAACAAAATAACGTCTGTCATCCCACTTGGCAAAAATCCCACTTGTTTCAGTGCAATTTACCATCTGGTGACTAGCCAGGCAATATATAGTACATGCTACAGAAGATGAGGAAACATTTAATAGAAATAACCATGTAGCGTCTGGCTTAGGTGGGAGGAGTGGATTAAAACAAAACCAAACTGTAAGTGAATTTGACATCAAATCTTCACTGTATTCTCAATTCGATGCAGCCACATTTGCACATAAGTTATAAGCCATGTTAAATACAGACACAGAATCCAATTAAGGTGCATGGTAAGCAGAGACCCCGAGAAATGAAAGGCGAGAGTGCTGAGAGCTGGGTGTCAATTTGATTTATGTGGGAGGGAAAAGGAGAAATCTTAAGACATAACAGGCGGGTCCCTTCAGTGGGATGTCAGTGTGATTTACATGTGAGGAAGAAATGGAGGAAAGCTTTTTGCATTTTAAAGCAGCAGGTAGAAGAATAAAAAGATTAAAGCTTGTCTTGTCTCCTCTGAGGGTGAGGACACTGGCGTGCTGCAGCTCGTACCACTAATTTCATTGTGACCTTTTGGGAGGTGGTTCTCGTTTTTGATAATTTTTTTTTTACTCGTGTAATGAGGGTGGGTTTTGAGGGAACTCCAGGCCACTAATGCTGACACTTGTGACGGGCAGAATTAGCCCCAACTGCCACCAGCCCTGGATAACTGGCACAGAAGAGATTACTTAAAAGAACACTTGCTGCAATATCACACTTAAGTCGCAGAAAGTGTCTAAAACTAAAGCTATTAAACTTTTCTCTTTTCTTTTCTTTTGGCCACTGAGATACACCTTTCCTGCATTAATAACCTGGCAATTGTCCAGGGGCACAAAACTTCACTCGCTGCAGGAGTATTGTAAATATTGCTGACAGATTTCACCTTGGTACGAGGACAATTTTATTTCATACCCACTTCTTTCATTTCTTCTTTGCTGAGAAACTTTTCTCCATGTGTTTTATGACAGGCCCTTACTTTCCCCCCTCGTGTGTCTTTGGGAGGCACAGAAGCACCCATATGTACACATTAATCCACAAACGCACACACAGGCAGCAAAGCCCGTGTAGTGAGGGAGAAGAGCTCTGGGTGTGTGGCGCTATTCAGGGAGGATAAGATATGGAGCATTAATGGGAGCTGGCTTCTCTGTTTCTCCCCTGTGTTTCAGTTTGTATTCCAGGCCACAGCTGGCTATTCCAGAGGCTGCATGCAGACAGAAACCACACACACAGCACACGCAGCGAACCGGCACACACAGCACCACAGCTGACCCTGGCTGAATTCAATGTGGGTGTTGAAAGTACTTTTGCTAATCGCAGTTGGGGATGAAGAAAACCTGTTACCAAGCTGAAATCTCGCAGACTGATACCCAGTGTAAAACTAAGTCATAGTTTAATCCAAAGCTTTAACTTGAGACCATATTGAATGAAATAGTGGTTCATTTTATTATTAAGGTGATTATTTTTCACTGCATCTTTAAGATATCAACATTATGACTGCTGGTATCATTGATCCTTAAAGACATTTGATCTGACTTTCCTGCCTCAAATAGTCTAGAGTAGCCATTCAATGGCCAGTGTCATTGCCATTAAGACATATAAAAAATCTCATTAATTCAATTCAACAACAGATTGTTAATTGCTACAGGGGAAATTAAATGCATATACACTAGCCAGCTACTGTTGAGCTTCTGTATTCCTATGAAGATGTTTTAAAGTGAAATACGTCTCGTCTGTGCTGCTCCTAAATCATGGTAATTCTTGGTTTTATCAGAGTAAGTTGCTTTACAGAGGCCTCTTTCTGTGCTTCGTGACCCAGAAGAATAATGAGAGGGGAAACGAAAGATGACAGAGGAAGAAAGGATGAAATTTAGTGAGCTGATAATATCAGTGAATTAGCTCAGAAAAGAAAAGCAAAAAAAGAAAAAAGAAAAAAGAAAACAACCCTCTGAAGATACACGCTGTAGGAATTCCATTAACAGCATACCTGGAGTTTATAAATCTAAACTCAACTAAATCTAAACTGATGGCACTGGTTTAGTGGTTTCCCTTCAGACAATGACAGCACAACGAGGATTCATGGGGCTTTTGCACCAAATACCTTCCACTGTTAGTTCAGAGAAGGGGCCTAACTTGAACCACTTCTTTGTTTTTTCACAACCGACTGTGAAGTAAGAACCATTTCTTAGTAAAACTGGTGCTACTCTGGTCCTGTAACTCCACAGACAGATGCAAGAAGTTACAGGTTCAGGGCTAAGTTGACCAACTAAAACATTAGGACCACTATTAAGTCGTTTGTAAAGAAGAAACTAACAAAAATGAAACAAAAGTGTTTGTGAACATTGTCTGCCATTTAAAATTGCTATTTAAAAGTTGTTTCATCTTCACTAACAAATACGATTGGGTATTTCAGTAACACCCACTGGCATTTATGGATCATGCTCAAAACAGTGACTACAGAGATCCTTCTATTTACACATATTTGAATTGCAAACTTTTATAGATAGGAACAAAGTGGTTCCCAAGTTCAAATAATTAATTAAAAAGCTTTTTAGATAAGATGATGAGGTCAGGGCACAGTACAGAGGAGAGTGGACCAACATAAATCAGGTCCATGTAGGTCACCTACTGTGGGGGTGAACAAAGAGCTTTCCAGGAAGTGGTTAGCGGATATGAAGTGGTTTTTGAGTTGTGGAGATGAATGCTGTGTCTTTTTACTTGTCACAAAAAAAGGAAAGCTCTGGCTTCAGATGTACTGATGAGTAGGAGGAGACAAGCTGCAGCAAGAAGACAAGGCTATGTGGGTTGATGACATCCTCAAATATAAACAGGATTTGGGAGAGTTTAGAGCTCGTCCAGCAGCTGCAGCTGGACTCTGGAAGTTTTCAGATCGGGTTGAGTCGGGGCGACTCTGACAGTCTGCTGAGGTAAGAAGCACGAGGGCTCCCAAAAACTGTTTACGATTTGGAGATGCTGAGCCAACTGATCGCTTCAAAACAACATTTTACTGTGAATGTTTGAAAAAAAAAATTAAAACCTTTTTATGTTGCATTAAGAGCTCATGTACTTGATGGCATTACAGCTCAGCTAGCAGGCTAACACACACTAAAAAGCATAGACAATTTAAATGTACATCAAATTAACCCCATGAAGAACAAACTACTCTGGCGAAAGTGCTTATAATCTACCTTATTTTCTGTTTTTTTAAAAATCAATTGAATAATTTTGCATGTTAGTTGCATTATAAATACATTTCGGCTAGGCAAAGAAACTCCAGAAGACAGAAGACATTTTCAGATAGGGATTATACTGATAGCTACCATGAATTTATAGTTAGAAGAAATGCACTTTTGTGTAAAAGCATTGTAAAATGAAACTCCATAACAAAAATGAAGTTATAACTCTTTTATTTCTTTCACCTGTGTCACCACTTCCACTTCTTAATGTGAAATGCATTCTGGGATATTTTGCCATGTCAAGTCAACACAGGTCTCTGCTGGATTCTTGATAAATTGCACAAGAACACATCCAGGGATTTTGAACATAATTGTTCTTGATGCAAACTTTATATTGGAACAGTTCTTCACCTGTGACTGATGATGTTTCAAAAGTACCCAGGAAGACAAGCGTAGGCAAGTACTCTTTATTAGCTTGAACATGTGCAATCGACAATCAGGTCACCAATGTTGACTCACTGAGTCATCCTTCATCTGATGTTGGTGATTTAAAAACCCTCAACTTAGAGAGAATACATCTGTACAGCAAACGTAAAGTTCTTTAAAAGCAAACATGATTTAGACTTAGTTTTCTGCTTAACTCATATCTAAGAACAAGTTGTCCTGTAAATCTTCTTTATGGATAAGGTCCCTGGGCTCTAAGATGGTTTTGAGTTACCCCGCTGAGTTTAACAAGATCTTATTATGAAATAATGCCCAAAAAGATCATTTTTCCACAAGCAATCCACAGAAAAATCAGTTAATATTTTCTCAATCATCATACGAAACCCAAACCAATCTGATGTTACATTTTTATCCATGCAGACCAATAAAATGTTAATAACTTTTGAGTAACTCTCATGGAAAGGATAATAATGCCACGTGTGTCATGATAAGTCATGTATAAGTGAGCTGCCTAGGCAGAGGAAGTTTCAAATGCACATTTTCTAAAATGGAAAGGGAATTCTGTGCCTATTCTCTATGGGAGGATGAACGCTGAATGCTTATGAGCAATTTTCACAGAGAGAAATGTTGCACTTCTTTACAAGGTAACGTGGATTTTTCTGCAGATATAATCATGGTTAACTGAAATATCAATGGCTTGGGCAGCTATTTTCCTGTTTGTCTGTTCCCTCACCTGCTTGGTTAACTGAAAGAATATTTTAAAGCCTAGAAAATCATCTGACTTCTGCTGTTTGTTGCCTTATTGGATTTCCTCTGCAATCATACTGCCTTCCAAGATTTCTGTAAGCGCTTGGCGGATAGAGTCGTATTATTGTAAAATGGTATACTTTCCAAAAGTACAAACACAAAATTGAAGTCTTGTAGCAAACTGGCGTACTCCTTTGAGTAAAATAAAATGTGATGCAGAAAAGTGAGCCAAAGGGAGTTTGGTACAATCACTTGTTGTTTCAGGGCAGACGAAGAGAAAAATTCTTGATATGTTATGTTCCGTGGGTCCGCCCTCTCAACATCCCCCTGCATTGGCTACAGTCCTCAGAGATGAACCTTTGTGCTCGAGCCGCTCATCAGCCCTCACACTGAGGGACCATTGTCACCACAGGGTGGGTGCACAATAGAAGGAGGGAGAGTAGGCAGAGAGTAAGATGAACAGAGAAATAGAGAAGGACAGACAAATGAAAAGAAGGGGCACACAGACAGAAAAAAACAACAACGGCAACAAACATAACTGAGTCCAACTTAGAAGGCAGCCAGATCAATGGAAACCGTGTGGGCAGAGCGAAGTTAGATGGAGGCCAGAGTGAGCAGCTGAATACTTAAACAACAGTTTCCAGACATGATGCTGAATGCATTTTGCATAAAGAGAGTCTGGAGAACACACTCGCTGCTGACAGCTGTCTAGCTTTGTGATATGACAGGCTGAGTGTCTCACAAGGGGGGTGGGGATTGAGAGTAAGAGCTAGACAAATCTAATAAGTCATACGAGTAGCTGATATTATCTTTTGATATGCTTGCATAATATTTACTATTCACACTGATGTCTGCTGGTGTAAGCTGCTGAAAGATTTACACATGAAAATTGGTCTGGATGTTATGTCTCAGCAAGTGTGAAGGTCTGAGTCACTACGCATATCATCATGACACCTTAAGTAGGAATTTCAGTGTTAGAATTAAGCCCCCCCATGTTTTGCTCTGTACTTCATAGACTGACAACCCTCTTGCTTAAAGATACAGTTGTCTCATGACGTTACGTAACGCACCTGACATCTGTAGCTCCTGCTCCGATCTTGTTTTTTATTCTATGCATTTAAATGACCAAGTTACCGCTCTAGTAATTAAATTAGCAAAGCTTCCCGGGCAACGGAGGACAGTTTCTGTTTGTCACTGATTAGCAGGGCTAATTGTCCATCTGATGAGGTGTAATAGCAAGAGACAGGACCATGAAATACAACATGCAGGAGCTGAAAGAGTCTTTTGTTCTCTTTGGACTCCGCATCTCTTCTTGTGGCAAGACAATATGGATAAGGGAGGAAAAATGGAGGCACAACATACAATACAGCTCAACCACAGTGTCATCTGGCTGGAGGACAAGGAGAGGTTGGAGCGGGTTTCCACTATTTTTCCACCTCTGCTGTATTGAATAGTGAACAATACCACTGATCCCCCTCATCCCACAGCTTATTGACTGAAACGGTGCCACCGTGTTTCTGTTGAAACTAAGCCTCATCCTCTGCATCCTTTTTCGATTGAGCTTGGGACCACTCTCCTAATACTGAATTCTTTAAAAAGCTGTTCTTCACCTTTAATTTCTCCTCAGATTAGCACCATTCCTCAGGATGACATGGATTTCGAAACCCTCTTATCCTGCCAGAAGATTACACGTTAGATCCTTTCACACATGAAGTGCGAAGCCCCTCATTAAAGCAAACGAAGATCACTTCTATTTGCAGCTTCAATAATGCCAAAGGAAACTATTTGGGGAGACTGGAACACAAGGTAAGCAGTGCATTGAGCTTGCTTGGCTATTCTTCAGCCCTGGCACACAATGGGGAATGGCAAAAGGATTGATTTGTCCGTTGGCAGCAGCTGAGTTCAAATAGTTGAATGAGGAACAGTGGATGCACAAGGACAACATTGAAAAGATGTGGGCTATAATATGGAGTTGACCCATGGTTTGAGGTTGTGTTAATTCTTTGGCTGTGAAAGTCTAATTTAAAAAAAAAATACAAGTTAGCCTTTAATTTTCACTTTTACTGCAAAAGCTTAACATTCAAGAAAGACGAAAAAATGCTCAGATCAGTCTGGATAATGGGAGGAGGTTGACAGGGTTAGGAAGGCCAAGATCTGAAAAACAAGGACTGAAGTTTGACTCGCATCAAGGACAGGCACTGGAAGGGCACACTTATGTTTCAAACCTTGACTCCTCCCATGTCATCCTTGGCAGCCATTCACTTTGAGTGATTCACTTTATTCATTCACTTTATGTGATGGGAAATATTTTCCATCAGTTATGATTCTGTGACTGTCCTTCTGTCTCCAAGTGCTTTACTATTTACTATTCACCTCATACTTGATGGTTTTAAAAGTGATTTCAAAATTCCAAGCAAATTTCCAAAGAAAAATCATAAACAATCTTGTAGGAGGCAGTCTTTTCTGCGTGTTAAAACAAAATTAAATATCTTCAATACAATTGCAAATCTTTATTCTTGTCTTATGCAAAAGATGCCAGAGGACAATTACTCCCCAGTTGTCATGGATGTCAAACCTAGCTTCAGAAACCAAAACGCCTTTTAAACAGACTACAAATATGTTTATTTCTGCTGCAAAGTTGGTCATTTTAACATACAGGTCAATGCGGACTCACTTTTGGCACCATGCCCCTGAGTATTCATCTGAGCAACTGACACCTTCTTCACAGTGGATTCATACCTGAAGTTGGAAGGCTGGCTCTTGGTCAAACTCTCGCCTTTTAAGACTGTTTCTAAAGTTTATGGAAAGGCACCTTGTGTATGATCAGCATAAGAAAAAGACATTTTTTATCTTTACTGATTGACTGACCTCTTCTACTCAGGACTTATTGATACCCAAATCTGTTGGGTTACATGAACAGATGAACTTTTTTTTTCTTTTTGATAATTTCCAACAAGGAGGGCATTCAGTTGTAGATTATAGGTACAGGAGCTCAGACATGATCCAGCTTGTATCAGTTCAGGATGTGCACCAAACTAGTGTTTTGCCTCCAGTGAGAACTCAACCTCCCTCCCTGCCCTCCTCCTCAGCACAACAATAAGAGTATCAGGTACAGTACTGAAAGCTAATTTTCAGCCTTGGAAGAGCTTTGCAGCAGAAGACCTCAGAGGCTTTTCTGTCTTTCCAGAAATGTTTTATGCCTGTACGAACAAGATGAGATCAGTCACTGATCAAATGGTAATTATAGTCATCTCTTTAGCTGTTATAGACTTTTTTGTATTACAGCTGGTTTATGCTTTGTTTCTCCTTGATAAATCTTACACAGTTTTCCTCTTATTGCTAGCAGCCATGCATGGGGAAATCACCACCATGAGGTGTTATCTTACAGGGCTGAAACACAGGTATTGGATGAAATGACAAAGAAACGTCTAGATGTAGTTTTAGCCTCTTTTTTTTCCTTCAAAAAGAAACCTCGTGCCATTCTTCTCAACATCGGTGCCACTGAAATTAACCTCAGAGAACTACAAACAACTGTTTACATTGAACTTTCTTTGCTGGATGTGGCATTTCAGCTCCATATTCCCCTGTAAATCTATCTGGTCAATCAGCAATGTTTGTCACGTGAATGAAACAACAGCACAAAAGGAAAATCAATCCTTTATTCCAACGACAATATGGGTTAGGCAACAAAATGTCTGTGCAATTAATTTGCTGTTTTTTGCCAGGGTGACAAAGAAGGGAGGAAAGAAAGAGGTTTCAAGAAAGAAGGATGCTACTAATGCTTAGAAAATGTTAGTGGTTGAGCTAAGACTTGCCCCTGACTCTACAGCCCTCGTCCAATCAAATGCAAAACAGACTTGTGGATGGGTCATCTTAAATTGGCCCCAGGCGCTGGCGGGGATTACTAGTTCCTATTCTTTCAAGAGAAGATGTCTTGGAGATGAGGGGTTGATTGGCTCAGTGGAATCTCCTTGCTGATTCTGCAGCGCTAGCCAAGCGGGGGATGAAATAATTGAGGGAGGGACGACTGGGTGCGCGGATGGCATAGAACATCTTTAAAAAACATCTGTGTCCCAGTGAGACGCCACAAAAGACCGACTCTGCATGAATCCTAGTCTCTCTCCGTGGGGGGTTTCTCTGCTTTCTTCCCTCCGTCTCCCTTCTCCCTGACTCCTTTGTGTGTGTCCCTCTACACTCCTTCTAACCCAGCAGATTTACTCTCACTTCTGATTTCGTCTCACCACTTTTCTCATTTTCCCTTTCCAGCCAGATTGTTATCAACGGCTCTCCACACAGCCTCTGTTCTCGAGCTATTCCCACCACCCTGGTTCACTTTTTTCTCTCCCCTCATCCTCTCTCCTGGTTTTCTGGGGTATAAATGGAAAGCATCAAGAGTTTTCGAAGCATCAAAGAGACCTTGCTGCTCCCACCTAGAAATAAAGTTGTCATCATGTCAGTGTTTGCACGGTAACAGCAGGTCGCAAAATGGCAAGCTGAGCAGGTGGGACTCGTACAAGTGCGGAAAAAAAAATTAGAGAAACTGAACAAAACTGAATGGTGGCAGATTGGAGGAGGGAAAGGGGGGCAGTTGAAACATAAAATCCAACTGCAATATAAAGAGTGCCATTACTTAAACTTGTTTTGTGCAAACCATGTTACCATTGGCAAAAGGCAAAGTTCAGAAACTAGAACACTTTTGATTTCTGCTTTATGCTTTAGACCACTTTAGGAAACGTGCCTATATGTGGATATTTTGACAAGTGCTGTCTAAAGAGATGCTGGCAAGAGTCAATAAAATGGAAAAGTATAGCTTCACATGTGTTGCAATCATTTTCAAATTGGATTAAAACAAGAAAGGTGAAATACAACAGTTTCCCTCCCTCTGTGTCTCAACTCACAGTGTCGACAATAAAATCCTCTCGTACTCCACTATTGGAGAAGTTGGAGTGATACATAAAAAATTGACTGTTTTACTGCATCAGCTTTTAGTTTTGGGAGCTGGAAGTGAATTACAATGAGGAGTACAGTGTTTGCTAGAAGCAGGATGTGCCGTGGACGGAGAGCGATATGAGCAGATGGAGAGAAAACCGGGTAAGTCAGACTGAAAGAGAGCCAGAAAAAAAAAAAGAACCAGTGTGAATTAGCACTCACCTGGATCAGTGTCAGATCTTCTAGGTTAAGTCTGAAGAGGTGATTCCTGTCAAAATAAATGCACAAGTGAGTTGACTGAGATTTTTTTCATTGCCGCTGCTGTTAAAACATGTTTTCTCAAAGGCCAAAGTACTACGCAGCATTTATCCACCAGAATGTTCATCTTCACCTTCCTCTTCAGTAAGGTAGCAGAGATGGGAAACAGCTACAGAGGCTGACAGACCTCACTTCCTTCTCATTTCATTTTTTCATCATTTTAGAAGAGGTATGTTCCAAGCACAGCTCAAGTTATTTCACTCGGTCCACTTTTAACCCGATGCATTGAAAACTTCAGAATTCCCTCCTTTTAAAAGTTCACAATAGTCCTCCACTAAGTTGTAAGTGTACTCAGGGCATTGCAATTTGAGCCCTGTCTCACCAGAAAACACACTTTAAATAAATTTTTCCACATGCCCAAATAGTAGTCTCACACTCAGTGGTTAGACAGGGTTGACAAGGCTTTAGATTGTTTTGTGACATGATGAGAACCATGTCTCATGATTACTAAAATCTGTAAACTTTTAACATGTCTATTTTTCCAACCCTAGTCAAGTTTATATGTTTGGTGAAAATGTAACCAGGTCTGTAAACTAAGACTGTATGTACAGTCATGTAGGACATTTTATTCTCATAAACATAGCCATTCATAAATGAGTGTGGTAGTGAAGGAAAATCACTGTGGAAAATGAAACATCTCTTACATAAAAGCCTGTAGATAAACACCGTTTTCCAGCCTGTCTTTTCTCCATTTAACCATTTTATATATGACCAAGCCAACAGTGTCGATCATATTCAGTAAATTATCATACATCAAGCGTAAATGTCTTTTGTTTTGATTTGATTTGATTCTTTGTCTGCCATGAGATTTGGTTAGAAAATCATAATTACTTGGAGAGCTGAATTCCTTCACTGAAGTAAATGATGGAAGATTTGATGGCTCTAAGGCGTAATTAAGACATGTCTAGATAAAGCATAGACTAAACATTTTATGTTCCTTTTTGCCATTATTTTTTAAAAATGAAGGAAAATCCCAGTGTGGCAGAAAAACATGGCACAGAGAAAACTCAAAAGCCTTTCTAAATTTTTAAGAAACATTCGGCTGTAAAGAATAAACTCTCAAGAGGAATATTCTGTATTTTGATGTGCTGTGTGAGGCTGACTACTTTGTTATGTAAGGTTGCAATATATATATATATATATATATATATATATATATATATATATATATATATATA
>JAOWBL010000013.1:6382816-6417138 GCA_028564865.1 Zenarchopterus dispar
TATTATATTATATTATATTATATTATATTATATTATATTATATTATATTATGTTTGCCTTCTGTTACAGTGGGGCTTCACCCACCTTTGAGACATTTATCTGTCCACACATACTCTTTTTCCTAATTAGCCTTTCCCATTTGAGTTCCGGTGTGCATTAGTAAATTCCCTAAGCTCACTTTGTTTCTGTTGTTTTGCTGTTCTCTGACCTCATAGCTTTTCTGTCATCTCCTGTTTATGCTGTTGTAATTGTTTCTCTATACTGACAACTAAAGCCATTAAACTAAGTGCAAAGCTCGCTTTATAAGGACTCAGCCACAGCCTGACATATCACCACTGGACACATGCGTCTACCTCATAAAAGAAAACTTTATTAGTGTAGTTTACTAAATTATGAATGTACTTTGTTTGAATTTTGTGTCTCAGTCACAAAGAAGCTTTACACAAAAAGACACCAGGTGCTTGCCCCCGAATGTAACATTTCACATTGTGGGGACATGCAGTGTGTCTCTAAACAGAGGCAAGTCCCTTCACTTACATATGCAAATACATTTCTGTCCCCACATTGCTTGCATAAGCAATAGAAGTGTGCAAATAGATGCACACAACAAGCCCACATTTGGCTGGGCTTCAGAAACACAATGGGCTCGGATCTCCAAAGCCATTTTTCTTTGGCTTTTGAAGATATCTATAAAGAACCCGATCATTACTCATGCAACCCACCAACAAACAATGTGAGGAAAGAAGAATGAAAGACAAGACAATAAAAGAATAGGCAACAAACGAAAAAGAAAAGCAGGAGTGGAGAAGGAAGAGAAAGGAAGAGGAAAAAATAAAATAAAACAATGTTGGATCTGGGTACCTGGCACCGACGATCAGTTCGTTCTGGCCGGGGTCAAAGGTGAGCTGTGAGTAATCCACCGTGCCCTCTGCTTTGAACCTGAACATCCACGGCTCCATCTCTGCCAAGAACGCCAGAAGACACAGCAACAGTGAGCCAATCAGAGCAGTATTTAGGACTGCAGATGAAAGAATTATCTGAGTTTAAAGGGTTATTCTAGTTTTTTTCAAGGGTTAACAAAAAGAGAAAAGAAAAGAGAAAACTATTTAGATTTATATGGAAAAAACAATTATTATAAACTAAAGAGCAGATAACATAATTTATGATATTGCTCCAGAAAACTATCTAGGATTCTTGTCTCTCACTTTAGCATATTATTGCTGCAGTTGAGGCAGCTGCACTTCTTTCACCACAGGAGACCAGTAACATCTTGAAATTGAAATAGATGTCTCTTTGATTTTTCTATTGATTTTTTTTTATTACATATTTTGTATGAACCATAAATTCCTCTTAGATAGCAAGTCCTCTGCAATTTTTTGCTACTTAATTCAACCTGACATGACTCATTTCTACATTTTTCATGTCTCTTGACTTCAGATTCATCTATTTTTATTTTTTGAACGTGGCAGCTGGCACATTTGTAGAGCTGGGCAAGTTCTACACTAAGTCTGTTGTTGCCATAGTTTTACCTGGCATAAAACATATTACAAATTCTCTGTTTGAGCCAACACTTCACATTATCAGGAGAAAGATGCAGATGTAACAAACATGCAATGCACGTCTACTAACTTTCTTCATTAACATTTTATCAGTGTTGGAATATGCTGCAAAGATCATGACTTCACAGCTATTTTCCCTATGTACAGAAAAAAAATATAACCCTGCACCTTAGCAAATGAGCAGAGTGGCCATCATAAAGATCACAGTCTTGCTTTCATTAGAAGGAAATTGATATTAGTGTTTTGCATGTTCCTTAACACAGGGAACCTGAAGTCTAATGGTTCAGAGTGAAGCTTTTTATTTATCATATATCAATGCTGATTGATGAGTTTCAGGGATGTGTATAATTTAAACAAGTCATGATGAATAATGAGATTAAAACTTGCTATGGAGACTGAGCTTGTCCCCATGCTTTGGGGAATGCCTAAAGAGAGACAGAGATATTGCAGACAGTCACTGACATCTTATCCTCAACATGCCTGCTCTCCTGGCGCCCAACCCATTAACCCCTGACCAATCAAATCAGGCGACGAGGATGGCCTGTCTACTGTCTGGTTACCTGATAGGTTTAGTCGGGGCTGGTCAATCAGTCATCATGATTACTTGCATTCTCCATCGCGCAACACTTGCTCTTTCTGTAGTCATGGTAACTTTTCTCAGTCTTGCTGTAAACAATTTGAATTTCACTTCAGGGAACCATATCCGTCTATGAGACTTTTTCTCTGTAGAGCAATTTGTGTATGTATTTTTTTTAGAAAAATGCTTGAACTCACGTAAAGTAGAATTTCTATCGGGTGCTGCAGTGATTTAAAAGCTGCAAAGCTCATTCATTTCTACTTTTGCAAACAATTTACAGGAACTTGTTTTTCTTTCCAATTGCAAGAGAGCTTTCCAATAGGGCCAGAAAGAGGAAGTGGACTGCTTGAACATCTTAGAAACACATTATCTTCTCCTTCAGGTACCCCTGTCAGAGAGTGTTTCGTCCCAAAGCACACTCCCCTGATTGCATTGAAAGCAAATACTTCCAGTTTTGGTGACAAACATGGGATTTCTGCGCACTTCAAAGGTGAAAACAAGCAGAGGAAGAAAAGATGAAACTCTGAAGAACATCTGTCACCTCCAACTCACATAGTGGGACCAAATACCAGCTCATGTGATAATACAAAAACATCTGCTCAGAGAAAGGCCATTGTATCCAAAGGCATTTTCCTTGTTCTCTTTTAAGTCTCTAGTCACAGGTACAAGAAAAATACAAAAGGAAAAAGCAGCATATGTCTTACTCCTTAGTTTCGCATGAATAAACTCTAATTAGCTGTTGTGAAAGAACTATGCAGGAGGTCTTGACCAACTTCACCCTAAAGATTTCTTCAGGATTAATGGATGCTGCTTGGCTCATTTTACAGGGTGACACCAAGATTTAGACGTATGAATCCTTTGGCTTGACTGAGCCTCTTTTTGTGCCATGGAGAAGATCTCTGGCATACAAATATAGCTGCGACACCCCCCCTAGGGGGAAGACGGTGCTTGACAAACCCCAGCTTTCCCCCCATAAATCTCTAAGAGTCACCAAGGGAGGTTCGCTAACAGGGTGATGGAGTGCATGTGAGAGACAGAAAGAGAGGATATTTAGAGAGTGTGCAAAAGGGGGCAAAAGGTTCTAATTGAACACTACAGCCTTCAAAGGATTTACGGCCTTTGTGACGAGGCCAAGGGGCCATTCATAAACATTCATAACCAGGGTGGATGGGCCCTCCCAAGGCTGTGCAGCTGAGTATACAGAGCTTTCCAAAGTTACTCTCAAAGGGGTTCAGCTGATTGAGCTTAAATGTTGGGATCTAAAAACTTGGGGATCATAGAAAGGTTTTCTGTGAGTTAATGTTATGGTTAACTGAGCGCACATCTAGATGGTTAGCTTGTTAGCTCCTAACACCTCATTTTTGAGGCAGGTTTATTTTAAGGATCAAAAGCAGAGCACATCAACTTTATTATTAACTAGCTGGAAATAGTAGGACAGCCCCCAGCTAATGTGTACAGTATACCCCGTCTCTCAAGATTGCATTTCTGCTTTGAATGTTACATGGATTAACATCATCTGCATGTTAAATGCATGTCATAATGAAATCCCATTAGGTTCATGCTTGTACAGGAGCTGACTGTCAGGGGACTGGCTGTTGATGAAATGAAGGCGTGATCCCATGCTTCTCTCTCTCTCTCTCTTTCTCTCTCTCTCTCTCTCTCTCTCACACACACACACATAGACACACTGATTGGGATGAAGATTGAGAGCCAGGGCTCTGAGCCAATATAAACCAGCAAACAGACACACAAATTCTCCCCTTCCCCCTCTCTTGGTCCCAACTTATCCCTTTAACCCCTGTTTCCCACCTCCTCAAAATAGAACAGCCCATCACTCATAAGTTGTTTGTTATTTCCTGGTCTGACACAGAGCACTTGTCACAAAGACAAAATGACAGGATACATAAATATTTACCCCAGGCATCACAATCTATGCCAGCCTCCACTGTGGCAGCTTTTGAAGTCACGGCTTTACGGACCGGCCAGACCGGCATCAATGGCAACATGTGGAACCAATTCCGAAACATGAATGGTTTCTCTGTGAGTGGTGTAAATAGTGTGCGGCAGCAGGCGCTCCCATAAATGAAAAGCCAATTCTCTCTAAATGCAGGCCTGTGGTAATGGGCAGCAGTAGGAATGGCAACTATTTGTTCAAGCTGATGTGAGGAAACAACTGGTGCAAGCAGTCCAAAAACAAACACCTGCGTGGTTGGAATAAATCTAGAGCGAGATGCAAGGTCATTTCAGGCCTTCACACGCGCCTTTATGCTCCAAGGTTCCCTCATGTTATGACAAAACAAGCACATTTTACAACACCGAGTCAAATTGGCAATGCTATGCTGTGGCCCCGGGGCGATGTTGGAATCATGCAAAACAAACCACCGTGAAGCCACAAATAAGTGTGGAGTGAAATCTTTAAATTTTATGTGTATTTCGGAGTGCAGACTTTTGGTTATTGGGGAGCATGAGACAAAGATATGCTTTTAACAAGATGACCAAATCTCTTTAGGCCACTTGGCCAAAAAAAGAAAAACATCAATAAAAATGTTATAATTTGTACACCAAATGAAAGACACACAAATCCTCAACTATGGACAGGCCATTTTTCATTTCACTGGCAGCTTGTCATCAATTAAAATAAAATATAGATGGAACATAGCTGACCTTGGAGATAGGGAGAAGTTGCTGTTTTGAAATTCAACCTCCAAAGGCTTTGGAGCCCCTTTAAATTTAAAAGAATCATCCCCAAAAGCCTAATTAAGACACTGTGGTACTAGCTGTGGCCTGTTGCATTCATGAATGCTGTGAGGCCATTTGTTTATTCTCCTGTTTTCACTCCCATCTTTCTAACGATGTGCTAGCCGTTGAGGGATGATAAAAGCTAAGCTCATTCAGTGGCTGTAAAACAAGCCTGCTGGTTCCACTCCTCAGAGGCATGGCCCTCAGCCTGGCCTGTGAAGGCATTGTTTACATCACAGTTTATAACCTTTAAAAGCCTTCAAGCTTACACCCTGGAACACTTGTTAAAAATAACACTTTATTAATACAATACATCTCTGGAGCTTTACAATACTGGCCAGGAAAACACTACAACTGCTCGATCAGAAGACGAAACATGCCCTGCTCCAGAAACGTGATTTGTCACCGTCCCTAAAATAAAGCTATAAATGTCACACATTTACATTGGGCCCCTGTTGAAGCTAAATTCAGCTCTTTTTTTTTGTGAGAATGTAGGGACCATATCTTCTGGGTAACCATTTGGAGCGTTGAACTATACGGTGTAATCTTTCAGAAACCCTACATTTCTGAAACCACCACACGACTCGTGAAGCAGTCTTGAGACTGCAGCATCTTTTCACCACAGCTGCAATCCTGTCGGCCAAATGTTGTGCCAGGTCGAGAAACCACCGTACCCAGTGGGGTCAAACCTTCGTGAGACACACCCTTGCCCAGTCAGACCACAATCACACAGAAAGAGGGAAATGCTGTCACTGGAACCCACTCAGAAAAACCTTGACCTTGGCTTTTCCTGATGCTAAGAACCACTGTTTGACCTCTCCACTGTTTTAATTCATCTTTAACCAAAACAGCAGAGAGCTTGAGGTGTTTCAGTGAACAGCCTTTTTATTCCTCCCTCTTTAAGTTTGAATGAAAGTTGTGTACATGATTTCCTTTAACAAATTACCACATAGATCAGAAGTATGAATCTATCTGATCTTAATATCATCGCTGTCTTTCAATTTGCTGGTTAAACTAAAGTGTAAGAATTTAATTTTAAAAATGACATCTCAATGCTGCAGAAGCCCAGAAGATGATCACAGATTGTTTGTCCCATTGAAAGTAACACTCAATTTGTATTTGAGATGTTGTGAAATGTGTGTGTAACAGTGCAATATGTGCTACGTAGGACTAAAAATTAATTATAATGAAGAAAAAAAAAGAGGCAATTTCATCAAGGGCTAAATCTAAAAACAAGTCAAACTTTATCGGCCCAATGTTGAACTTTCTATGAAAAATTAATATATTGCTTTATATTAACTGTTGCAAAAATGAGTTTGGTATCTCATTAAGGGCACAATTTAGCGGGATAGCTGGTAGTGACAAAGAAGCTACCCAGTGGATGTTCAGAGTTTCTTCAGGTTCCCCGTATGGTGAAGGTTAAATAAACTCAAATCTTATTGACTAAAGGGAACAAAGCATTTCAGCTTTCAGCTTTAAAAAACAGTCTTATGATTTGACCTTAAGCGCAGTTCAACAACAACTCCTGTTTACTTTCCACTATTCCTAAATATGATACAGCTATTAACAGTTTAACTTTTACCTTGCAAATGAACAGCCAACTTTGGCAATCTGCATTATAATCAAAACAACAAACTGAGGTTTCCATGCAATAAATGAGAAGAATTTAGGAAGATTTGCTACTTTTGGTAGGAAATTTGGCTCAAGTTTTGCTGCCTTTATGATTACTATGCTAAGATAAGCTAAGTAGCGAATTGCTGCAGCTCCATATTTAGTTGACAATCTTCTCATCTTGTTCTCAGCAAGAAAGTAAGTGATAGCATTTCATAAAATATAATGAGACTCTAGCCAAATCTCAACTCTCCACCTCTCCACTAAGATATTGTAATATTTGTCCCAGTAGAGTAGATGTGTTGGGTTACTCTGAAGTACAGGGGTATTTTAAAGTGTTTGAAGTACTCCCAACATGACCTAAAGAGGAATCATGGCAGCATCACGTTACACATTTCCAACTTCCAGGCCCATGATAATAGATTTAACGAGAGATTTCATTTCCTTTACACAGAGAATGAGAATATGACTATACATGCCTGCTCATATTGTTTTTTATTACTTTCATTTAAAAAAGGACGGGCTTTAAGTTTGCAGTGCATGAAAAGGTGCCTGAGCTGTACGATATCTGAGCTATACGATAGCAACCATAAGACCAAAACAAGTTACTACATACAGCATAGTAAAGACTGTGAGATTGTAAATATCCTCATCAATATTGCTCTAGTGGTAGTAGCTTCTCTACAAAAATGATGATTGTTTTTTATGGTCAGAATAAATTAAATTGTAGTGCAAAAAAAAAATTAGCTGATTCATGACAGAATGGTTGTTTTTAAAAGGCAATACCAACCAGGAATTTTGTGATAACAAAGTGGAAGACAACAACAAAATATGACCTCATACAAAACATTGCGACAGCACAAAATATCAAGGAAATTCAAGTCATCTTGCTCATGATCCTAAGTTTACAACCAAGCAGAGAAACAAGCATGTGACGTAGGCAGACCGATAATCAGACGAGTATCATCAGAGGACTTGCAGCAGAGCAGGAACAGGTAGGAGCAGCTGACTTGCCATTCACCTCAAAAATACTCTCTTGGCCAGTAGGGTGTATAACAACTATACATCCATGTAGCAAAAGTAGTATGGGTGTTACTTTATATAGACATATGTGTGTTCATTTATTAATTTCCTTTTGAGGATTAATGAAGTATTTTGAATTGAACTGAATGCCTTATAGTGTATGTTGTGCATAATAGTTCCTGACAGAGTATCAGTTAAAGTTGTGGGTACACTTACCCAGATGTTGATGCATTCAAAATTTTGACCAGTATCTTCACAGTTACAGTAATTACAACCATTTTTTTAAACTACAAATGCTGTCTTTACATTTTTCAGGTATTAGCCTGGTATGGTGTATACCTCGTGTTTAACATCTGAATCTAATGTGTCGCTTGTTCTTTTTACATTAACTGACACAGGGTCACATGTTGAGCTGGCCCTGCCGATAACTAGCCTCCGAGGGTACACTTAAGTGTGGGTCAGGTCTAATGTTAACAGAATGACATGGGCTGCCAGGTCCTGGGTGGGATTTGTCAATAAGACGAAAGTCAGGTTATTAATAAGCTGAAGGGCATTAGAAAGAAGTACTATGCAGTCAATGACTACAACAGCAGGAATAGCAGAGGGAGACTGAACTGGTCATATTTCGACTTGTGTTACATGATTTGGGGGAAGTGGCTCAGCAAATCTCATTGTTATTCAGGGTAGCATGGATCTGGCACTTGCTCCATCTCCATCACCAACCAAGCTCTGATGACGTTGGTTAAGGCCAGCGTGGCCAGCCAAACAGATACTGAGGATGTCATCTTACGTAGTACCACTCAATAACACCTCCTGACTCCTCTTCCCTCCCCTCAACAAGGGTGTAGTTACCGGGGAGGCAATAACACGCCTTACATTAACACCACCCAGCGCCCTTTAAACTCAAGTTTTTCATCCAGGGAAAGTAACAGGGTCTAATCTAAAAATGCCTAAAGTCAGCAGTTCATATAGACAAACCTTCTCTGGTAGGAAAAAAGAAAAAAAAAAAAAAAAGACTGCACAGTGGCATCTTACTCCTCTGATGGCGATTTGTAGTTTTCTTTCTCACATCAAGGCTTGTAAATTATTCAGTTTAACTGTTTTAAAGACTGAACTGGGCTGGAAAGTACATTTTTAAACTGGTGAGTAAAAAAAAAAAAAGAAAAGAAAAGAAAAAAAGCTAAATGTGTGACTATGGTGTATTTTTGTTATTTGAAATAATTTTATAATGTATTTCTCCTCATGATCATCCAGACCAAAGATTTCTTCAGCATGGTAGGTTCCATAATCCACGTCTGGAAACTACCTGAAGTGCTGATGCTGTTTACATCATTCCGAAAGCATTAAACCACTGGAGCTTAATGGGCTGATCTGGAACATTAGACACCACAAAGCTACTGACCATAGTTGACTCGCACAAGCACAATGCCTGAATGCACAGTATTACATTAGCTGGGCAGTTAGTCATCATCACTGCTTTCAGCTGGCACAGTAAGAAGAGAGCCACTTCAGCTTAACAAAGGCTGCCGAGAAAGTGAGAATGGGAGAGAAAAAGATTGCAGAGGAGCATGCTTGTGACTGTGCTGGTGGTTATACTAAATATGAGCCTCTGATTGCATGTGAATCACAAGCTCTGACCTCAGTCCTCAAGTAAATTTCACCCAGACAATATGCTATACGAGTATTCGACTGGGGCTTTGTTGTACTGAAAACAGCTCAATGACATTTTACTGCTTAGCTGTGGGTAGACAGGACTGCATTGATCGCCACTGGTACTCTCTGTCGACTAGGTTTCTCAGCATTTCATTACAGTTTAGTTGTTCAATAGAAATTTAAGATAAAGGGTCAAGGCAATGAAATCTAATGCAGTATCTTGAACCTGCAGACTCGCATAGTAAAGTTGTCTGAAGGAGAATGAGTCTGTTCAATTAAAAAAAATTTAAAAATGAGAATTTTTTTATTTTACATATTACTTTTAACAGTCAAAAGGTAACTAAAGTAACGTGAAAGTATTCTTTTATTGCTTTAATTTCTCGTCTACACAGAAAGAGTCCAGTTACAGTGTTTAATGTAGGACATTGCTTTTACAAACATGCTTTACTTATTTAACAAATGCTACATTAATAAAGCAAAAAAAAAGAGGACATTTTGCCTCTGGCTGCAGCTATGTCACATGAGGGAACTAGACAAGTCTCGCTCGTTGTGTCAGTCTTTTTATGTCACACATTAGTTTTGCAGATTTTGTCACTGGCAATTTATCGCCAAGTTATTTTTCTTAAATATATCTAGCACTGATAGAAGTTCCCACCCCTATTTTCTAGTCATTGATAAATGGCAACTGGCAAAGATACCAGATGAGGTGACTCCAGAGATAATTCAGGCAGAACACGAAAGTGACACTTTGAGTTCACATGCGCCCCACTGCTTGCTCATTTGTTTATTTAAGGAGCAAATGGTGTCCATCTCTGCCTTGCCAACTACTGCACAGCTGCCAAGCTTGCCGCAGTTCAAAAATACTACCACCAACCTAGCATAAACCTGTAAGCTGTGACTCTGGGTTCAGTCGAGGGCGAATAAGTTGTAGTTCAACAGTCCAACTGTTCGAATGTAAGTATTTTCTGTGGGGACCACACACTGCTGCTATGATTGATAGTCAAAAGCAAAGCCCTGCTCCAAGTAAAAAGAAGACTTCATTCACAAAGTGAGTTTGTTGTTGAAGTGAAAAAGGTTAAAAAATGTCCATATTATATACAATACTTTTGCTATAGTTCAAGAGAAGACAGAAACCCCTATTGGCTGCTGGAGATTCAGTTATTTCCAAAGGTGGACACTGAAGACAGGGACTCAGTCGGTTCTGTGTTCTGGATTGACTCCATTGGTAAAAAGAGACATCACATGCCTGCAGCTAACACAGTTGAACTCCTGGCAGACAGGGAGAAATTCACAGCAAACAACTCAAACTCTGGTGGTGGTGGTGGTGGGGTGTTCCCTTAAACTTATATGTCTAAGATTACACCATCCCTGAAATCCCTGCTCTCTTATTCTTCCCCATCAGGGCCGGCCCTAGGATTTTGCTGACCCTAAGCAAGGTGTGGTTGGGCCCCAAAACACTGCAAGTGCAAAACATCGAACCACACACACAATTCACGAATCAATAAACAGACAGATGGACAAATAAATTATGAATAAATATCTTACTTTATTTGGAAATAAAATAGATATATTTGATTTGACTTAACTTTCACAAGGAAAGGGTTTTGTGGAATGTATTAAATAATGTATTATGTGTTAAATAAATTGAACTGAACCTCATTTGGGACCCTTTTGATCACGTGCCCCACCTTAGCAGTTGTGGCCCTAAACAACCATAAAGGGCATTTACGCCGGGACCAGCCCTGCTTCCCATTCTGTCTGTAGTTTCCATATGCATTCACAGTCTGAACCCTAGCTGAGAGGTACTGGAGGCATTTCTGCAGCCATGTCTTGATGAAAAGCCTAATACTGCATTCTTGATATACTATTTGTTAGCGCTCCAAGCTTGTTCAATTTATTTGCGCATGGTTTCATATTCCCCATACTTCACCCTCTTTTATCACCATTTTGTTCCTGCCCTTCACTCTTGATTTTTCTGCTTCTACTGTTAAGATCTTATTCCATTCATTTTTTTGAGCTTTGGAAACCTCAATCAGTTTTTCCCAAATGTAAACTACTTTCTTGCTGCCATGGATGAAGGTTTCTTTAAAAAAAAAAAAGTTGTTGAAAAGTGCCAGAATTACCAGCAGAAATCCCCGGAGCAGCACTGTATCCAAACTAGTGTAAAATAAATAAATAAATAAATGAATCAGTCTCTTTTGAGAAAAATGCTTTACAGAAAATCTTTAGAAGACACAAAGAAAGACCAGAGCTGCTTTAGTGCAACACGCTGCCACGAGTCCAGCGCCATTCTTGAACTTGTTATCACTATTACCTAATTATAATACACATATGATCCTGATCACTATTTGAAGTCCACTTCAGAGCAATATGCCATCAATTTTGTGAATTAGGTCCCCATCGACAATAAAATAGACCATAACACTAGACAAGTTTTTTTAAGTGTGCTTGTCTAGCTCTTGTATCTCTTTTGTTTGCTCTCCAGCCTCATTTGGCTAGGAATGATGTTTTCATGTATCTGCTGCATCGTTCTCACTCTCACCTGGGTGGCAGAGGTGCCACTGTGAGGATCTTTTTTACTTATTTTTTATCCATCGCCTTCAGTACCATACAATCTCTTCTGCTGAATAAAAAAACCTGCTTAGGATGGAGGCCAGTGGATCTACTATCCCCTGGGACAATCTGACAGACAGAGCTCAGGATGAGTGGCTGAGTCGTGCCACCCGCAGAAGGTCTCAGATGACTCCTGATCTTCGAAGATCAAGATTTCTATCCAAAGTCCTTACCATTACATATGAGTATTATGAAGTTGTTCAACACAACAAGTATTTCGGTGTACACATGTACTACAGACTGCACTGAAAGACTTTCTGAGGAAGCAATATTTTTCATTGTGAGCAGTAAGATGCTGGAGAGCTTCTACTGTTCTCCAGTAGCAAGTACCCTCTACTGTGCTGTGCTCTGTCCGGGGAACAGGATCAATAAACTCATTTATAAAGCTGAAAAGAATAACTGGACATAGCCTGGAGATGTTTGAGGTCACTGAACAAACTGCTCTCAGTCATGGATAATCCAACCACCTCCTCCACGACTCAGTACAGAGCCAGCAGAGCTCATTCTTCACCAACCTCATTCTTTGCTGTTATAAAGTACACTACAAGAAATCATTTCTACCTTTTGCAGTTTCTCTGTACAACCACTCATCTGTGTACCACAGGTGAACGCACCACTACCCTCCACAACTGTGCAAACCTATTGTACATACTGGGAATGTTAATTACATAACTTTTGTTGTCATTTTTGCCTTTTTCACTTTTTATGACAGTTACCATCTGCTGTAACAAAACAATTTCCCTCATAGGATCAACAGATATCTATCTATTGATAAGTTGCTTGGATCTGAGGAGCATTGTGTCTTCAGATGGTCACTCAGGCTTATCTCATGTTCAGCTTCAACAAACCATGATGGCAAAAGTCAAACTCCTAATCACAAGCCAACATACTAAGGTGGCACTGTGCCAGCATTGAAAGTGAAAAGATTTTAACCAACATCATCATCCAAAATATCTATCACGATTTTGATATGGATTAAATCAAATAATGTAAAATGTAAACTCAGAGCAGAATGCATCATTAGTTTTGATAGAGTCACCTAATTGTAAATTACTTGGACTAAAAACAAAGAACAAAAGCTTTGTTTTACTTCTGTACTGTTTTTATCTTGGGTCATTAATTTGCTCATGACAAAGACCTGAAGTGTGTGCAAGACTGTTTATGTTTCCTAGCAACAGCAAAATGATCCAGAAAGTTTCTTTAAGTGTACTATGAGCCTATCCTTGTGATGAATAGCGTAATGGAGAGAGGTTGAAATCCATATAAATAACTGAGCTGAGGAGCTCACGCAATTATGGAAGGAAATAAAAATACTTAATGAGCCACTCTAATGACCTCCCCCTGGTTTCTGGGGATTTGTTCAAACACTCACCTGCATGTGGGATGAGCGGGTGCTCCGTCTTGTGGCAGGGTGATTCGGGCAGTAGAACGGGCCCTCTCCTGCCGTCCACCCCTCCAGGGCGTAGGACCAGCAAGCACTGCACCAGGAGCAGTGCATGCTGGGTAACAGGGCGTCCCATGGGGGCCTGGGCTTAGCTCACTTCTCCTCGGGCCTCAGGGGCCAAAAGCATCGGAGAGACACAACTGGTGAGACAGAAAGAGAAAAAGACAGATTTGGGTTTTCCACACACGCTCACAACTGATTTACTCAGGAGATTAAAAAGCAGCAAAAATAAATCTTTACTAAACAGGAGCGAGAACGAGAGGTGGAAGGGAGGGAATGTTAAAAGGAAAACGCGTGCAGGCGTTCTGCTGAGCAACAAGTGTGTCTCTTACTAGAACAGAAACATCTCTCTTCTGACACCAGGCGCATCAATCGGTCATGGCCTGCCCTACCTAATCCGTCAAACGAGCATATTTATGTGATTAAATTTCCTTAAATATCTGAAAGTATGTCCCCTTTGTGCAGGTCTTTGGTCTGAGAGCAGCCAAGGTTTTCTTGCATATAATGATGAAGCGCAGAAATAGCTGAATGTGCATTGTTTTAAATTATTAATAGTCTTCGTTTGACTATGTGACTGATATACACACAGTAAAGCAGCTGTCTCCTGGGTCATTAAAATCCTTGAGCTGCTGTAAATCTGATGTTTTTTCTTAATAACAACCCCCCCCCATTTGCCGGCCATGATTATTATATAATGCAAACAGCAGATCCGTGCTGCTTGGAAAATTTAGCCTCTGCAAGAGAAACGAAGCAGTTTGCTTATTTGAGTGGTTCATGATTTCTTTCTTGGTGGGGGTGAATCAATAAGCAGTTTGAGCTATCTACATCATTACTTTTTAATAATTTATTTTGTGCTTTTACCAAGAATTCATGTTGCTAGCATTGCATTAATCTTTGGAGATGCTTTTATCTAAAGCCGTCTACATGTATGGAACACAGGGGGGTGAAGGGGGTTCAGTATCTTGCCCAAGGACATGTAGAATGGGAATTGGACCAGCTGTCGTTCGACTGATGGACTACCACTCTCGATCCTGAACAGCGGGAGCGCAGACTTTCCCGGCATCACGAGCAGCTTGTATGTAGAAGTATGCAAGATGGCGAAATAAAGTATTTGTTGAATTTTCAGAGAAACTGAATCCTTCAGCCGAACCATCCTGTTTTCTTTATTCCATGTGAAATGGGGCTTTCATTTGCTGTCCGGTACAAAAAAAAAAAAAAGAAAAGAAAAGAAAAAAGAAAAAAAGAAGATATTTTGCACTGTAGGAACAGAACAATACTTCCTCCATGACGGAGCTGATTTAGTGTGGAGAGTATGCTGCAAATGAGCAAAAACTGTTGATATTCTATTTGTTGTGTGAAGGCGGCAAAACATGAGAAAATCAGAATGCTGCAAGAGAAAAAAAGAAGAAGAAAGGAAACCTGATGTGAGCAAAGAAAGAAAGAGGTGGTGTGAACATTTCCTCTCCACAGGCAAACCTCATCTCCACTTCTCTCTGAAGTATGGCTCTGCCTTCAAGCCTGGATGGCTCTGGGGTGGAACATGAGGCACCTCTATTCCTACACTCCAATGGAGACGCTGGTGTAGAGAGTTTATTTCAGTCCTCTTTGAATGTAAAATCTACTCTGCCTTTAGTGTGCATGAATATGCATGGTGATCTTTGGGCCTGTATGGATTTCACTCAGAGTCCAATGCATTTCTGGTAGGAACAGGCAGTGGGGATGTGTGGTTTGAAGTCACCCACAGTGTAATGTAAAACACCTGTCATCTGCAGCACGGAAAGCAAATCACTAGTGTCTCTCTCTGTTCCACTTCCCTCTTGTCTTGGTGGTTCAGACATCATCTTCAGTACTTTCACGTTTAGAAACATTACATGCTGTATTTCCTTGCTTGCTTGTTGCATTAACAGACTAACAATGTTTTCTCCCACAAAATAAGCTTTATTACCTGTTGCTAGTCTGCTAACTGGGACATTCTCCCTAGCTTTTGTCACCCAATATTTCATAATCCAATAGGGACAGAGGTGATGCTGACTTAGGAAATGAGATTATGCTTGTTTATACAATCTGGTGTGAATGTGAATGTGGTCAGAGATTTGGGATGGCTCTGTGCTCACATGTATTTCTGTGAACAATAAACATGTAAAGGGTTAGCTGACAGGATCAGACATTTCAAACGTTCTGTTTGTAACTATTATATAATCTGTATCGTACGTCTGACAACATGGGGGCATATAGATCTGCTGGGTTAACAAAAGAGCCACTGAAATACCGTGCTAATGAGTGGGGATAATAATTGTCCCATTAAAGGTTAAATCCATCCTCTTTGTCCTCTTTGACAGAATCAGGAATTCACCTGTTAATAAAATATGTTAGATCAGACTGTCAAAGAGGGCAGATGAAGGACACACTCACTCTCACACACCCTCACACTTTAAAAAAACCAAAATCTGCTGCAAGATTTAAATGCATATATATATATCTAATAAATGAAGGTAATTTACCAAATCTAGGTACTAACATGCAGACAGTTTTAAAAAGAAAATAAAGTTAACTACGTTGCATCTTATGTCTGGGCAGACACATGACCCCATGTGGTCAGAATGGTATTGTTACATTAAGTGGTTTTAAACCTTCAGGTGATTCAAATGAGATGGTTATGAAAATAAAATCCTAGCACACTGTTACACTGAATGGGCAAATTAAAGTGACCAAAACTGTTAGTTTTCTCATCATTGAGGCTATCGCTTTGTTAAATGACAACATCAGCCACATTTACTACTCCCATGCTGTCAGAGAGACAGACTTTGTTTAACGATGAAAATAAAAAAAGAAGGCGCATCCTTAGGTGGAAAGTTTTTAAACAAGCTGAGTCATTTGCTTCCTAATTTGCAACATCTGCAGGTATTGATTAACAGGATGAGACAGAAACAGACTGGAATGTGCATGTTTTTTCTTCCCTGTTATGCTCAAGAAGCCTCTGTGCAGCTTCAGACAGCCTTAAAGTGATCACTGAACCGGCAGAGATGTTTATTCTACTGTAGAAAATAACTTATTTAAGCATGATTTACTGTCATGTTTACATTTTAACCAGTCTGGTGTTCCTGATTTGTACATACAAGAGTAAGAAGCAGTTTTCCAGGAATTATGAACTGCGTTGGGAGTCCCCAAACTGATGGATGGATCTGAGGGCCTGAGATCTTCTCGAGAGGGCAGAGGAAGTATACGAACCAGAGCTTTCTAGTTCATTACTGTCACTTGTCAGCTCCACAGCACTAACAATGGTCACCAGTGACTTTTAAATAAAATCACAGAGTAAACATAAACAAAATAAATGGAAAAAAAACTTTAATAATGTTTGAATATTAAACATATGTTGCTTATTTTCTTTTCTAAACAGCAGCTAAAAAAAGAAAGTCTTTCTTTTTTTTCTGCTTTACAGTCTACATCTGGATTTACTGAAAACTTTCATCTCTTTGTTGGCATGGAAGTCGACCCAAATGAAAACCTCATCACATGGTGAAACAATTAAGACCTCCAAAATCCAAGATACTCCAAGCATCTATGAGCAATAAATTAAAGAAAAGCACTTTAGAGACCTTCAGATAACCTGATTTATGCCCAAGCATGTGTTTGCATCATGCTTTTTAATGCAAGTAACAGAGAACAGAGGGCAATAATTTCAGTGTTGTATCGTTCATGCTCATGCCGTGACTTCTTGTGAATCCTCGCCTCTTTAACTCACCAGAAGCAACCAACTACTCCTCCGGGAACTCCTGGAAGAGATTTCTTTGCTCTTTGGCTGTTTGTTGAATAATCTCCAGGGCATTAACACAAGCCTCCACCACCACCCACTATTTCTGCCACTCCTGCACCTGAACACATGTACAGTACAGGTGCAATTACAGGACACACAGCGTGTAACCCAGAGACCTCCTGGTGATGGATAATATCCAAGCACACTGAGACATAGAGCAGAGGAAGCACCCTCTGCAGAAATACTAAACAAAAAAGTGCTTTCGTATGAAGAGCAGTATCCTGTCTACAAGCCGGGATAATGTTTGTCTGATTTTGATAAAGGAGGTTGGTCTGATTTTACTAAAACCTCTCTCATATTGTCTTTTTACTGCTCTGCCACCACACCACTGGTGAATCTATCTCCAGAATTGCGTGCTGCTCAAAGTAGCAGCTGGTGGTGCAGTTGAATTTTGTGCCACTAGTTACTTTTTTCAGGGTTTTTACAGGCTGCCCTTTCTTATTGGTGGAGGTTGCTGGATCTGATTGCCGCCTGAGGGAAAGACAGGCAGCAGACAAACCTTACTTTTGGGATGAAACTGGAACTGCAACATTTCATGAACAATTTTGATCTGATCCATAATTGTACTGATATCAAATTCAAATTATCAGCAACCCAGCTTTACCCAAAAGTTGGGTTGGGTAAGTTTTCTTTGCCTTTAGTTATAGATGCATTGTGAAAAATTCTTGTTACGCTAAATGTCTCTTAAGCAAGTGAAAGGCAACAAGGTTTATGCATGACAAGAATTTTCAGGCAAACTGCTATTAAATTGGTACCTTTCAAAATCTCAAAGCTCTGCTTTGACTATTTCATTTTTAAAGCTTTGCACTGAGAGCTTTGTATAATAGTTTTCTAATTGTATCAAAGCATCACCAATTGCTCCTTTTTCATGTTATGAAAATATGCAGATTCTTAATTTAGGTAAGAAAACTATTTGTGAAGCTTTAAATGATCCTAAAAGTTTAACTGATTTCCAGAAAAATGTATATAAAATGTACATAATTTATATAGAAAATGGCCATAGTCACTGCGATGGACTGGCGACCTGGCCAGGGTGTACCCCTGCCTCTCACCTGAAATGGGCCGGGATTGGCTCCAGCAGACCCCCCTGACCCAGTAATTGGACTCAGCGGGTATAGAAAATGGATGGATGGATGGTCATAGTCAAGTGAAATTAATCTCAAAGAACCTTAAAGGCAGCACTGTGGGGGTCAGAGTTTCCATCAAACTATGTTTTTTCCTGTACGAGTTCTCGCTCTTCGTATCTCATCCTGCGAGACTTCTCTTCAAAACAACTAATTGGAAAATCTCGACTTTGAAGATGACTTAATTATTTACAAATTAATGCAATTGCTGCTATCACTATTGAGAAACTAGTCAGATGATGAAAGCAGAGGAGGATCATTCAAATGGAGAAAAAGTGTTTCCATCACACTTTTGTGATAAACTGGATTATCAACATGCCTGAAAAGAAATCACCTCATAAAAGCATAAAACATTTTTGCTATAATTGGGAGTTTTTTTCAGATTAGAGCCTTTTTATTTTATGATATTTGGGTTTTGCTTAAATCTAGGGGTAACGGAAATGTGACTATTTAAGTTGTGGCGTTTACATTACAGGATTGATCAGCAGCAGGGAGTCACACTGCGCAATCTAGCGAAGACCCAGTCACCCAGTCATCTGGTCTCTCAAACACATTTTATCAACAAAGTACACGTAAGAAGCAACATGGGAAATTATTAGGCAAACCCATCAATGTCTTGTCAAAGTCCAATTAAATTTTGCTTCATAGCTTTTCATGTTGCCACATTGGGACTTTGTCTTTACTGCTGTCTCTTTCTTGAATGTTATTCAGCATCTCGCCATTGTTTCAATGGTTTCTCTTACATTCCTGAGCCCATGCATTGCTATCTCACTGGCTGTACCTCATGCATGGCACCACCAGCAACTCAAGATATTTTGCATGCCTTTGGCTTTGGTTTTCTGTTGCTCTGAATACGTTGCCTTGTTCGTTGCTCTGATTGGTCATAGCACTTACCAACTGCATGCAGTTTGGATCATTTTCAGACCTTACATCTTTCAAGATGTGGGTCTGATCTATCAAGCTAGAATGGATGTATGTACTTGCAGATGCTGCTATTTTCGGAAGAATCTGAAAGATTTATGCTGGTATTAAAAACGTACCAACTGTACTTGCAAATCACACAATCTGAAGACAAACTTTGAGAAACAACTGTTTATTTAGGGAAACAATCTAACTTGCTTTCTTACGTCTATTTGCAAAAGACAAAACTGGAGTTAGTAGCCATGCAGTTAGTTAATCCTAAACTAATATAACTTAGTTAATCTAAACAAAATGATAGATTATATTGTATGAGATATTAACTTGTAATCTTAAGACTATTTTGATTCAATCAATTCTTGTGTAGGCTCAAGAATTATTCCAGTCTTGTAGAGATACTAAAATGTCGTTATAAAAACAAGCGCTCGTGTTACTTGACATAATTATGCAGATGCAGCAAAGACCTTGCAGCAAAATGTGAAAGTGGATAATGACAAATTGGGTTGCACATAGAGGGTACGACACACGCAGACACACATACTGATGGGTTAGGAGTTGAAGTGTCAGCTAACTAATCAATTGAATTCTTCCTGCAGTAATGAGTGGAGAGAGGATCATATCAACACCACGATTGATTTTGTCTGAGGGGGAATTTGTGATGGTTAAATTGGATGATGCATAATAAATAGACTCCCAAATAAATGCTGGCTTTGTGTTAGTCACAGATAGATGCAACACAAACACAAACACACACACACACACACACACTCATGGGCTCACATGTGACAAACACATTTGTCAAATGTGAGTGGTGCAGCGATGATCCATCTGTCCAAACACAGTCAGGGGAGTGTGAGATCGGGGTCACACCACAGTGCTGATAGATGCTTCTCTGCCTCTCACTGCACTCTCTCACACCCTTTTCTCTCTGGCCAGACAGGACACATACACACAAACACACACACACACATACACGCGGGTAAAAATCCACCCAGACACCACTGAGCTCCCTCATAATGTCTGTGATGCGGCACACTTATTTGTTTGTGTTTGGATGAAACTGAGTGATGATTTTTTTTTAAATTCTCTGTCTGCTGGTTGGTTTCAATGATTTTTGGCTTATTGTGTCTAGACCAGAGATCACACGGAAAGGACAGCGATATTTGTTTGTTTTCTTTGATGCCTCTGAAATGAAGAGCTTATTTTCTGAATATCGCATGACTGATTACCACATGGCTGAACTTAATGGTCGGTTAAGAAATGGACTAAAATGAGAAAATCTAAACTTAGCAAGTGGATAAATGAATGACTGAGTGACCAACAGATAAACGGACTAAATGAGCAGTCTGGCAGACTGAATGACAAATAAGCAGCGAGCTGGGTGAGTGAGGGACTGACAGGCCGCTCAGGAGGCTGACCATTTGACTGACTGCTGTAGAAAATACAACGTGACTGACACACTGGCCAGTGGTCTGACTTTTCTTCTTTCATGGCCGTCTTGAGAACAATATTTCTCAGATGTGGTGAGTTTTTGACTCTGTTAACATTATCTGTCCCCCGTCCCCTCTGCATCTACCTTTTATTGACCTTTTTCCTACAGTGTTTATGCTTTAAGTGCACTTCAGTCTGCTGGGTGTCCCACAAGCTCGGTGAAGGATAACAGAGAGAATAATGGACTGATGATTTCGCCATCAAAGGCTCATGGTCACACAGAAAGGCCGTTTCCACTCGGTGACCCCCAGATCAGGGGTCAGATTAATTCCTCGGAAAGAAATGTTTGTGTCTCTAAAAGTGGGATTGAAAAGTGCACTTGGATCAGATTGCTTGTTTGTCTCAAAACCTTATCTGCAGTGCACAGTGTGGCCTTTGGGGCACAAATCAAAAGTGCACATATACAGTTTGTCTCTCTCTCTCTCTCTCTCTCTCTCTCTCTCTCTCTCTCTGTCTCACTTTCTTTCTCTCTCTCACACACACACACACTGCAGAGCAAACATCTCTTCTAGTTTTCTTCAGCACCAGAACGCATTTCACACTCCAGCGTTCTTATTCTCTGCTGAATTCCTCCTGCAGCTGGATCGAATAAGTCACTCCGCTTCTGTAAGTGTGAGAAAAAGAAAAGTCTTGGGGACTATAGATATATGCTACTGGGTTTTGAATTTGATGTATTATCCATTGCTTTCCTTCTTTTACTGATGTCCTCATGCAACAACACAGGTACTACATCCAAAATTCTTATTCAAAACTTTCATACCTCCCATACTAGGATTAGTTATAACCTAGACCCAGACTGTTTGAAACTGTACCAATAAAACTACAAAATCAAAGCTTTGTATGCAATAACAGAGGGTCTGTTCATCTACAACTAGTCCTTGGTACACACACAAGCAAAGCAACCATTGCTAGATTGTTCTAGGCATTATTAGTCTCATTTTTAATAAAGTCTCTCCATCAAAATGACAGAAGCAAAAAAAGTGTCCCTTGGCTTTGGACTATACACAAACACAGCAACAGGACACATAAGTGTCTGTGTGTGAAGTCACTTTATCTTTAGTGTAATCTTTTATCTTTAGTGACAGACAAACTGAGTCTGGAGCCAAATTTGATTCTGTTCTGCAAACAGTTCAAAATTGGAAGAAACATTAAGCAGTAGATCTATTTTCCTTGCCAGAAAGCTGATTCCAATCTGTTATTGGGTTGGGAGCCTCTGCATGAGAGTTTGAAAACAGCACTACATGATTTTTTTTCCTCCTCTCCTCAAACAGAGGGAAGGGAAGTGAGTTGATAAAGCTCAGGCCCAGGAGGTGAGAAAGTCAAAGTGAGCATCTCTGATGACAAGTTGCTACATCACAGGCTCTTCACTTGGTTACACTGAAGTCTGTTTCGCAAACCCTCTCCCACTCCTGAAGAATGCCTTGTTACCAAACATATCTGTTTGTATGCAACTTAACTGGAGGGCCATTCACTCCTCTGGAAACTCCTTCAGTCTCGGATAGATGCATAAAACTAAGCTTTTTCTGTCTTTCTTCCTCCTGAGTTTGACTCAGGGATGTTGATTTTAAAAAAAAAAGTTTTTATGATTTTGTCTTTGTATATCCGTGAGCCAGAATAGAAAGAAGTGTGTACAGATAATGGCTGCATGAGTAGATGGATGGATGAATGGGTGGATGGATGGATGTATACCTTTATAAAGTTGTGAAGATGTGATCAAGTGTAGACTTGCAGTTTTAACTTAGAAGGTTTCACAAAAAAAGCTGTTTACAAATGAGGCATCACAGCCATTTCTAAGTAAAGTACTTCCATTTTCAAGGGTTCAGAGGTATTGGTCAATTGACTGAAAATAAATTAATTGCTCAGGTACGGTCCATTCCCTCATTACTTCAAGTAAAATGAAGAAGATAAAAGGTCTAGAGTTCATATCAGCTATTAAGCTGGCCTTTAGCAGCAGTTTGATTGGAGCTACCAATATGAAGTCCACGGAGCTCTCAATGCAAGTGAAAGAGGCTGTCATTGGGCAAAATAAAAAAGAAAGAAAATACTGAGAAGCTCAACAATATGGAGGCAGCTAAAGTGGATGATCACAGAATTGGTGAAGAAAAAAATCTTATAATATCAACAGAAATTAAGGATGCTACGGAAAAGGTTGGTGTACTGCTGTTAAAATCTATAATCAAGAGACAAATTCATAAATATAAATAGAAAAACTCCAGCTTAGACCACCAAAAAAAAAAACATCAATTCAAACTAAAATCACAATGAATTTGTGTCGGGATGACGGGAAGAGAAACATATGGAGGAGATGAGCAGCTCATGATCCAAAGCTGACCACATCATGTGTTCAATATGGTGGAGGCAGTATTATGCTACGGGCATGTGTGGCTGCTAATGGGTTGGACTCACTGGTGTTTATTGATGCAGACGCAGAAAAACATGTCTGATGACTGATGGCTGTAGTAGGAAAATGAATCCTGATGTATATGGTGGTATAGTCTCTGTTCACATTCAGCCAAATGTGTCAAAACTGATAGATAGTGGTTTGCAGAGTAGACGGATAGTGATCCTAAATGTGATGTGAGAAAGAGATAGAATATTAGTCAATGTCCAGATCACTGACAACAGAAAGACCCACAAATAAGCAGCAACTGAAGGTGGCTGCAGTAAAGACATGGAAAAAACATCTCCGGAGAGCAACCCGGATGTATTCACAGTTACGTCACCTTGTCCAAATACACTGAAGCCACTAAAAATATAGGTCTGTTGGTTAGAATTCCTAATTTGTAAATGGCCTATTTTTTTTTTTTTTTTTTTTTTTTTTTGCAAAAACTCTTAAATTAAGATGAAAGCCTGCACTTTGATCATATCTTGATTATTTCACTTCAAATCCACTGTGGTGGTGTGTAAAGTCAAAATCCCAAAACCTGTGTCATAGTGGAAATACTTCTGGACCTAATTTTCACCAAGTCTTTTAATTTCTTTTTTTTCTTCTTCACTTTTTCATGCTTATTTTATTTTTATGAATGTATTTAATTATATATTGCCATTGTGATCCCTCATGTGCATGTTCCACAAAACATGATATCAAAAACCTACTAAAACATAACTTTTCTCTTGTGGTCGCAGCTAAAGTTTTTTTTTCCACCTGTACGTACTGAAACACAGTTCCTTACACCCAACACTAAGAGCATATCAGAAGTACAGTGTGTACAGAAGACACACGTATATGGAAACCAAGGTATACAGTTCTGCAGAGCTGGACCTCACAATTATTTTTCAAATGTTTGGCCTAAACTTACAAAAAAAAAAAAAAAAAACAGAGAAAAAATTAAACAATGAGTCCCAGACACTACACTGTTCCCTCTCCTGTTGGAGAGGCTTTTTTTGTCTCGCCATGATGATGAGCCTGACCACAACCATAGCTTTGGTCCAGATAAATCTGGGCCATAGATCACACACGTTTGCACACATTCACAAAGCCACAAACACACACACGCACACAGACACTGACTCTCTCCACCGTTTTGCTCAAAAACACACCCAGCAATTTTAACCGGGTCCCACCCTAACTCCCCAGAGGTTCTGCTGTTATTTTTACTCGGCTCACTTTCATTCCAACGCTTGTGCTGATCCTTTGTCACGTGCCTGAATGCGGAGCGCAACTCCATGCGGAGAGACTTTAATAACATTTAATTTGTGGCAGCGAAAGTGACAGCATGCTTGAAAAAAGAGAAGCGACTTCACAAAAAGCTCTCGCTTGGCAAAACAACAACCTGCAGCAACTGGGCCTGTGTGGTCATGATTGCTGGAGGTAAGTCAATGTGACCTGTGAGTCATAACCGTTACGTAAGGTCGGTGCACCTTAAAGAGCGGAGCAAAGGCTGTTTACTTCGAGCTACGCTGTTCATGTCAAGTCAAGGCCCTTTCAGGACTTATAGCCAACTTCATAATTACAGAGGATTTATTGTTTCTGTGGTTTCATAGTTTCTGCATATAATGAAGATTGTACAGAAACACAATTTTTTTTTTTTTTTTTTAGTTAATTTAAAGACATAAAAAGGCAAAACATGAAACTGATCTCAGCTGACTTTGGTTGGTATAAAGCTTGGACATGTTACCGCTGCTTCTTAAAACCAATCAACACATTAAATCATAAAATATTTAATATGCCGATGAATATGTTCATTAGAAAGGTATAGACATGCTAGTTGGCAAAAAAAAAAAAAAAAAAAAAAGACAGACCTGCTGCATGCAGCACAGTGGGAGGAATAATATGAGCTCAGCTGTCAGGATCAATCCACAGCACACTCTGTGCTTTTCAGTACCAGTAACCATCGTTCCGCAAACTGAAACTGTCTAAATCCTGTGACCAGACTGCTGCCACTGTGGAGGGATGTCTGTATAAGACTGTCCACCATAACTAAAAGGAAAAGAAAAACCCTGTGCCTGACCCCGGCACTGATCAGCTGCAGAGACAGTGACTGACACTTCGCCCAGACTATGAGGCCATTGTCTGAGCTGCTCAAAGTGTCAAGAAAATGCTGTTCACAGGGACCAGGTTGTCACAACTCCACTGCAGACCTAGACTCCCTTATGTCTCAAGAAATAAAAACTCAAAGTCTGTCAAAACAGTCCCTACATCTCACTCAGAGCTGACAGAGGAAGTGTTAAACTGACTCACAATCATGTTTTTTTTTTTCCCACCACAGAAAGGATCAAAACAACCTTCTTGTGAATGTTTGAAGATGTTCCTGTCATCTTCCCAAAATCTAACTGTGAGGGTAATTGACTGGCATCAAAGATTTCTTGCTCCTCAAAGTCTTTTTTGCTTTAGGTGCTGTATTAGCGAGGAGGAGCTGTGTTATCTAATGATCTGTTAAACACAAGTGTGGCGATGACCACAACAGTCCAAGACATGCACACAAACAACTTTCCATACATGCAGAAAACATTAAATCTGCAAATGCACATTCACCTGGGACTGCAGCGATAAAGCCCTTCACTGAGGAATGGTGACATTTTTAAAGCTTTAATTACATGCTTGGCTAACGGGTAGCTGGCAGTCTCCCTGGGCGCAAAATTACACTATCACTGTCTACAGCTGTGAACACACGCTAAGTGCAAAACTGACTTTGCATTCACACGAACACACCTGCCTTCTGATGCTCTCAGGTGAAGAAACAGAGCGAGGGCGCTCGCTGCTCTGCCAATATCAAGGGTAACTACTAACTGTGAGACAAACCCATTGGTCTGCACTCCCAAAAGGTCACAAAAATGCTACCTTGATGTTAGCCAGACGATAAATGAAAAGAAAATTACAGTTATTCAAGGGTAAATTCCTCTCTTTCAGCAGAGGATGTGAAATTACTGAGTGCTGACTTTTTTTTTTTTCTTCGCTCTGCACAGGAGACTGCAGTTTCGAATCATCCAATTACTAATATCGCAATCAATCATCAGCTTTAGCGATGACACAGTGAGACTCGGGGAATGATGGATGAATTCTTCACCAGATTTTACAAGGGAGGTTCGGTTACACTTTATGAGAAAATTCAGAGCTTTTAACTGTTTGTGCTGCTGAAGCTTCACTGCAGAGGCACAAAGTAAGATGGTACATGTACTCTGGTACTATATTTAAATACAATTTGGAATACGTCCTTGTAATCATGCACAGTATTATTTACACTGTAATTTGATGACTATTAAAAAGTTGCAATAATGAATCTTTGATCAAAATAGTGACTATTAAAATAAATCAAGTCCGTGTACTCATGCTTTCAAAGCTCAGTTTGAATGAGTTTTGAAGCTTTGTAATGCATCATTTTAGGTTAAACATTAGCCTGGTGGTCAGACAGATTATTCTAAATGAATGTTAGTGTTATTTCTGCTTCCAAAGTGTGAATACTATCTGACGCATCAGATTTAAAGTCAAATGGTTTACAGCATGTTTATACCAGAAAGATGGCTGTTGCATGTAAGTTTTACGACAAGATAAATAATGACTGCTTGTTATGTCAACTATACTTTATTAATCTGAGATTCAGAAAAATAATCTAGCCTTAAAAAAAATTCTCAATCAGGCTTTATTTTTCAGTTGTATCTTACTTGATTTCTAGTCATCACTGGTGAATTTGCACCTTCTCTTTTCTTGGTACAAAGCTGGAGTTGCCTTCCTCACGATATATTGGTAAGAATGACTATTTTCATTGAGTATTGTTTTGAATTGTAAATAAAATTCCACGTGCTACAGCCAAAACAAAGCATTTTTGAGTTTTTAACTCCCACAGTGAGAAAAGAGAGGTCCGACCACACACAACAGAACTTTATGAGTAAAAGTAACTTAAACTTGATTTATGACCTTAATAAACACGTTAATGATTCAGTCAAAAGTTTCAAGTCTTCTTTCATAAGGTGTAGTGATATTTAGTCAATAATAATACATTTAAATCAGTCAATATCATCATATATTTTCCTTTTTATGGGATTTATTTATTTACTTTTTTGTCCTTTCAAAAAGTAAGTTACATGAACATAAGTGACATGAATGCTGCTGGCAAGAGCGGCATGTTTATGCAACGCTGTGAGCTTGCTCACAGTTGGACACAGAACTCATCTCCCCTCTGTTTTGCCGTTGTTACTACCACCTGATGCAGGGCAAAGGTCTACTGTCCTGTCTCAGCGTAGTACGCACACATAACAGGCCAGCATTTCTGCAAAAATGTCCCGCCTTGAAAGTGCTTTGTGGAACCTGCTAATGATAGAAAAAAAAAAGCAGGTCACCAGGACTCTTGTCTTTAACAAGTTCTGTCTGGTAACGCAAATAACTGATCAAGACAGATAGTGGCCTTGGTTTTGTCTACTTCGGCTGGTGGTTTTCCTCCCCACCATTGCTCACCACTGTGTTAATGTTCTCCACACTAGACTGAATCAAGTACAGATTTGATGTGATATATTGGTTTCCTAGGCGAGGCTACTTTTCAAAAATTCACTGTAATATCGGACCGAACTGAAATGAGTTGTATGACGATTTCATTATAATGAATTGGCTTCAAACTGAATATGGATGAAGTTCATGTGATTGGACTTATATCAAACTTTTCCATTTCCTCTATACAATGCATTGGGACTCATTTCTGCTGCGAACCGACACCATAAATATAACTCAAAAAAATTTAAATTAGAAATATTTATGCACTGGAAAGCAATTTGCATGAAAGAAGAAATAACATAAACTGCCATCTTGTGTTTTACATGACATCTAAAGCAATGCAAGATGTTCACCTGGACAACAGACTGGACTGGAGATACAGCAGTGAGGTCGTCTACAAGAAGACGCAGAGCAGACTGTACTTTTTCAGGAAACTTCAGGTCCTTCAGTGTTTGCACCAAGATGC
Organism: Zenarchopterus dispar; assembly: GCA_028564865.1. Lineage (NCBI taxonomy): Eukaryota > Metazoa > Chordata > Actinopteri > Beloniformes > Zenarchopteridae > Zenarchopterus > Zenarchopterus dispar. Next base: position 6,410,774 of record JAOWBL010000013.1, read on the forward strand.
TGCATATCGTCTATAAATCTAGGGTGGAGAATGCAGTTTTATCTGCAGTCGTCTGTTGGGGAAGCAGCATCAGAGCCAGTGACTCAAAGAAACTGAACAGACTGATAAAAGAGAGAAAAAGCTGCTATAAAGACCCACACAAGAGGCAATTTCTCTCTGCAACAACAGCCTTATGCCACGAGTCTTTCATTGTACTCACAGAGATTTTTTTAATCATTAATAATTTTTAGCCTTATCATTATGATTGTCTTTTTTATTATTGTCTATCTATTATTTATACTGCAACTGTGTAATTTCTCTTCAGGGACAAATAGAGTATTATCGTGTTAAAGCGACTCATTGGGCTTTCACTAACAAATTGAGTCAGCTTTATGACATTGCATTTCTATATTTTTTAACAACTCTTTAATCTCCAGTCTGCATGACAACATAAAAGTAGCTAAAGAGCTAGTGTTTTAAAACTGGTCCTTCACTGACAAAACAAAAGGGAGGCAAAGGTGGGGGAATAAGTGCACTACAATCAATTTTCTCTTGTGTTTTTTGCAATCAACACATCCAACATAACAAGCCTAACAGGCGACCAACTCCTACAGCACAGTAATTATATGCCTGGAAAACAACAACAGCCACCTCTTTGATGAAAAGCAAAAAAAAAAAAAAAATCACACGTACATATATTTCTGCGCACATAGGCAAACCCACAGATGGAGAGACAGCCATAAGCCTTGAGATGAGTCGTCTTTCTGTGTCTGAAGAAATGTGTCAGGAGTGATAGTAAATTAGCTTTTGGCTCCAGTGGAACCAATTAATTACCAGGGTGTGTGCATTTGTGTGGATCTGTGTGTGTCTGTTGAGTTTCTGGCCTTTGTAATTGTCCTGTTAACATTAGAAAAAGGAGCAATAGCAGAAAGTTTGGGCCCTGATGAAACTGAGACACGGTTCAGTTGAAGCCAGAAGCTTTAACACAGAAGGGATGCAACTGAAGTGGTCTTTGTGTCTTGCATATGCATGTGTGCGCTTGTCCAAGCCTCCGCCTCCCTGAACTCGTTTCCCAGGGGTAAAGTGGAACAAGAGAGGAGAAGAGTTGGAGACGAAGCCTGCAGGCATCTGATAGACCAAGCAAAGAAATCCATCTCCCTCTCCCTTGCTCCTCTTTCTTTCTTTTTTGCTTTCTTTCTGTGCATGCCACTGAGAGGTTTGAGGGATTGTATTTCACTCAGGTCTGAATGAACAGATCCACTTTTACAGTTTGCCTCATCAAAAATAGAGACGTCAGAGAACTGTAGTCGCTTTCAGAACTGACCTGCACACCTTAGCCCCCGGCAGCTTACTTCTCAGGATCTATTGAGATCATGTGAAAGCTAAAACCTTGGCCTCACAGTGGGATTCAGTAGCTCTTCTTGAACAATTTCTTTCTGTCCACTTCTACTGAGCCTATTAGGAAAGCACTTTTCTTTTGTTGTTCACATGAAGACAGTCACAAAGGGAGGAGTCAAAGTTTTTTGAATATCTTAATTATCAAACTAAATAGCTGAATATTATTTTATATTATTAATAATATTTTTCTGAAGCATTTTTCTGATATTACCTGAAATTCACTTTATGTTGATGGTCAAAAAGAAAATATTGATGACCTGTGGAAACAACAGGCCTCTAAAACCATTATCCAGTCATGTGTGAAGGAAAACTATTGAACCGTTGACTTGAACATGGATCGCACATCCATGTATCGTTAGAGGCATTTCTGAAGGAAGGGGATTGTAATTTTAATTGTTTGTTTTCAAAATCTTCCCGTCTCTTAGTCCCGGGTCCCACTGGGAGCAGAAGTGCTGTGGTTTGGTTTTGCAGCAGTTTTGATCCATCTTCAGCGCATCCTCGGGCCCCACTGCAAGCATTTCAGAAGCAGATCGCTGCCTATTCAGCTGGATTTGTGAAATTACATATTTACCCAAAGATTTCAGATCACATGAGGCTCTTAGAGGAATCTATTCATTTAAAGACCTATACCTCATTATGTCTTATCCTTAATGGAATTATAAATAACCTGGTTAGAAACTCTTGTGACTTTTGTTTCCATGAGCATTAAAGTTTACTGGATTAAAAAAAGAAGAAAATAACCATATTCACTCCTAATACATTAACTCCAGTGGTGAGTCTTTTGAGACCCTATTTAAATAAAGTCATTAGCACTTCTTGAGGTCATGGTGATGCACATATTAAAAACTGGCTGGTTAATAAGCTTATTTACATCCTGGTACGCATGAGTGAATCAAATGATCTGTGCTGTGTGTTTGAAATTCAACACATTAAAGAGAATAGCTTTTAACATTATAATTCCACGGGGAGGCTGTAATTTCCTTCCTTGAAATCCAGTACATTCCCCCTCTGAGACAAGGAGACAGTCCAGGATGTTTGACAAAACAAAAACAAAAAAATAAAAACCCATTAACATGTACAACTAGAAACATTCCTATGTCATGGAAAAAGCTCTGAAAGCACATAAGAAAAAAAGATGTTAATAGATGGAACTTTGTGCATCCCTAATAAAAAAAAAAAATTCTTTGAACCTCTATGTTTATGGTATTCTACCTATGCACTAGTTAAGTTTTTTTAATACGAGTTAAAAACATCTTTTGACCTTGTTAACATTTTCTATCCTGCAACACAAGTATTCACCACTAATAAAGTACTAAATGTGACAGTCACTGGTGTATTAATAAAGGAAAGAAGGTCTTAAGAGAATGTACAACATAGCTTTCTCACCTACGTGGATAGGTGCCATTATCAACATGCTTTGGTGCAAAGGCGTAATGGCCAGGTTGTCCTTCAGCATGTGCTCATTAACCGTTGTGACAAAGCCTTTTGTGCAGGTAGAGTTCCTTTGCAAATGCCACTTGGAAGGTCACAAGAAGCAGAAAATTGGAGCACAAGTTAACAAAGTGCCAAGGAAGAAAGGATGCTTAAATGAGAGCTCTGCCCTCATGTAAAGTCTCGAGAGGATATGGACAATGGTGGCGCATTTTAAGCAGCAAAAACAGGAACTACTATTTTCACACTGAATTATCTCCTTGTAGCTACTTTGCACACTTGGGAGATTTGGGAGGGTGTTTTTTTTTTCTTGGAGTACAAAAAGTAATGCACAAAGACAGATGGAGAGGCATCAACAGAAAAGTAGAGAACTGAGGCTCAAGCAAATGTTCTCTGGGTGTCATTACTGGTGTTGGTCCCGCCGCTCGTCATGCTACACTTTTACTAATTAGGCCTCAAATCAGATTCTTGCACAGCATGTCTTTTTTTTTCCTGATCGATGACACCGTGCACTCCATTAAAAGCGCAAAATTACAGACAGAGAGTACAAACTTCCCATCTAATCCACTCCGGTGTGCTGCTAAATCATCAACATGCCACATTAGCTGGACAGATAGGCAGGAGTAACGCGAAAGGGCAGAGACTGGATAACAGTATTTTCAAACGGCACAGAGGCGAGGAGGAGTGTATGAGGTAATTATTTTGTCTGATTTGTCTCAGCCTTGATATTGACCACATTCAGCCAGATGCAACGGATCTACATTAAACACGGTGAATCATCCCTCAGTGAACGTGTCTTACAGTGAACGCCTTCTAATGTGAAGGTATCGGTAGGCCTTTACAGCAGAACAGAAACTGCTGACAGCACCATTTGCAGTCAGCTCGTATTATTAAGGATGGACTACATACATTATTTTAATGACTCTTAGCAACTAAAGTAAAAAACAAAAGAATAAAAGAGGAAGGAAAAAAACATTACAGGGGAGTGTTGCAGCATTAATTTATTATGGAAGTTCTTGGTCCTAAAGAACAACAAAGACTAGTAGGATGAGTTAGATAGTCATATGAATCTTTGCTGAAACATCTAATTAGGCTGAAAAATTAATCAAGGGCTCAGCACTTTTGGGTTTCCATTAAAGGAGGTCTGGAGTAAAATATAGGTTGGAAATGGAGCAGGCCAGACCTCTTACTGAGTCTTTCCTTGTCTTTACAGTCACGTTTCCGTTACTCCTAGATTCATGCAACATTTAAATATCACAAAGAAAAACCTGTAACGAAAATGCCTATAATTTTGTAAAAACTGCCAAATATCACAAACACCTTCTTACGCTATCATGAGGTGGTTTTTCAGACGTGTCGATCATCCAGTTCAACCCAAAAGAGTAAAGGAAACTTTTTTTTTTGCGCATCTCTGGCAGCGCTAGATGTGCCATCGTCAGTCAATCCAAAGCCATCTAAATCTACTTACCAGCTGGTTTTGGCCTCATTAATTAATGTATACTTAATTATCATGCATTACTGTATGACGTAAGGGCTTTGCCTTTAAATAATTATTTGAACAATCATCCACTGCCTTCGTCTTCTGTTGACCATTTTTGCAGCACCAGTAGCAGCAGTGGCAATAATTTGCTCAAAACTAAAGATGTTTTGGTCCATCTTCTTTGAAGTCGAGATCTTCTTTGTCTTTGTTCAGTGGAAACACCGGCTCCCCGCAGCAGTAACTTTCTCGCAAATTCAGAATTTCACATTTGTTTGTGAAAAAGGTTCATTGAAATTCACGTCATCAGTTTTGACACCAGTACTGTAGGATCCACTGGTCAAGCAAACACCCCAGCACTTGGGGATGATAGCACACTATTCACACTGAAGTACTTAACCCAAGACTGGCATTTGTCTCAACCCTAAAGTTCCCATAAAAACTCTTGTTGTAGGGCTCTTCCTGGTAACAGAGACACGAGGGAAATGATGGAGGCCCATCATTTCATCATCATCATTGTAAAACTACTCAAGAACCCCCCTAACCGCCTAAAGTTTTTTCACACCTATACTCTGTTAGCTCTCAGTAGCTAAACATGATTGATTTTTCTGTTAGTTCTCTTACATAAAACACAAAATTATTTACTGAACACAATGTTAGAACAATTACTATAATTTCTGGCAAATTAGAAGTGAGATTGAAAAAGCAAAAGAAGAGGAAGGAGTGGAAGGAGTGGAAGATCCTTCTTGGTTTTTCTCCATTCACATCCATGCATGTACCTAAATCTGGCTTGTAGCTCAAGCTCACAGGGTACTCTTTGAGGTTTGGTGAGAAGCTGGATCATGTTCCCACCATCCTTTTTAAAAGCTTCTCAGCAGCAGGTTCTTACAGAGTGGGTGTTTGTGTAGAAGACAAGATGAAGGTGATGTGTCTGTCCTCGAGCTGGAGTGTAACCAGAGAACATCACAGCAACACGATCTCCTATGATTCAGGTCATTTTCACATGGATCTGATAATCATCTCCAGCGTCTCCATTTCTGTTATCTTCATTTGAGTTGAATCAAACAGTTAGATGTTGCTTTAAAACTAGACAGTAGCCATTTTTGATGCCTGAGTATGTAGCTGTGGCTGGTAATTCAACCACTCTGTTTTTTATTAGCTGGTGCAAGTGATGCCAACAGCTGAACTTTTCTCAACCACTGTATCCACCTCTTCAATATAAATAATAAAACAAAACCACTGAAGTCTGATGGACAGGGTTTATACAACTAGAAAAAATATGAGAAAATTGTGAAATTGAATCCATAAATATAAAATACTTTTTATGTCTGTTATCACCCTGTGATGTACTGGTCACCTGTCCAGAAAGGACCCTGCCCAGTGACAGCTGGGATAAACTGCAGCCTCTCCGCGACCCTGAACAGGATGAAAATGAATGAAACGGATGGATGAATGTCTATTATAGTTCCCAAGCTCGACTCTCTGTGAGTGGTATATTTCAGTCTAACAAGACAATGACTGTTAATAACTTTATCTGAGAGTGGATTTAATGTTGTAGCTGTATATCAGATTATATATTCTGTTCCCACCAAAATGACTTAAAAAAGTGGTATCTTTTCTACTAAGTCAAATTATCTTCACATATTTCTTGAACAGTGATGCACTTTTTTGCCTTTTTTTTTTAGCCTAAACAGATAAATGTTCTATAGTAATAAAGAACAATTCATTTTCTTGCATGACCTTGCTGTAACTTTAATAAATATTAAGCTCACTCCCAAAGGCAGTTCATTTTCATCCCACCCATCTATGCTCTGGGAATGGCAGGAAGGCAGAACGGTGTAACATATTGTTCTGCAGTTCTTACACCTCTGCTCCACCCCAGGAGGTAGTAACAGAGGGATAACGGGGGCTACAAGCTCCACAGGGAGGATGAAAGCAGTTCAATCAGTGAGAGATGGCCCAGCGGCGTTAAGGCTGCCTGTCAGAATGATTAGCCAGTTTGATAAACAAGAAAACATAGCAAGAAAATAATAGAAATTAAACTTATATATATATATATATATATATATATATATATACA
>JAOWBL010000013.1:6417238-6437009 GCA_028564865.1 Zenarchopterus dispar
ATAACTTATATATTATATATATAACTTATATATTATATATATATATAACATATATTATATATATAACTTATATATGTGTGTGTGTGTGTATTATTCTCAGTTTTTGACTTTAGTGGTCAAAAAGTGGTCATAGTGAGGCAGAGACCAACTGGACTGGCTCTATTACAAACTTTGACACCAATTACTGGCATGCGTATCAGCATGGAGGAGCCTCCACCAGATGTAGCTGCACCATTGTCTTCCTCCCACTAAAGCTGGGCAGCATCTCCCTCCTGCATCCCCTCCAGTAGCACGCCAAAGACCAGCTACGTTGGGGAAACTGAGGCCAGCACTGCTGCGTGTGTCCCATGGGAACAACCAAGTAGAAACTTCAAATTTTCAGTGCCGTTTATTAAGCGCCAACTGAATAAATCAGCCAGTGACCAAATACATTAGGGATTTGTTGACTGTGGACTGCTAAGTACAGGTAAGGGACTGTCTTCAGTTTGCAGAACACCATTATGCTTTCACACGGCATCACTCTGGGGAGCATTACACTAGGGAAATAATATTGCACCTTCATAGGATCACTGTGAATCCACAACATTAGAGTGAAGGTGAAAAGTAGAGGGGCTCACTCTTACGTCTTTACTCCAATCTCTGTGTGAAAGTGGCCATTGACTGGGGTCTGGTATTAATATTGTTTCAGCAGCACAATATTTTCACAAATTACACACAACAAGGCTTTTTATCTAAAACTTCCCTCCTCCTTTTTGCTTTTCACCTTCAACTACCTTGTAGAAATGGAAGCAGCCTTGTGGGACTATTTCTAACAAACACTTCTGAATGTTCGAGGATGTCACACTCAGAGAGATAATTGCCACCCTTTGGAGCATGGTGTCAATTTAACCCCAAAACACAGACAATTCATAATGAGTTCTCTATAATTGACCCAAATGAGCCGTGTAGCAGACAGAAATCACTTAGATAACATGTCATCACTTCCCTCTCAAAAAAAAACAAACAAAAAAAAAACAGCACACCAGAAACTGGATGCTACAAAAAGTGAAGAGGCACATCTTGTCTGTCTGTCTGCAACCTTGTGCGTGATCACTACTACTATCTGGCAGGACAAATCACACTTCAAACAGACTTGTAAAGTTGTAAACTGCCACATATCACAGGTACAACTTATCTTTTGAATTTTTAGTCTGGATAAAAGTGCAAAGATGGAATTATTGTAAAATCAAAACTCATCCCTCCATCCTGTGAGAAGGTGGATGGATGGTCTGTAATTGTCGTAAGAATGCAAGTGTCAGCAGGCCTATACAGCAGGAGACCAGGTGTGTTTGAGTGTGTGCTTACTCCCTGGTGTTTAATGAGGTTTTTTTTTTTGTTTTTTTTTTTTTGTTTTTTTTTTGAGGGGGGAGGGGCAGGATCCAAGGTTCCCAGAATAAAAGTGAGAGGTTACAGTCAGTATTTGGGTCAGAACCTTCATGGCTGCTCCCTACTCCACTAACTTCATGAGACAGGTACGTGCCAGGTATACTTGTCTCGTGATCCAAGCACACAAGCAAACATATAAAGAGATAAACACACATGCCTTTCTATCTTTTTACACATACATGTCACCACAGCTCCTCCCAAAATGTCAAGGAGCAAAAACAATGCGCTCTAATCGACGGCAACAGCTACAAAAACTTCACTGACAGATGAAGGGAGACGCAAAAAGGCATGGCGGGTGTCTACGGTTGTGACGGGTCTAATTTAAGCTCACGGCTAAATATACTGTACAGTGCAACACTGCCCCTGTGAACTATGCAGCTTCACAATGCCTTTGATGGCTCCACATCAAAGCCGAATCTCTTCGCTTTTAACTCTAATATATTAATTCACTTTCTATGTTTGGGTACTGCCTCGTATTTGCTGCAGAGATGAAAAAAGTTAACTTACCCCCTCAATGCATATTTATGGGATTTACACATAAACACACACACACATATATACAGTACAACACCTAAGAACTTAATAAGATGGTGAGATTTTGGTCGACTGACCTAAATTGCCTAAAATTATGGCATGCATTAATTTGAAAAAAAAAAAAAAAAAACCTTTCTGTGTAATTATGATCGCAATTACAGGTTGTGGTCCTGGTTAATGCTCCCTCACTGCTCTAAATCCCCTGGAGTTACTCACAAGAACACCGGCTTCATTTACTGTGTGGTCTCCATTGCCGTTGACACACCACCCTTTAGGGTCCATCTGGGGGTGATTGTCGGCCTGAAACAGATGTTTCTGTCTGTATATCTTTGTGTGTTTGTGTGACTTCTTTACTACCTTGAAGGCTGTGTGTAAAATAAATGCACGTGTGCACAGCTGTCCTACTGACTAACTGTGCCCATCACTTCAGTAGTCACTGGTGTGGTGAGTGTTCTCTGGTTTCCCTCACTGTCAGTTGGAAATATGAGGTATTTTGACCGATGTTCAAATAAAACAGAATCCCCATCCCTAGTGTCGGCAAAAATAAGCCAAAGTAACTTTGGACTCACCTTGGACTAGCTCACAGAGCTACAGTTTGACACCATAGCCGAAGAGCTTCAAGAAAGTAATGATGAAAGAGAAAGCTACCAAAGAAGAGACCCAACAGCTCTTACAGCTGTTGGATCTCTTCTAAAATAAATCAAAAGTGACTTAACCTCCACGTCTATAGGGAGACCTACTGAGCAAAAAATTACAAAATTTCTGTTCTGCTTCTTTAAGTGTTTATGGAAACATGTATGAAGCCTTGTTTTGAAAAGTTGTGGAAGCATTTAATATATGAATGAAAAGGTATTTGCATTTAAGTGGACTATTTTTATCTTTCTTAGTCTACATAGACATCTTTCTATGGAGTCTAGGCAGTGCTTTTTCTGTCACATAATTATACACATCGAAAACAATCCAGGATTCACGCTGTAAAAACTCATTTCTAAGTAAAAAAAAAAAAAAACTTGCTGCAAGAGGATCAGAAGACTATTTTAGACTATTTCGCTAATTTTAATAAGATACAGGTATGTGCCAGGTATACTTGTCTATAAGATATAAGATACTTATAAATATCAATAAGTAAATATAAATGTAAGATACCTTAATAATCTTATTTTAATAATTTTAATATTCTTACCCCATGGAAAAAAAGAGATATTTTTGCTTAAAATTGCTTATTTTTAGGAGGGCTGCTTTTGCAGTACAGAGTTTTGCACAACAAAACTGGATTGCAAGGCCAGAAATCCAACAACCAACTTTCAGGTTGGCAGACATGTGCATTACCTTTTGAGCCAAAGCCACTTTTATTTCACATTTTGTCCAGTTGACCTTCTTTGATCTGTTACCCCTTATTGATTAATACATTGGTCTGGTGCATATGGCTCTTATTTCTTTCAGCAAAGATCAAGAATACTGATTTCACAAGACACATTTCCTCTGTGTGATGGTCCATTTCACCTTTGAGCCCAGAGATGCTGGAGATGCCTCTGCACTTGGCTGGCATAAGGCTTTCTCACCTATTCATGAATGATCGTTCTTGATACAGGGACCAAGGCATCACAGGTATCATAAACAATAACAACATAACAATAATCTGCTGACACCACCGGTTTTGCTTTTTCCACATCTACCCTTTCCATGTTCTACTATTTCTGATTTGGAGGTGTATTAGGTCTTATCTTCATTCTCATGCATTGTGTGACGTGGCTCTTGATAAACGTACTTAGTGCAGATTTTACTGTGGCATGCCAGAAAATGATTTTAAATAGTAATACAGTATGCTGAGATGCACACAGAAGCAGGACTACAGTCCAAATAATCAGCCTACTGGAGGCTCAAAGGGCATCTCACTAAAGCAATTTTCAAGCAGCATCCATATGAAATCTTGCAAATGCTGTCAGCATTGCATCTCCTCAATTGATTTTCACCATCAAAGGTCATTTCATAATGGAAATACACAAAACTGGTTCAAGGCAGGAGATGAGAATGGCACTATGCTGCTGGAAAAGTTAAACAGTAAAAGAAAAAAAAGAGCATTTTAAATCTATTTCAACTAATTTTTTAATTGCTTTGACATTTCTGTTTCTTTTTTTTCAGTCTCAATCGTTCTGCACAATGTCAACATCAGTGGGATGGAAATTACATCTCAGCAGTGCTTAAAATAGATTTAATCATGTCTGCGCCATACAGTACCGCCATCTTTGTCATATTATCTTCTGACTTTTTATCAAAGTATAATTAATGGTTTCCTTTTGGTGACAGAATACCCGTGTGCCCTCCTCCGACATTACATTATCACACGGTTAGTCATTTCTTTTGCAGTCAAAAGAGAAATAATCAGAACACATTTAAGTGCACACATGTGTGACAGTCCCTTAAAACGGCCTATAATTCACTGGATGAGCACTCTCATGAGTTTCCCAGGATGCTTGCATCTGTAAGAACTGCTGCACGTATTACTTTTCAAATGGGCTTATGAGCAGAAATGCACAGATGTGCAAATGTCCGTGAAAAAGAATGTATTTCTGTCCATGTGTGTCTGCCAGTAATTCATGAGGGCACTGAGCTGCTCAGCTGTCTCAGGAGTGAAACTCAATGAAGTAAAGGCCCTCACTCTCGTACCGAGCTGCTTCACAAAGGAGAGCGGCAAAAGAAGGAGCGACAAAGTCAAGCTTGGGGTCACTTGAGGTAGATTATTGAAGAGAGGCTGGCAATAATGAGAGGAATAGAGGAACAAAGGATGGAAAAGAGATGAAGGAGAGAGTGGTGAGTAAAGGTTGGATGAGGTGAAATTAAGGGACATGACAAGGATAGAGGAGGTCCAAATAAAGAGAAGGGCGTTAAAGCAGTTAGGCAGGGACAAAAGGAGGGATGAGTGAAGAGGAGAATGGAGAGGATTACCAGAACATGAAGTTTAGGTGGGAAGAAAGAAGAGTTTTAGTCACTTGAGAGAAAGGGAAGAACGACAGAAGTTGAAGCATGGTTTGGCTAGGAGGAATGCCTGAGATCTCCATAAATAACACACCACATGCTATGAAACTGCAGCTCGTCACTTCTTTGCAGCCCAGTGTGTGTGTGTGTGTGTTATGTGTCAAGAGAGTGGTCACACGGAGGTAATTGAATGAGGACATGAAAACAACAAAAGGAAAGAGTCAGGGTGAGGTGGTTAGGCGCAGCTGGAAAAGCAACAGTCCTCCCTTTTTAAAGAAAAATGAAATGAAACACCAAGGTAAACAGCAAGTATCTGAGACGGCAGAGTTCAGGGAGCTGACTCTGCGTGGTCTTTCACAAGAGCCACAGCTCCAGGTGCAGCACAGAGCAGGTCTGTTTAACATCACATTCACCGTGCCTTCTGATTTTCATTTTTAAGACCTCCTCCACCCCAGATGTCTCTATTTTCAGACTTTTTTTTCCTGCGCTGTGTTTATTGTAAACTGCAATCACATGACAGTAATCATCCGCCACTGCGTGAAATGATGACAGAGCGGGTGAAAATGGATTCAGACTTTGCCCCCTGACAAAAAGGATAACAGCTTGAAATAAAGCAACTCACACAAAAAAGTACCTACAACCCCAAGACTGCTTTTACAAGCTACAAAAAAATGTTACAGGGTAAGAAGCCGAAATTGGCCAAGGGGAAGCTTAAAGTGTTCTGTTTGCGATGCGCTCCTAACCGAGCTCATCCAGCAAACAGCTACTATTATTAAGGGGAAATTGCCTGTAAAAACGTCCCCTCAGCTACATCATCCCCCAACCTGGAGAAAATGTGGAAGCGAAGGTTTGCTCTGTGAGCAGCATGTAAATAAATCTAAATAAAGTGCAAATGAGCCCAACAGGGGGAGAGATAAGACAGGGGAAAAAAAAAAAAACAGAGAGAAATGTGGGTGAGTGGTCTCTGCAGTTGCCCCAGACTGTTAATGTCTGCACTTTTTCTATTAGACACAAGCCCTTGGCTGTCTCAAACAATTATGTTATTCTTGCGGGGTTGTGAATGTGGGTGTCTGCATTGTGAGACTCTGTCTGAAGGTGATAAAACAGCAGCGAGCGCATAAATAATGACTTAATGATCCTCTCCACCCTTAGCTATAATGATGACTTTGGAGTTTTCCAGCTCGGGACGCTGGTGGAGGTAGGCGGGATTGATCCACATGTGGCCTCCAGGTGTGCTTAGCTCTAACTCACCAAGGCTATGCCTACTTTTACTTTGGCTGTCCTTTTTTCTCCTTTCACTGGTGTTTTACTTTTTCTAGATTCACCTATAAATTCAAGCCTTCCTGTCCGAGCACTCCTTTTGTTTCCAGTAGAAAAATAAATCTTGTGCAAAAGCTCTCTGTTTTCAAATGCATGATACAGACGGGTGAGCTGCATTGATCAACGCCTTGAATGAGGGGAGTGCACGCAAGTATGTGCGGCTGTTTGAGGGACACACTGTGCAGATCCCGCTACATAATCTGACGTGCAGCTAAATAACAGTCGAGTCGATGAGGTAGAAATAAAAGGCGGAATTTTTTCTTTAGGTACATTCTGAGAACAGTAGCTTAACAACAGTAGCAGTAAATCACACGTTGGTACACTGCAATTAACATCCTTTACCTTCTTCCTGGTAATCATGTGCTGCAGCTAAATGGGGATATGTTGGAGAAGTTTCATTTTTTTGTGCCGGAGGTATTTTTAATTATTTTGCCAACACCTAATTAGATTTTGCCCCTTCTGAAAAGTTCAGTGAGAACTTTGAATGTCATTGACTCACACAGTAACACCATATAGTGAGAATCAAATATAAAATGATGTGGCTTTAATTTGCCAATTACTGAAACTGGTAGAGTTGAACATGACAAACTTTGGATTTCTGAGAGGGTGAGAGATCGCACCAGCAGGATATAGCTTAAAAAAGATTAAAACATGGGTTTTTTTTTCAGCCAGGCCAAGAGAAAATAGCATTTTGAATAAGAAACTGTTAATTATGATTAACGGGGCCAGGGGAGGGGACCAGAAGGAGCCAGCGTGGGTGGGGAGCTCCACTGATGACAATGACAGGTTACAGTGGGCTTCATTGTGTGCAGAGTGACCTGCCACCGCCACTGTGGGTGTTGAATTGGCTGAAATGCCTCCAGGATGCAGAAACTGCTGTTTTTTCAGCCCTATTAACACACGAGACCGCCCATAAAACAGGGGCTGTTAGCGTCTTTGTGTGAGTTACTGCATCCCGAGCCCGCTCCCTGACCTTCTCAACTCAGAAAGGGGCCAGCGAAAACTATTTTTCCCCACTGAGAATAAATACAGTTTTGCATGAAGATGAAAGTTTTAATTACAGAAGAAGGAAGGCAGCTTTTGCAACATAGTGAAGAAAAATAGAGAAAAACTCCCATTTTCTCAAACATACAATTATTGGCAGATCTTCCACTATCTGTAAATTTAAGGTTTTTGAGCTATCAACAGAGACATCCGAGATCAGTCAAATGACCAATCTTTACTTGCTCAATTACCTCTTGATAATCAGCTACTTGCTGGTCTTCAGCAACATTTTCCGCTTCACACAGACCAATCCAACTCCTTTTCACATGCTTTTCTAAAGTCAATAAAAGAATGTCGACCTTGCAGGAAGAAATGCCCTCTTGCCCTTAACTGTTGCAGTGTTGAGTACTTTTCCCCCCACGGAAAGCCTTTAAGGAGGACTGTGCAGCACAGAACAGAGCAGGATGCTCCGAGGCCCTGCTTTCATAAGGGCAGAGGTCTGTTTTTAATGACAACAGGAGTATCACAACAAAGTGTTATATACCGGGCAAGTCCAGAGGAGATGCATCCACTGCGTAGGAGTTCTGTCTCTCGCTGAAGCGTTCTGCAGCGGCTCGAGTCAAAAACAACGGTGGAGGTTTCCTGCAACAAAATCCATGTTATCCTCCGTTTAAAATGATTTGCCTGTGCTGATCTCAGCTTATCCTTGTTAGGGAGGAACAAGCCATTGCTCCTTCTTCTTTTTGTCCCCTGCTGTTGTGGTAAACAGTAAAAAAGAAAAAAAAAGAAAAAAGTGTGTTTTTGTGCATTTATATTCTTATCTTGCATACCCCTATCTCTCTCTTTCAAAGAGGTCAGCATTAGGGTCAGGCCTGGTCAAGCTGAGGTCAAAAAGCAGGAGCAGGAGCATTATGAGAAAGTGAAACCAGAGACTTCCCTTTCAGTGGATCTGCACCCTCTTGACACCAAGAACCCTGACACGTGACTTCAGTGTATAATAAACACTCTTATACTGTATGTGCTTAATATATCTCACTTGGGTTAGCTTCTCCCAGCTGACAGCCCTTTCTTTCTCAGTCAAATCTCTGCCTACACTGCATGACGCTGCAGGGTTTTATTGCCTCTCTGTAAAACACAAAAACACACATCACACACCCCAAGATTTGTCCACGCTGGTGATGTGTCTTTTTGGGTGCTTTTGTGTTTCTTCAAGATTTTTTTTCTTTTTCTCTTTATGCAAGAACAAGAACACTTTAAATAATCTACTTCAGTGCCAAGAAGCTCCGGGTCAAGAGTCGACACAGCTCTTGAACGTAGCTCACGTCTCTAAGGAACTCGGAAACACAATAGACCAGGAGTGGAAGAATAGAAATGTTCTCCAGTGTATTAACCAACCAACACTGTGAATTAGCCAAAGAAATAAAAAAAAAACATTTAAATACATGCTCCTGGCATTACCTCCAGAACTACTCCTTTGCCTTTTGCTGTTGCTGTGTTTTATCACTGAAAACGCAGTACCTGGTTACATTTAGCTTCGCTTTAACAAAACTCCCAGCAGTGTGCAGCACCATTCAGCTCAAAATTACTCCTTCCTCTAATGAACACATTTAAGAAAAATCAAAGTCAAGTCAGATGTAAATCAACAGCAAAAAAACAAAACAAAAAAGTGCCCATTGTTGGCAGACAGCCACACAGTTTCCAACAGGGTGCTCATTTTTCCTGCAAGTTTATTCAAGGAAGAATGAAATGTTATACAGAGGGAATAATGAGTGGTTTATTATTCACTGCTGGTGGTTTAGATCAGACCACACATCCTCTATGTGGTTTCACCTTCAGAACTGAGGCAGCATTGTGTCTTTGCGCTGCCAGACTACACATTCGCCCGGCTGCTGAACACAGACGGGTAAAGAGCATGACTCTAGAGAGTCTCATGTCTGGGGGGAGGCTAGTGTTTGCAGGAAAGGTGTTGGAAAACAATGGCTGCACTTGAAGGAGCACTTTAGCACATGACTGTGCTTTTTTAATATACTTTTGCAGGAAAATAAAGTAATAGTATTTTTAGTAAAACGGTGCTGTGTAATGAAAGTAATTTCCTCATTTTCCACTTCAACAAAATTTTTGTCAACATTCTGTTTTTGCATGATAGAAGAAGAATATTCGCTCTGGATAATGAAGTAAAAAAAATGTATTTTTTTCTTGTTCTGTAAATAACCAGAGGACAGGGGAAAACTTTTTTAAGCCATGGTTCTTCAGCTCAACCGGCGTATGACCCCATGAACTCCAAGCACAAAAAGAAAACAAAAAGGTCACAGTTTGCAGTAGAGGGCAAGTACAAGAGCTAATACAAGTATGGAAAGATACCAGCAATGAAAATTCCACCTAAGTGGGGCAATTTTAACTAGGGGTACAGGATCATTAGTAAATTAAATTAAAGAAAAGAAGCAGAAAAAAAAGCTGCTATATGGGGCAGAAATTTTATGTATGGCCTTATTAGAGTAATTCATCAATGTACAAAATGCATTCTTTTCTCAGAGCTGGTAGAGAAGTGGCCAGCATGTTTTATTAAAACACAAAAAGGAAGAAAAAAAACACAATTGGACATTTTATTCTTCTTGCATCCAACCTCAGAGTTGGACCGCTTCAAAGGGCCGCAAGATAAATCTCACAGGCGGTGAGATTATTAACTGTGCAAGAACAAAGTTCTGTGGTACGATTTCTTATTTATTTATTTATTTTATCTATCTCTGGGGTCTTCTTAGTAATCTTTGCTTTCTTGTGCAAAATTTTACAAGGAACATTGGACTGTTTCTTGCACAATCCATTGTTTTCATCCTCAACAGTATTTCAGAGTAAGTCTTAATTTAAGTAGCTGCAATAAAATGGGGAAGTGAAAAAAAAGGAGACATGCATTCATTTTGACGCATGGGGGAGCAGAAGTAGCAGGAAAGCTGAAATCTGTACAGGATCCTTCAGCCTGAGAGGTGAAACTCTGCATGAAAGAGTCTCCAAAATACCTGAGAGTGACTCAGGTAAGCAGATCAGCAGTTGTGGATTTTGATAATGTGTTGATTTTTGGGAAGCTGACACTGAGAGGATGCTGTTTGAAAGGATTCCTTTTTCAGTAAGCACACAGAAAATATACATGTGCAAAGGATTTGAGGGATTATGTGGAGTGGGGAAGCATATGCCTTTTCTTCACTTTTTCTTCACTTTTCTGTCTTTATCGCTCCCTCTTATGCTGCCTGTGTCTCCTTTTCCCTCTCTGGCCTGCTCTCTCACTGTCTGCTCCCCTCTGAAGACCTCCAGCACTGACAACTGAGCCCAACAGACTGATGCATCTGGGAACAGGCGCCTCCAGAGACCCTCCTTGTAGTATTATTTCTCTCAAACTTACTCCGCCTGTCAGCTCGTCAATCCTCATATATTCCCATCTCCTCTGTTTTGTGCCTCCCTTTATTTTTCCATTCAAAAACATTCTTGGAAAATTCAGTTCTTATCTTTTCACCTCTGTCCCCTTTCTCCTTCTCTCGTCATATCTTTCCTCTAATCTCCCTCCATACATCTCTTCCATTCCCCTTTTTTTTCTGCATGGCTGAACTACATGTAGTGCGCCACTTTATCTTTCAGATGTTATCGCAAATATTCATTTAGGTCGGATAAAGAGAATAAGGCAAGCTCTCTAATTTCATTTTCTCAACCATCTTCTATGGGAAGCATCATCCTGAAACTTCAATGTTTTGTTTTTCAAGAATATTGCTCTGATTAGCCTCTCGTAATATTTCAAAACTAGAGATAAATGTTTTCATTTGCTGCAGATTAAAGGATTTTCTGTATTTATACCCTCTTACTGATCAAATAAGTGTGTCTCTGGTTGTTTGCGTAGATGTGATAGATGAATCTCCAACAGCTCCAAACACATCACATCAAAAAGCCTTCTTATGCTGTAATGATATGCTCCATGAAATTAAGATGCAAATGTGTACATCCAACAAGGAGTAAAACACTCACACCCAAGAAACATTTTAGCCATGTAACTTTGTTATGATGTGAACGCACAGACGGAAAACATACATGCAACTACGCGCCTCCTTGGTGATGGGGGGCTGCTAATTTAGCCGTGACTATTCATAGCAAAGAGCATCAAAGTCTCACAGGAGGCAGTCCAGTTTTGCTCTCACCTCACAGGTACAAGCTGCAGCCTGAAAAGAAGAAGCTCCTACAAAAGAGAAATATATAAGCTGGGAGCTGCTATCAAATGATCCCCTCATTCACACTTCAAAGTCATTCATCTTTCTGAGAAATACAGCTAGGTGACGGCCCAAAGAGAGAGAGGGAAAAAAGATCCACTTCTCCCTCAGTGTGTCTGCATGTGTGTTAGGTGACAAGTCATGACTCATTTCAGCCTTCAAATGGCCCTGTGGTAGTCAATCAGTCAATAAACAAAGACTGGCAAGGATCCTCCACTCTTTCTTCCCCAGTTTCTCATTGTAAAATCCTCTTTTCACCTCTTTTTCTTTTGCCCTGACTCATTATGTCCCATCACACCCTCTCACTGCTCCTGTCCTCCTCACTTCTCTCACTCTTGCCAGCCTCACACTGACACAAGTGCGAAAGAGAAGTAAGAAAGGAAAAAAAAAAAGAAAGTTCACAATAATTACTTCTTCTGTTGTCAGAGAAGTTTGGATCCATCTCTGTTTAACCTTTCAAACATCCTCTTGGCTTTATCCCTGGTGAAAAAGAGGCTTTGGGGATTATTTAATCGTGACCCAAATAGAGTCTCCCTCTTCTTCCTGCGCCCGAGTTATGGTTAAAAGACAGATCCCTTTGCTATTTGAGTGGAGTTTGAGGTTGTAGCGGGGAGAGGGACAGAGCTAATGTAGTGTAACAGTGCTGCCGAGTGACGGCCGGCTCAGCGGAGCTAATTCCCCCTGACGTGCGGACAGGAAACTGGATGTTTCACTCAAACCGCAGACATTCAGTCTTGGTTCCGAGCAGCAGAAATAATAGCACATCAAGGATCTCATGCCGCTTGCCTGCGCCTCAGTCTGAAATCAAATTATTTCCTACACCTGCTCTTGTGATTTTTCTGCTGTTTAACATGCAGTGTGAAATTACCGCACCTTCCTCTGCCTGTTTTACAAGGATACATCCCATCAGAGAACAGCTGTGTGTGTTTGTCTGATTATACATAAACACCTCCACTATTCATACAACATCCACCTCTTTCTTCATGTCTACCTCCACTGTGTCTGTGTTTTTTCTGTATGTTTTCCCTCAAATCCCCCTTTTCCCCCAACTGTGAAACATTTATATAACACTCCTTGGAGCGGTACATGTCTTGTTTTCTTTGAAGCGCCAAATCTTTGTCAGCTGACCTTGATGGAAAGAGATGTAGCACCAAGTAGGGTTGTACGAAAATAAACAATAGATAAAAACCAGATGCCATGGGGTTGCATTGTGCATCCCACTTGGTAACTTCCGTGCAGTTTCTTTGAAAACCGTTGGGACTTTCTACGGTGAAGGAAAGATGATAAACCTTCATCTCCTTTGTGATGGACAGGCTCTCAAATCCACTGTGGGAAACCTTGGAGTTGCCATAGGAACATCACAGCATTTCACTAAATGACTGACAATAGGAGACATCAAAAGGAAAGAAAAATATTTTCTTACATCCTCTTCAACTTTCTCTGTTATGTGGGGGATATGAGCACAAATATTTGGAATCAGTGACTTCCAACATGGATGGTTCCCCAGACCTGCTGCACTCTTGAAATCGGAAGTGGCGGGAGGAACGAGGGAAGAGTGAGATAATGGCAAAGTGGTTGTGCTGTGTAAACAGCCTGTGGTGGTGAGAGGACAAAGCACAGCAGGGAAGAACAGTAAACCACTTCAGCTATTGTTTCAGTCAGTCCAAATTTACTTGCATAAGAACGATAAATCATCCACTGAGGGGAATCTGTGAAAACGGGGCTCCCCATGCAATTCTCAGACAATAAACCCAGATCTTTTGTGAGGCAGTGTGTACAGACACAAACTATCCTGAAGCCCCATCTTGTTGGTGTCGGATAAATAAGTAACCAAGGGGCCTTAAAAAGCACAGACGGGTCAGGGGGTAATGACTGCTTAGTTTACACACGCATGATTATGCCTTTCACTTTCACTCCCAGCAGGGTTCAACCCCAGTCCCCCCCAGGGGATGCCCATTGACAAAGGTCAACAGCAACAATGGGCTTCTCGTTCCTTCAGTCTCCATGGTGACCACACAGCTTGCTGAGTTCACTTTCATCACAGAGTTCCCCTGGTTTGGGCTAATTGTGGCGTTTGTGTGGATGTCAGTGCCGGGGCAAACTCCCAGAACAACGCAAATATCTTACTGCTCTTAACTAAACGCAAAAATGAGTGACTGGTTTCCATATAACAGACCCATTAGCATTAACAGAAAGGGCAGGAAGGTAAATATTAGTCATTTTGACATTTTGACCATTAAGTGATTAATCTGCTGTATTAACTGTTATCTATCTGAAATTATACACCTGTTCAGTGTATAAGGTGTCTTAAATTACACATCACAGTTGTCAGACCATTTAATTACCATAATATTAAATCTAGAAAACCAACATCTACAGAAATCACATCCGGGAAGCTAAAACTTTTGAATCAATGAGGTGATAATTACATGGCTAAGACTGTTTTTTTTCCCATGCACTGTCTCTTCAGCAGCTCAAGTGTGATAAAAACTTTTGCCAAAAGGCATCATATCACATTATTTCTTGACTCAACACTTTTGTGACCTCCCTCCCGCCCTCGATTCTTTCTCCTCTCTATGTTTCCTGAGGGATTTTAACATTCGATGTCCAATAAAGGTCTGTGCGCTGCGAGTCTGTAGTAATTCTACTGTCTGGATGAGGGTCACTTATTTCCACTGGTAAGCGCGGCGCGACGGGAGGGACGAGCATTCTCAGGGGGCCGCGAGATCAGAGGAAGCAGGGCTGAGTTTATCAAAAATGCTACCATTATCACAACAAGCACTGAATCCTCTGAATGCCAATGGATTAAAAACAGCATGCAGAGGACTACACTCTGGACAAAACATGAGAGTAAAAAGGAAATCCATTTCTTTTCTACAAGGATGCATGCCTCAGGCCTGGAAAACAATATTAAGTAGATGACTTAGTTAACAATGATGTCCATTTAATATTACATTAATAAGCATGAACACAGTTAGAGATTAAAGCTGCTGCAGGGACAGAGTTGTGGGTCGACTGAGAATATATGAATTTATATTGAGTCTGCTTTATGCATACTATTTCCTGACACCACCAGCCACATTTTAGCAGGAATTTTGGTGCTATATTTGATATATCTCACTCACTGACAAGTACATTGAATATTGTGCTAGTGAGGTTTTTGTGGAAGAGCATAGCTGGCTTTGCTGGAGAAACACTAAAATTAATATCTAGTTCCATAAGTAATATAAATGAAATATTTTATCTAAAGAAAAAAACCCCACACATCAAGGGCAGCTCTGGATGTCTTTAAACTGAGAACAATATATCTGGATGGTTTCAACAGATTACAAAAACATGTCAAATAAATGTGTTCAATTGAACAAAAAGCCATTTTTCATGAAGGCTGTAAATTCTTTCCATGGCCTTTGAACACTGGCATCTTTGACTTATCTAAATCAAAGCAAATGAAAGGGAAATCTTTATTCTATAGGCACAATGAAGAGTTCAGCCAGTACAAAATAGTGGCTTAAAATTACTTATTTAAGCAAGTAAATTTAATCTTTAAAGAAAAAGTGCATAAAATAAATATGCCAATGAAGTGTATTTTTTTCCACTTAGACTGAAATACACTACTTTTTTTCTGTGTGGAATTCTTTTGTTTTATCTTATAAATCCTGACCAGTGACATCTTCCAGTCTTCCAACATACACGTTTGTTTCAATGAGTGCAGCAAACATGAGCCACTGAAAGTTTTGGAAATGATAACAGGACCTAAGTATTAGGACGTAGTGGGGGGAAAAAACAGGGAGAAAGAAAACCCAAACACAGCTGTAAATTTGTTGATTTAAGACTTAGACGATGGTTCCGGGATATGGTGACGCACTCTGTCAGCTCCACCAAGTGGACAGAAATTGTAGAGCATAAAGTAAAACTTCTAAAACTGGTTATTTGTGTTATTGTGGGTTTGAGGATTGATTTCTGGTGCGTTTCCATCGTGCATCATAATTCCATGCATTTTAATGCAAAAAAAATCACTGAACCTGCAGTCGACTTAAAACTCTCTGATAAAAAGAAGCCAAACAAATCAGAGCGTTTAGAGGAAAATGCTGGAAAAGTCTGTCTGTGGCACATTTAAATGAAACTGCATTAACAGAAGTACGTACTTGGACGATGTTTTAAAAGACAATGTACCATCTTACCAAGTGAGGTGCCCAACTCCCGTTCATCTAGTAGGGATCGGAGATGCGTGTCCTGTCCTGCTGAGAAGCGCGGCGAGAAAAGGCGAAAAAATGAAGATGAGCCGAAGATGAAATATCCTCACTTGCGATGGGTCTCTGGAGATGTTTGACCTTTGTAAAACTCCCTCTGCCTCCGTGGAGACTCTGCTGCGTCCCTCCGGAGCAGCGTGTGCTGTTTGTGCCCCCACGGGGAAGCGCTCCGTGCCGGTGGCAGCTCGGCGCACGGGCTGTAATCGGACACCGCACTGTCGCGCTGCGCCACACACCAATATGCCTCCGCTCTGAGCCGTGGAGCGAAAAAGCAACGGCGCCTTCAAAACTTTCCCCTCAGCTATAACAGGCAGTCCTTGTGCGAAGAAAAAAAGAAAAGAAAAGACATCCAGAAGAGCAGAGGTGAGTGATGGGTCCGCAAGGCTTTCAGATACAGCTGCGCAGCACAGGAGCGGTTTGGTTGGCTGAGGACTGCGCCCCCACTTCGCGCGTCCACTCCAGCAGCGAGGAGAGACGTGGCAGCGGCGCACAGCTGTCCTGCAGGTGGAGGGGAGCGATACAGCCCACAAAATGCTGGCGCTACAAGTGAAATAACTGACATTTGTTAAATATAGTAATTACAACATCTTTCCCGTCTGGTCTGATTTCTACAAGGGAGTCAGAGGGCAATTTCAGTGTTTGATAACAATGACTGTAACACTGAGCTCTACAAGTTATTTTCTGAACATTTTTGCTACCAAAAGAGTTCAAAACTTTTCATTTTTGTAACCTAAATGAAGACAGCTGAGTCATCAATTCAGTCTTTACCTCTTCCACGGAGGCTTTTCATACCAGTCAAAACTTGATGCCAGCTAGACTGAAGGCATCTGGCTAGACTTAAATATCACTTTCCCAGCTTTGTAAATACATATATATATATTATTATGAATATTAAAAAAGTAGATACAGTAGGGAAAAAGTATATAAACCTGGATTTAACATCAAACAAAACAGAACATAAAAAATGCTATCAATATGTGCAAAATTAAAAGGGTTCATGGCCTCTGGAAAATAGGCAAGTAATCATCACTATCACTTAAGAGAAATAATGTTTTTGAAATTTGTCAGAGGTTTAAAAACAGTCTATTCTGACATAGTTCTTTTACCCCAAGTGCTAACATTAATCACTGTTCAACTGCAAATACCTTTAAAAAAACAGTTTGATTCATGACATTTTGGTGCTTTAATAATGTTTACTCTCTTCACCATCTAATAATAGACCCTGGATTAATTTAAATCTGGAATGTTCCTTTACTGCAGAAAACCAAGTTTATACAAAGAGCTCACATCCTTTTTTCTTTCCACTGTATTTTAATTATGAATAACAATCCACTACATTCATTTTTATGTAATACTTTAACATAGCTCTATTGCCCCAAGTGCCACTATGCATTTCCATTTTGCTGCAAACACATATTCTACTCCCACTTAATACTGCTCTGAGTCTTGATTTGTCTCATTTTGGTCCCTCACAAAAGTTTACACTCTTTACCATTTATCAAGTATTATAAATTTGTTTTTTTCTTTAAACTCCTTTGACTTTCCGTAAATGTGATTAGCAAGAGTTATAAGTTTGTTTGTTTTTTTCTTTTAACTCATTTGACTTTATAAATGTGATCAGATCTTCATCTAAGTTACAACAACAGACAAAAATAATATGCTTAAGCTGACAGCACACAAACAATTATAATTCCCCCTGTCTGACTCTCCTGTCTCCTGTCACATTGCAATATTCATGCTGCTGGAGGAAAAATATTCAATAAACACATGAGAAAATATAATTGTGCCTTGATAGCGTAAACACATTGTGTTTGTCTATTACTGTGACTTTGATGAAGATCAGCTCATATTTATGGAAAAGCAGTTATTTCTAAGGGCTCACAGACTTTTTCATGCAGACACTACTGAATAGATCAATTTCATAGATCTGGCCCATGACCTGATACCCAGTCCATTTAGACAACATTGGGTCCAATCCTTATTCTCCTTATTTTTCCCTGCAGAAAGGATGTTCATCAGGATTCCCCCACTCACTTAAACTGATGCAAATATTTACTATTTTTGATATGTCTCCAACAGAGAGACAAGAGGAGAGCGAGACAGAGTTAACACTGTGTTTCTAAGCCTTTCTGTATTCTAACAGTAACATCCCCAGTTCAATTACCTATTTATCCCCTGGTGAATGAATGCAGCGAAATGAATGCTTTGCTATTAAGCTCCAAAGGCCCAAAGTGTGGCACACAGCTTTGGGGCTCTGACAGACAGCAGTTGTCTGTCTTTTTGAGAGACGTGCAGCGCAGTCAACAACTGCTTGTTAATACGCCTCTATGTTGAACAGCAGTGTGCCTCTGTGAATGCCTCTGCTCATGCGTACCCACATCAAAATTCAAATCAGGTAATTTTCATAAAAATGTTGCTACCCACATGGGGGAAGTAAAACTGAGATTAACATTTCAAGTGGCCTATGTGCAACTCTGGGAAACCCGTGGGTAACCCATCCCCTTTCTGTTCCGATACAATGGGGTGCAAAGGGAGCAGATTTGCTGCATGTCAGAAAAAAAAAACTGATGAAGACATGGTTGCCCAGAAGCAGGGGTACTATTTGGAAAATGTAATGCAGAAATGAAAAGATGGAATAAGATGTACGCTGACATGATTAAGTGGCTTTGCATGAGAGAAAATCCACTTTTTTCCATTGTAAATACTGCGACCTGCAAAACTTTCTGTCCTTGCATCACAAATTTTGCTCCCTTCTACTCTGCATGGTTTGCTCTCCTTTAAGAATAGATATTTTACTCCCTGACGGCCAAGTCCACAGAACTCCAGCTGCATTTCAGAGTGAGACCTTAGCTGTCTGAGCTTCACATGATAAACACATTTCATCAGTTAAAATAATGTAGTGTCTCCACATGGGCCATCAGACTCAGGGATGGATGATTATAAGTATTTTAACACATAATGAGCAGTCTGAGACAGAGAGAATCACTATGCTCAATACCACACTGGCATTCAGGTTTTTCTGGTGTTTGTGTTGCTACCTTTGTTGCTCGCCGTCCCTCGTTTGAAGTTGCTAGGCAACCAGACAAAATTTTGGTTTAGAAGGAGCCTCCCACATTTCACCTGAACATGTAAGATCTCAGCAGAGAGGTCCTGCAGCTTTTTGATTTTAACATGACTTTTAAACAAATAAATGTCATGAGCAGATATTGCTTTTACAGTCACCACAAAGAAGACAGCTTGTATCTGTATGCAAAACAGGCATACCATAAAAGACAAATAAAACTTTTAAAGCAATGCTAGGCTTTTCTGTTCATTTGTTCTTGTGTTTACTTCATGTGAGCATGTGGACTTGTAATGGGTTATGTGTATGTAATGTTTCTGTAAACAGGGATGGAAGCAGGCCAAGCTCAACACTTGGGTGCCAAACCTCACTTGACTGTAGCCAAGACCCCATATTCCCTTTGTCAAACAGGCCATCTGTCATGCTTTTTCTCTGCCATATCAAGTCCCTGGTCAGCTCACACCTTGCAAACACAGCCAGCCAACCTGCCAGCCACAGGGACTTGCAAAATACTCATTCCCACTGACACGTGAATGTAATATTTTCACCTGTAGAGGTTGATAAATGCTTGCACACATGCATGATTGTATGCGAATGAGTCTACATTTGACTTCCTCCCACTGAAGGTGAGGTGAGAGTTCAGGTGAGTTGAAGAGGGGGAAGAAGTGTTTTTGTCACTTTCTGGGAGAGGAGGAGTTGGGGTTTAAAATATGTAGGGGAGGGGGTAGGGGTGAGTGGGGGCATGATTATGAAAAGATAGCAAGGGTGAGAGCGAGGAGCCAGCCAGCTGTGAAAGACTGCAGTCATTCCTCACTCTTAGCTCCATACCTGCAGACTCAATGAGCCATCCCGCGCTGCAGCAGGGCCAAAGCTGTACGATTTCTCAGGCTTACTCAGCCTTGCCGTGTCCTGCAGCAGCAGCATCCAGGTCCTTGTAGTGCCAGAACTCCATGAAGTCTGCCTCCCCTGCTGTG
>JAOWBL010000013.1:6446784-6514394 GCA_028564865.1 Zenarchopterus dispar
TAAGAAGGTGCCAGACCATGTAAACATTTAAAAGCCAGGAGTAAAATTTTAAAAACAACTCTAAAAGAAACAGGCAGAAACAGGAAGCCAGTGAATTTCAGCCACTTGTATTCATGATCCCATTCCTTGGATCACGATCCACAATTTGTAGCTGCAAATGAGTGTAGGAACAAAAACTGACTCATAAACAGAGAGCCTCACCTTTTGGCTCACCTCTCTCCTCACCATCTCCAACTGGTACAGAGCCCGGACGACTGGAGACACTGAACCATTGCTAGCGGGTGGTGATGAAACATTCACTGAATGTGACCAAAAGTGTTCCGAGTTAGAAAGGAGGGATCACATTACCAAAAAAAGAATACTTTTGTACAATATTTGATAGGTATTTTGACCAAAACACATCACAGACAGTTAATCAATATCACAGGAAATTATATCAGTGCCATCAAGTTCATAATAAGTCTCCTTCTTCTGAATATCATCATCACTATTCGGCCTGTCCTGTGAAATAAGCGAGATCCGTAGCCTGTAACCCCATATTGTCTAAAGTAATATTCTAAATATATGCAAGAGATCGACTAAACATAGACGTGCTGACGAATCATATTGTTTTATTTCATAACATATCAGACAGAATCTCACACATCAGCACAGTTTCCCAACCTGCCCCATCAAAGAGAGGGAGAGTGGATGCATCCATCCCTATTAGTATGATGGAGTGTTGAGCTGCATGTGATGTGAACACACAGACAACGTGGGCATTTTTGCTCACACACGGGCTCACACACTGCCTGCTAATGCAGGCATCAAATATTACTTCATACATTTCAGACTCATTAAAATGCACACAAGCTGATGGGCAAATAAACACAAGCAAAGCCCAGCTGTAGTTTTGTGATATTCCTACACAAACACACACAAACAGCTCCTAAGCAAGGATTTTTCTGGTGATCACAGAAAGAGTGATTTTGGCACGCTTCTGCATAGTCAGTGTGAGCAGCTCTGACTGCCTGTCATCATCACTGGACTCCCACTTCAAACCTGAAAGCTGTTTCTCTGAAGGGGCTCCAGTTACTCAGCAAGTACAGTTTGGCTCAAACATCACAATTCAATTAAAATGTTAATTTGCACTAAGCTGATAAACAGGAACAACAGCTCCTTTGGCACCACAGAGGAAGTGCCTTTTCATAGCAAGACTTATATCTTGCCTGCAACAGCAGGTGAACAACGAGGCCCAGCAGGCAAACAGTGAAGGTACAGTATCATCAGATAGTTTGAAGACCATTCGGAGGGATTTTACAGACTGGACCTGTTTCCGCTGTCATCTCCACTGTTTCTCGTCTGCTCCATTGACAGCTCCCTTAGAGACTCCATTCATTCTTTTAGACTTCTGAAAAAATTTGCACAAGCTTGCAAGGAGGTGATAGAAGTCCTCAGCTCACCCTAGCTTCAGAAAACTAGCCGGCAACACACCTTACATCATTTCAAATACCCCCAAGGCAACTGCAACATCTTGGAAGTGAAATTTTGAAAGATTTCCTATGTTTTTTTGCAAGTTGGTTCATATTTTCCAACCGTCTCTGAGCGCGGTCTCATCTGATTTGTGATAGAGCTGAAGAAACAGCAGGAGTCCAGATGAATGGTTTTGTTCACAAGCTGATTCTGGGTATAGCAGCAGGCCCTCCTGCAGCAGAGTATTTGTAATTTTCACCTTTCATTGTTCTGATGAATCCAGTGGTGAGCAAGACATACATTTTCCCACTTTGATTCCAAGCTTTCATTTTGAGAATTTTACAAGTAATGAAAATATTTATACACTGCAAAAACTCATTTATGAGAAAGTTTAAAAAAAGCCTTGTTTAAAGAAAACTAGAAGACTGTTCTAGATTTTATTACTAGTTTTAAGAATTCTACTCAAGAAATGTTTTCTTACCCACAGGCAAAGATATTTTTTGCTTTAAATAGGACTAGTTTGACTAAATTTATTGAATATTATGTTCATTTCTATGGGAGCTGCTTTTGCAGTGCATTTAATGGGACTGGTACACTGGGGCCATTGAGAACACGTCTAACAGGAAATCATCTCTCAGGTTCTGTCTCGACTGCCTTGTCATTGTGCCCAGACACATTCATGTCTACACCAGGTGCTCATCTTTCCTTTCCGACATTCAGACAACCTCACTTATCTTGTCATCACAGACACAGGAACAGGCATGTCCCTGCCCTCAAGATTGTATCTGAAGTGGCAGGCCAAGGAGAAATGATCAACCTGCTTATCATGCTTTCAACACTTGATGAAGATGAAAGCTCAAAGAGACAACAGCATTTTAGTGGAAAGCAAAGAAGCAGTCCAGGTAATAAGGATAAAATGCATAGACTATTTTGTTTTCTGGAACACTATATTATTCTGACTGTCCCTGCATCTTGAGCTTGCTTGTTAATTGGTTAGGCGGTTTCTCATCATCCCATTACAGATTTATTTTGACCTCCTCATGAAATTTACAGTTGTTCTTGTATGCCTTTCCACAATGCTTGTTCATATAGCACATACATCACCCCTGTTGTGCCTCTGTTACTACCTTTCAAAGCAGTATAGAGTTATAGCACCCTGGTAGAAAAATATTCTTCTTTTAAGCTTTGTTGCCACTCACATATGACAGTGAGCAATGAACTTGTTGTTTGAATGACTTCAGAAAAAAACTGATTGATCACACCATATTCAATAAGAGAGAAAAAAAGCAGTTTGGTTTAAAAAAATAGTTTAAGAAAGTCAGTTATATATGTTTGTATTTGGTAACTATTTATTTATTTATTGTGTGGTTATAATAATAATAAAAAGGCAATCATGGAATATTGATAGTATTCTATGCTGTATGCTAATTTTGTGTGCTTTTTTTAGTTAATTGATGATATATTATGTGTTGCTTTTAGCTGAGTTGGAGGATCTGGGTGTTGTTTACCAAATTATGATTCGGTTTTTATCAGAATAAATGAAGACTGCCTGTATCTACTATTATTCACATGCAAAATGCAGTTGCATTTGTATTTTACTTTTTAACCAAAACTCATACCTGTTACATCAAAAGAAGGGCCCCAAACTAGATGTGTGTTGATTATAAAGAGGTTAAAAGGAATTAATGGATAGGACCCAGCTGGTTCAATACATCCATTTTAGTAAACTGGAGAAAATAATATTTAAAGTCCCCCTCTGCAGCAATATCACTTCTGACCACATGGGGGCAGCATATCTCAAGCGAGTTCTTGTGTCAGTTCTGGCATAGGACACAATAAAGTGCCACCCCTAGCAGGACAGTGGTCTTAACAGACATGCTGGACCATACCCACTCAGTAGCATAATGTTGTTAGTGGTTCTTTTTTCTATATACACCCATAACATCAAACGCTGTACTGCTCCATAGAGCGACTTTAATAAAAAAGAAGTGTAATCTGAAAAATAAGCAGCCAAAACTTTTAGATGTGACAGGCTTCAGGATGGAAAAGGATGAATCACAAGTACTCCCCACCACCAACCAAAAAAAAAATAAAAAATAAAAATCACTTCAAAAAGCAAACTTTGTTATAGTTACAGAAGAAACCAAGTGTCAAAGTAATGGTGAATGAACTTTGTGTCTCTCTCACACATGTTCATCAAATGAAAAGTCAACTTTTCTGTGTGTTAAGTTAAACTACATACAACTACAAATTAACACAAAATATGGCACCTATTTTTTGTGCTTGACATGTAATTCAGAGACTTTGGTGTGCAGCTTTCTTTGTTAACAGGCTGATAGATTCATAAATCCCCCTACCATTATACATGCCAAGTATCGTTTGACTCATATGCCATTTTGAAAAATATGTTATTGCCCTCTGCAAAAGCTGTTACCAAAGAACTGAAGCCACCAAGAGAAATTAAGTCCTCCTTTAATGATAATCAACAAGTTAAAAAAAAGATACTACAACAAAAATGAAGATGTTCAGTTCGAGAAAGGAAGCAATCTGTAAGCAGTTAAATGGTCTGTAAAAAAAAATAAAAAATTCTTTATAAGCGATCTGTCATAGGGTTTGATGATATACAGATACATTAGGGTGAATTATGTATTTGAATCAGGAAAGGAACTTAAACGGTGTCAAAATAAAACTTGTCATGCAGGTGATGTGTGTCCTAAGCCAAGATGATTTTTAGATGAAAAACCCAAAGCAGAAGTCTGTCCTCACCCACGCTATAAATGTGCTTTCCAACTGAATTTGAAAGATGCAGCTTTTTTCCATGGCCACTCGATTCTTACCACCTTCAAAACACTCGTCATGTCTTATACCTGACATCTATTTGCACAGTTTGGGACCACAATTCGTCTTTAACACACAACAGCACATAATTGAGCCATCTATCCTGTTTCTCAAATGGCCTTCAAGACCTCACTAATGTTGAGAAGGGTTCAGCAAGTATCCTGAAGGACAGTTTTGCTCTGTATCCATTATGCAGCTGTTTATACTGAGATATAATGATTATTAAGGCAATTTAAATGACAAATTGTTGCCCAGCTCTAAATATGCAAACATTTTCTCGAAATACATCAATTACTCACAGGAAAACCAGTGAATGACTAATGCAGACTCTTTATCTAACTATATTTACAACTGACATAGACTTTCATAAATGAAAATACAAATCCGTGAGTGAGGAACTCATGATAAATTGTATAGTTCTGAGTCAATTTGCACAGAGAAACTTCTTAATGCATGCACTTTTACACCTTTATAACAAAGCATACACATATTATGAAAGATTTCATCTCAGCTTATTTGTATGCAGCGGCCGAGATTTTAAAAAATGAATGTCCTTGTGCACACATCCCACAAGGGGGCCCAACAATTGATCTTGATCAAGCCCAATTATTTCATTTTTTTTCCTTTCCCATCCACAGTATAAAAATTCGGAACAAAGGTCAATGCCATTTTCTGTCACTTAAATGTGCGATAGAAGTCATAAATCTGTAGGTGAGGTGATTTTAGGCCAGCGGCAATGCTTGTCTGACTGCAGCGCTGTCAGCATGTGAAAGCATCAGTTGGACGGGACTGCCCTCTAGTGGTCCATCAGAGACTCGCGCATCATTAATGTCTGGCTTATTCGAGCATAAACCGAGTTGTGAAAAAATAGGATGCTGCATTAAATAATTTCGCTTTGACTATAAAATATCAACAAATATAACGACTATAGATCCATAGATAAAGGTGATGCAACCAGTCAGTCGACTGAATCACGTCACATTATTGAGTTTGAGTTAAACAAATCATCTGTTTCAAATTAACCCTCAACATAAAAGGATTTTGATCTGGGATGTGACCCAATAAAGGACCCAGAATTTGTTTATTTTATGACACTTCTTGGTGCATTCACTGCACCGTTGCAGGTCATTGTTGTTTTGTGTCACCTGCTGCCACTTGAGTTAACATTTTGTTTGTTTTGTTTTTTCTTTATTTTACGGCGATAAATTAACCAGATTCTGCTTCAGCATTGCAGTACCAAATCATGACATTTGCACCCTGATACCTTAAGGAAGAAATAAAGCTCTTTTCATCTAATCTCCCTGGTTAAAATGTTGAAGGTCCTTACTGTGTCCAGGTAATTCAGTTTTCTTTCCAAAGCAAGTTGTTCCAGAAATCCAGTTTTTCATCTAAGTGTAAAAACTCCGACCTTTCCCCGATGTTCTTCTTTGACAACAAAAGCCTCTTCCCATGTAGACAGAGTTTGTGAACTCTCCTTCTGATGCTAGATTCACATATTTTCAAATCAACTGTTGAAAGAACTTCCTGTCGTTCCCTTGATGGAATTCTAGGATTGTTTGAGTCTTCAGCTCAAGTATTACATGACTTGGCCATCTTGGCAGTTGTATGAAATATTCTCAGGTCATAAATTACTTTTCTAGACATTGGAAAGCAAATTCTTTTGGCATATTTTTTTAATCCATTTCTGATGCCAGCACAGTCTCCTTTCTGAAAGCATCAGAGGTTTAGATCTAATTATGGTGACATCAAACTATCCTGGGTTTTTTTTTTCTAAAGATACTATACAAATATGTTTAAACAACATTCATTTTACTTGTTTAGGTATATTACTTAAACTTCTGAACACTGTTAAAAAGAAAATCAAATGTTTGGATATCTTTAAAATTGCAGGCTTCTTGGAGAGTGTCCTTGTGCTATTTTGTGCTTTTTTGTCTTTTCCAACTTGTTTCAACACACTGATCTTCCCTCTCATCTATGATGAGCAAACTCTGTTTGCATTTGGTGTTATAGTGGTGGAACCTCTCCAAAACCATGAAGAAAAAAATCTTTTTTTTTTTTTTTTTTTTAACCCTCTATGACCTACCATAGAACAAGTTCGCCTACGCATATTTTTATATTTTTGCATGCTAGTTGGTTAAAATTCTACAGGCATTTTGAAAATCAATATGCGAATGGAAGGGCTGGCGCTCCAGCAGGTCATAAAGGGTTAAAGCATTTAAAGATAATATTTTGAGCACTGGGATGGGTTCAGTCAACAGATTTGAGAGGAGCAGTGACGTTTGTATTCGGATCCTGGAATACTGGACCTCCTGTGCTTTGCTGTGACACAGGAGGATGATGGGATGCTTTCCAGTACCCACCTATGCGTGCTTTGTGCTGTGGTCATGCTTCAGGAATGGTTAGACCTCGCGCAAAGGAGAGCAACCTCACGTTTCTGATAGTGAACCAGACATCTTTTCTGATGTGTTGGACTCCATGTTTGCTGCCGTTTATTTTGTTCAGTTTATAACCTTTTAAAAGAGGATTTTTAGGAAGAGCAATGGGTCAAAGGGTTTTCCCTTTGGAATTGACTTCAGTCTCATCCACGAGTTCATTTTCATTCAGTGTAATAGATCGTTGTCTGTATTATGCTGCTGCAAACGCGTCCACCCATGCTCACTGGTGATCTCACGTGAAAGTGGGCTGAAAACTCCACAGGAAATAAATCTGTTGCAGACTGCTCTCATAATAGTTTGTCTACTGCACATTTCTATTTTCTGCAAACTGTGGGTGCATAACGGCTTACATTAAGTACCACAAAGTCAACAGTCTCCATGTTGTTCTTTACAAAGTCATTAGGGCAACTGTGTGTGTTATCTTCAGTGAAGGTCATGTGATCTAGGTTTGGTGGGTCAGGTTCTGTCGGTCAGGTTCTGTCTCAGAAGAGCAAATCATGAAGTGCACCTATGTCACTGTCTCCAAATGGTTTCAGCTTTGTTCATCCACATTAGACCCGAACAGTTGCGTTTCTAAATGGAAACAAGGTCTGCAACGAATCAAAATGTTTGTTTTTAAAGGATTTAATTCACCACAGCGTTGCGGATGTAACTGTAATAAGTTTTGTTTCAAAATGAAAATGCATACATGTAGAAATACCCAAATTAACATTTCCTAATAAAGGATTCCATTTTTCCCCTCCAGATATTTTTCCTTCAGCCTCATTGACCAGGGACATCTGGTGCACCCTGGAACAGTTTACAGCCAGATGTGAAGCAGCTGGGAAGAGAATTAGCACCTTCCAGTTTTAGGTCATGGTCCTGAAGCAGGAAAGGGTGGACAGAGTTTCTATCAACAACAATGATCTCTTTAGTTAACTTGGAAAAATGTTCAAAAGATTAACTGGAAAGTTCATGTTAATGAAATCAAAGGGCTGAAATGCATCTGTACTTGTTGAGTTTATTAAAATTGTTGTCATATATATTTATGAGCGCTAAGAGTTTCAGCTAATCGCTAGAGATTAACAATCATACTTGGGGAGTTTTTACAAATGTTGTATTTACTTGTTGATGTGAACAGAGGGTTGAGCTGGAGGACCAACCTGCTGTTTTAAGTCAATTTATAGCCAAACTCTTACCTTCTGGAGACAGAAAATGTATGACAGATGGACTTTATGAAAAAAAAAAAAAAATCTATAGAGTTTGGAAAAGGAGCTCAGTATGACTGAGGTGACTTCAAACTTAAGAGGAAAAAAAAGACAGCACATAAGACAGTTTTAATCCGCAAAATTTATTTCACCTGATTCCGAACAGTTAATTCAGATGAACTGACACAGCTACTAAGAGGAGAGATTCGATATGTCCACCACCGTGGGAATGAACATGAAGTGAACGAACACGAAGTACACAAAAAGAAAAGACCTGTAACACCCTGGTTAAGGCAGTCCGTCGTCATGCTGCTCCTAGCTTAGGGATAACCAAGCGAGTTCAAACATACATTCAGATTTGTACTTTGCATGTTCTGTGTTGCATCCATCAGACTGTAAAAACACAAAAACTCAGGTAAAAGGCATCTGTGACGAAGAATCTGTCATAACGCGATGAACATTGATTTTTGACCCAACTTCATACATTTTCTCACTTAAGACAAAAATTCATCTTTCACCTACTGGTGATACCAGAATGCTTGAGGATGAGACATAAAATCTGAAGAAAAAAAAGAGACCAAAAAAAAAAAAAAAAAGTATCTGGCCATATTAAAAAGATTGTTTGCCACAAATATAGAGGCTGCTGCTAAAATAAAAATACAAGTGTCTGGTTTTCACAGCTCTGTTAACTGTAGTCTTTCCAAAGTGCTTTACGCTATTGTTACCTCATTCCCAACTCAATCACAGCAACGGTGAAAGAGCCCGTGTGCACGGCCTTAGGACAAAGTTCAGGTTCAGTTTCAGTTTCTTGGTCAGTGCAACTCGCCAGCTTAACCGTTAGGCCTTAACCAAAAAAAACAAAAGTGAAACATTTATGAACGTCTTCTTACAGTGTTATTTAAGTGTCATCTGAAATGGAGCTCAAAAAAGAAAAAAAAATATATAAACCTGTTCCCAAAACAATATACAAGAAAATATAACTGGTGACTAACTTGTACTGTCCTCTGACAGATTATAAGAATTTTATAGAAGTATAAAGCTAGCAGAAGCTTCTAAGAACATTTTTGGTTAGTTGTGTTTTGCAGCAATTTTTAAGGGGAGAAAAAAAAACTGAGTTGTGTGGGTGATTTGTTTAGCAAATAATGCATTCTTAAAGCCCAAAATTAGGAAATCAACAGTGAACAGCTGTCTACAACCATTAAATGTTTTCCCCCTTTCATCTCGTCCTGACTTCCGTTCACAGATCTGAGTCAAATGAATTACCCTATATCCCAGCATAACACCACCACCACATAAGTTATACTAAGGGCTTAATTATCCAAAACAACTGTAATATTCACCATTATTCCTGCTCAAGTGTAGTGACAAAGTACTGAGTGCAGTTTGGATTTTAAACTATTATGCATATGTATAGACCAGGGTGCCCAAAAAGGTTGTCAGATTGTCTACACTAGATTTTTCAGTCATACAGATGCTGAGTTACTGCGTTCAGAGCAATTTAGACACATTAAAGCAGGAAATGTCATAGCAGAAACAAAAAACAAAAATGTTTTGCATCTCCTCATTTCCCTAGTCGTGCTTTAAGAATGAGTCAAACGTTTTAGCTCTGCAGAGGGAAGTGGTTGCAGATACGCGGTGGACATAACTTTATAAAACTTTAAAAGTTCCTCTTTCTCTTACTGGGGGGAGGCAGGTTCTGTGGTCTTGACTGAGGCACACACTGGGATGTTCATCTGTATCACTAAACTCAACAGATGAAGACAGTTTAATACAAAACAGAAAGGCAACTTGTTGATTTTTAAAAAAAATAATATATATCAATGAATACACACAAAAGGCATACAACCATCTCCTTCCCCCCAAAAAATGTTTGCTCTCAAGCCATGAGAGTTAGGCTGGCAAAAAACCACTGAGGTTGAATATAAGAAGGCAGTTCATGGAGAAAGGCAAACTGGTGTCAGTGGCTGTTTAAGTGGGGCGGCTCTCTGGCGGGGACTCACTGCGGCTTACAGGACTGCCTTGTTGACTGAGTACTGCAGGGGGACTCAGTGTGTATGGAGGAGGAGCTTCGTTGATGCTAACAGAGTTTCCATCTTCGGAAATGAGAGGAGTATCACGGGAGGAATGAGCCACATTCGCCTCATCGCCTTGGGCACACTCGCTGTAGGGAGGGGGTTTCAGGTCATCATCTGAAAGGAAAGAGGAAGACAGGCCAATCAGCTGTCTGAAACATTCAAGCAATGACGTTTTGACATTGAAGCTGCATTAAATAACTGTTAACTCTGCAGATACCTGCCCACAGCTACTGTACAACCTTCTGCAATGACTCTATGAATGACAGTTACTGCAACATTTTATTTCTCCTTAGAGATTAATAAAGTATTATTGAACTGACATGAACTGCTTTAGCACAATTAAAATTCTTTTAACAGGGCAAACCCTGAAATCCCCTCTGGTGTCTTTATAGGAAACAAAGACTTCATATGAGAGGTTTCAATTGAAGAGCTCCTATTCACGTCATGACATTTACACCCTCAATAACCACATCCCGCCTTCAGAGAGCACTTCTGATCAGATGAGATGGCATTTGCAAAAGAGGACACTGAAACCTGATTCAGACGTGGAAATGCTGAAGCAAAAATGTCTCTTACAAGCTTTGATTTTTAATCAAGACAGATACAATAGAAACCTGTAAACAGCAGATTTTACTGCCACATGTCCAGACATAACATTGCTTTCCAAAGAAATCTTTCCTAATGGATCGGAATATATTTGTGGTGATACAGAAAAGGGGAGGGGTGGTGATGGTGTTGGTATCAGCACTTTGTGACATACTTTTTTGTCAACATTGCTATTAATGGTTGGGTAGTCAGCCAACACATTTACTTACTAAGATTCACTGCTGCATGCATGCACATGCTCTAACATTTATGGTTAGGCAAAGAAACAAGTTCTTCCTGTTTGCATTTGAAGCAGAAAGGGGTAGAGAGATAAGTGGCTGTGATTCACTGCTATGTTAAATCTTTATGAGTACAACATGATTTTATTGAAGCCAAAATGCAAAGTTTTTAATTCACTGGGTCCCAAATGGATTTGTTATTCAGCATCCCAGCTGTGTCCAAAAGCCCCACTCATTTACAGTTTACTATGTGCAGTATTCCTATGTAGGACCCAAACAAGTGAGCATATCAGCAGAATTAACATTCAGACAATTTATAATTGTCTAAAATGTGTCTGTGCCTAGATAATATGTAATTTCGTTGTTGTTTATCGTGTCATTGCTGTTGCACAGATAAAAATATAAGTGAGAGAGAGAGAGGAAGAAGGGTGGAAGGGTAAATCAAACTCCTGTGGATAGCTCTGCAGTTGTACATTTCAATATTTTGAATCGTGAAAAATGATAATACTGAGTGAGCTGTCAAATATATTTGAGTGATTGTTATTGTGTCTGTGTGGACAACCTACTCAAGTATTAACACTGTGTTGCTAGATTAATATTAATTTGATGACAACAAGTGCTTTGATTGTATTATGAAGTACTTTGACTTCATTTTAAAGCAAAGTGAAGATAAAGCAATCCATCTGTTTCACGAGAAGAGTACTTTGCTGATATTTTTCAGGTTGTCTGATACGAGCAGACATGATTCAGTATGAAGTGGTTATCTTCCGTTTTTCAGTAACTTACATCTGCATAAGCCACTTCCACTACAATACTTTACAGTAAACAAAACTAAAGCAATACAGGAACAGAGCATGTTAGGGTAATGGGTGAGAGAGATGAGAGCTTGTCCTACCTCCAGAGACGGCTTCATATGGTGGAGGCATGTCCAGCTGGGAGAAGGATGTGGCTGGAGGCAGGGCTGTGGAGGGTTCCTCTACTGACAAGTCATCCTGGACTACATACCAACTCGGCCAGACGGATGTTTGCTGGAGGGAGAAGGAAATACACTGAGAGTTATTGTTGTACAGGAGAAAAGGAAAAGCAGAAGCACAGGAAAACAGAGAAGTGCACACATAAAAACAGACATTATTAGGTTGCCAAGTGGCCTGGTTTTAATAAACAAATCTCAGCCTTTAACGTTTATTAAAGTGCTGAACTTATTAAGTGGTTCCTTTAAACCAGTTCAAGACTGACAAGAAATTCAGTCCCTTTAAAAAAAAACAAAAAAAAAAGCAGACCGAAACGAGAATAGGACAGAATTAATTATTTTCTAAATGAGCAGTTGTATTGTGCAGGTGTGTGTGTGTGTGTCGGAGAGGGGGAGATCTGAACATGTGAGTTTTACCCCCGTTAACTTTCCGTTTCCATCAGACACAAATGCATGGAGCAGGAAGATCTAATGGCAGACTGATGACCATGTGGATTCAGGTCTTAATTACTTCTAAATGACCATCCTGTTTTTGTGGGCGTGATGAAGAAAGATAAAGACTGACAGACCCCAGACAGGCAACTTCAAAGTAATTAATGCAAGACTCATTTAAAAAG
Source organism: Zenarchopterus dispar (assembly GCA_028564865.1). NCBI lineage: Eukaryota > Metazoa > Chordata > Actinopteri > Beloniformes > Zenarchopteridae > Zenarchopterus > Zenarchopterus dispar. The sequence continues at coordinate 6,459,183 of JAOWBL010000013.1, forward strand.
ATTCGTAGTTATTGTCACAAGATTTTTTTTTTTTTTTATTCCCCATCCAAATCTAATTCAAATCTCATCCCCAGTTATCTAATGTCATGATCTGGCATCAGTCCTTGGGCCAAGTGGTGGTACTACTTTAAAAACACAGACATTCTTTGTGCAGCTTTAAAGAGCCAAAACAGATGCATTTAAAATTAAATCTACTAATCTATAAACCATGAAAATCTTGAACTTTTCTCTAGGGCCTACATGTGTCATAAGTTAGCTTTTTCTGTCAAGGTTAAACTGGTTAGCTTTGAAAAGAGCTTTTCAGACATGAACTGCTTAACTTTGATTATCTCATCAATGCATTAAAGAGAAATCGTTCAGTTACGGGTCAGTTTTTCATTAATGTTTATTATATTATGAAAAAAATGTGTTATTAAAAGCAGCTTTATTAGGAATTCAGCTGTATTAAAGTACCTACATCATAAAAGAAGCATACAGTCTGACACAAAGCTGGACGTGCAAGTAATGTGATAATATTACCTGGCAACAATTAAACTTCAGCTACCGTCTGTTGGCAATATTTGGCGATGCCCTGACTTAGTGCTACAAAATGTCATTCCAGGTGAAAGAATGCAGGGGAAAGTTTAGACGGCAGTATGAAAACACACGAGTGCTGTGTGCATCCATCTTTTAATGTGACTGAAGCCGTTCAGACTCTCTTCATTCAAAGTGACTGGTGTTGTAAAATATTAACAAAACAAGCACCACATTGATCATTTAGGCAGGAGACAGACATGTTCAGGTGGTAAAAAGAACTGCATGTCGGAAAGGAACTCTGCACTGTCAAACAGGGTTGGTAGCAACACTGTATCATTTAGGCTCAGCATACGAGTCGTCTTGGGATTTTTCCAGAAAACTTTTAGGGCACTGTAAATGAATGACCAAGAAGCCTTCCTGGTGCATGTTCCACTAAAATCTGAGTAAGAACATTATATCTTATGGAGGTGACAAACACAGCAAGAAAGAAAGGAAATGAAAAGCAGAGAAAAGGTCTACGAGACTGAGTGAGAGCAAACAAAAAAAGTTGTGAAAAAGGTGAAGTCATGTATTTGAGGAAGCTGTAGAGCAGAGGTGAAATGAAATGACAAAGATGAGCTCACTGAGGTGAGAAGGATCCCACGCTATCAAATGGGCATGTAATTAGTCAACACATGTGTTTCTGATATGACATCAAGGCAGGAAACCCTAAACTGGACTTCATGTTCTCTCAAATCAGACAAACCATTCTGATAACACACAGGATATTGTTAATGGTCGGGGGAAACCCAAGGTTAAAAGCCCAAACACTGTGCCGTTTGGAGCACACCATTTATTTTCTTTTATAAATGCGGCATTTCCGGGACCGCAAATATTCCAAACAAGGTTAAAAATATCAATGTCTGTGCCTCTGACATGTAGCTACAGACATGAGATATAAATCAGAAGCAGTTTCAGAGAAATGACTGCATCATCTTTCTTTCTTTGCCGATTCCTGTTTAGATTAATCACCTCTAAGAAAACACATTCAAAGAGCACCGTTTGCAATAACTAATGATCGGATTAAATGGACTACTATAAATGAGTCAAAAGGGAAAGAAATCGGTCGTCTTTTTTTTCTCTTTGGGAAAATTCTGTCTCATGAAAATTGCTTCCACGTGTTGTAGAAAAGTTAAAAAAAGGTTCTGATGAGAAACACAAAGACCATAACTAAGCTTTTGGCAAAAACGCCACAGAAAACTAATGTTGATAAAAGACTGTCCACAGTAGACTACTGAAAACACTAAAATAAGTAAAAAGCCGTCAATATGTCCCTAAACAGAGAGTGAAACTGAAGCTTACTATTTCAAAATAAGTTTGCTTATATTTTAAGCATGCTGATGATTTTTAAAAATGAACAGAAACATGACAAAGAGTTGCTGGAAAAGTCACATAGAGGAAAGAATCACTAATCTAAAACAGATTAAACTTTAAAAATGCTAGGCATGAGAAAGAAGAAAGTTGGGACTCCGGGAAAAAAAAAAGAAAAATACATCAAAGACTGAAACATTTCTGGAGGATAAAAATAAAGAAACATATAGAGGAAAAATGGGAGACAATATCACACGCTTAAGTTTCCCCAAGCATACCTGAAATATTACAACATCACACAATCTGCACTTCAATAATCACATCAAAAATGCCAAACTAAAAACAGATATATGAAACACAAGAGCAAACACCTTTGAGCATAATTTTTCTTAACCACCGTCTAGCTTGGTGTGTCACTAAAAGTGAAATGCAGCCTCCTGAGAGTTAATGACTGAAAACCACCTGCATTCACAATAGAGAGTAAACGCCTCTGCAACAAGTCAGAAAACCATGACCTTATTTGACTGTCTCCTACACACTCTTCTTACTCCATGAACCATCCTGAAGTGTCTTCTGAGAGAAGTTCACTTTATCACAAAACCCCTTGAAAATGTGTTTACATACCAACAACTATAAAGACATGCTGGAGGCAAAGAACTGCTCCTGCAGTTGACAGCTGGATTATGAATATCAAATATAGGACGAGATAGCTCTGTACTTACACTCTGTCTCTCACACATCTGATGGAGGTAGGCCCTTCCTCCAACAATGACTATTTGTGCATTGCGTGTGTTGCTCAGGTATGCCGCCAACTGCCTCTGCCTTGACCGGTACCAGCACACGTAAAAGAATATTTTTATGATGATGAATATGATAACAACTCTGTAAAACAGACAAATAAGGGAAACGAGAAGGGGAGAAAATGAATATATTAAAGCATCAGTTTTAAACATCACATTCTCCGTAAAATGTCATCAGAGATGCAGATAGATCTCAAGGAGACAAAATCTAAGCAGAGATTAAAGACAGTTAATTGTGCCAAGCATAAAAAATGATGGATCCCCCAACCCCCACACCCTTGCAAACACAGCAACCATCTCAGCTCCTTCCATTTTTATCTCGCCTTTCTAATTTTCTTTAAGTGACTTGATCTTGCATCAAAACTTTCACAAAACAATAATGCTGCAATCAATTCTGACAAATAATTTTGAATCCCAGTGGATCCTACCAGGCCCCTACGCTGCAACAGAGAGTGTGGAGCTTACATTGTTCAAGGTTTACCCTTATTCAACCTCTTGGTTTATCTTGTATCATTACCCTTAGCTAGTTTCAGTGTTACAAAGAAATTAAAAAAAAAAAAATGTGATGGAAACAAAAAAATCTATTTAGGTACATTTTGTTGATAGTAGGGACAGAAGATTCAGAGATACACATGACTCCCTAAGAGAAAACGAATATTTATTTAAATGAAAATTAAATGGATATTTTAAAAACTGATAGCCTGTTTTAAAGTTGCCTTGTTGTGAACATAGTTACTGCCTGGACAAAGTCAAACTAGTTACCAGAAAGAACGGCAGAAACAGTCATTCATAAACTAATATCAGCCAGAAATATCGTCAACTTCCATCTTTCTCAAACCTGAACAATGGAAAAAGAGTTTTACGACTTGTTTCAGTACCGAGTCAATAAGTACCTACAAAACACTGTAAATGTAACGTTAATTAAAGTTTACTGCAACCTCGTGACTACCAACGGTGGTTTTAAACTCTGGAAAGCAGTTTATGTTCAAAACTGGAAATAACCAGTTATTTTTTGCAAAGACGACGCTCGCCTTTTCAAAGACACGATTAGAAACGTATAAGTCCTACTCACATGTACCAGTACAGCTCCATTTTGTGAGACTTTTATCTTTGATGGTCGACTCTCATAACTGGAGAATTGCTTGATGACTCCTGCCCCCCAAAAAGACAACTTTACCTGCAAACAGCAATGGGTTTAGTTCGTTCGTTCTTTTTACTCGTTCCTACAACATGAAGAATCTTCATTACACTGTTTCATACGGTAAATTGTTATATAAAAAAGGTAATATTCACACTCGCTAATGTTTACAAAATCATAAGCTTCTTGCAACATTTAGTTGCTATAGGGTTAGCTGTACCTGCAACTTTAAACAGACGGAAACTTTACCGCCACAGTTAATTTAGTAAAAAGCTTCTGATAAGCTAAAGAAACAATAGCATGACTGAAAATGTACTTACTCAGTTACTGGAAATGTGTGTCATTTCTCCTGCAGTTTCTGGAAGATGCGAGCGGACCTCCAGATGAGGCTGCAGCTAGTTTAGCTCCGAGAAGCAGGCCAAAACAAACCAGCTTTAATTTACTATACCGGTAGCCAAAGCACGACCACAACTGGCCTGCTTTCTTAACGAATCTCTTTTGTGTTTTTATGATATGGTAAGATTTTTTTGTAGCCAGGTACTCAGTTAACTTCAAGAAACAACATGACTAGCCGAGAAGAGCTGAAGCTAGCCCTGTCTGTCTGAGCACGCCCGTGTTCCGTGCTGCCTTCACGTCGTCTCCGTGGTGGGCGGTGTTCAGACTTGCTTTCATGCTTCCTGTAATCTGCTCAATCTTCCCTTTCACTGGAACTTTGCTATCAATCGTTTTCTTCCGTTCAAGTTATATCGTTTTCTTGACAGGCTGAGATAATCTGTTGCCACTGCGTTACTGAAAAGTGAAAGCACTAGATAAAAGTGCATTACGAAAAAATTATTAGATTTACAATTAAAAGCTAACCCACACTATCAATAATTACGATTTTGAGAGGAAAAGAATATCTACAGTGACTCTATGCGGTGTTTGGCTAATTTAAATATATCCGAGGTTCTAGGAAGGCAGCACTAGTCCACCTAACAAAAGACTGAGAAAACCAGTCATCATTTCCAGCATTTCCCAGCATTACACAAGTATATCAGAAGTGGGTGAATGGCAGATCGCCCGTGACAAGTATTTTATCTGATCACAAAAATTAGTGTCTATAAAGTCCCAATTGCTTTAGATAACATTGTGATTAAGTTGGAGTTACGACAATTACATTTTGAAATAGAGCTTAAAATAATTATAAAACACTGTAATACACTTCTGGACATTCTGGTTTTGTGAGGGTCACTGTGGCACTTTCCTTTCTTGTTGACACACCAGTGACACAAAATATGACCTTTCACTAAAAAACACCAGCAGCTCAAAAAGTTAAAAAAAAACAAAACAACCCTCCTGTTTGTAGGATACACACAGTACACCCTTAAGGTTAAACCAGTATTGTTTTTGAAATACTGATTTAAATTGCATTTATTTACATTAAATAATACTCTGGTTAAAGAGAAAACTTTTGTTCAGCTGAAAATCTTTGTGCACGTGTTTTCAAAAAATATATTAACCAAATAATGTTGCTTGACTAAAATCACAAATGAGACGCAAAGTTGCAATCTATATATACATTATTATTAAATACATTCAAATGTGTGAAATGGAGGACCAACAAGTCACCTGCATTTCAATTCTTTACCTCCATCTGGTGGTCATCGTTTTATAATTCAAAATAATTAAATACATACTAACACACACACACACATACAAATGGGACATGAAGAATCTGTAGTAAAGAAGGCAATTAGGACATCTGAATTTAAATAAAATAATCAAAAACCACCACCTGTAGTCCAGACAATGCTGCAAATCAAATTCAATAAAGTGGAAGGATCAAATAGTTTTAATCAAATGATTACATAAGAAGAAAGAAAGAAAGATAAGGGTAACACTGATTCAGTTTTTGTTGCATTTTTGTCTCTGTACATCTGACACAAAACATCTTTCATTACAATTTTATAAAATCCCTTTATTATGATTTTTAAAATACACATTCCTTGGTTTCACACAATGCTGAGCCAGCACAGTGGCCCATTTTGATTGGCTGACATCATGCTCATCTGTTGTCTTCCACAATGATGCTCCGTCTGGGGTAGGTGTCTATGTCCACAAATATATAACGAAACTCATATTTTCCAGTTTCAAGATTCTGTTAAGACATAAAAAAAACGTGTCATTATCAACAGGACAGATAATGCCTGTCACTAAAGAAATCACTCACTGCTTTTATGGTGTAAGCTGTTGTTTGGATAGCGTCAACTGAACAGGGGTCCGTTTCAGAAAGTGAGGTTACTTAACCCTGAAGAAGGTTCAGTTGAGCTGGTTTCAGAAACAGAGTTAACTCAGACTTGAAGTCTGTCACCACGGTAACTAACTCTCTGAACTATACCTGGTCATGATCAGGTTTACTTCAGCATACTCAGAGTTACTTTGTGTCTTCTTCTTCATGAAGCTGAAATGAGTTCTACTTCATCAGACAATTGATTATGTAAGGCCACTTTAGAAACATCTGAATGATGACATGTCTCATATAAGTCAAGAATGCATATTGGGGATCTGAAAAGATAGTTTAATGTGATGAAATCAGCTGTGACTTGGGCTCATGACACTGATTTTTAAGAGCATTGGGTCTATTTTCTTTTTTTCTTCCCAGTTCACCATAATCTTCCTTCAATGCATCAAAAATATCACCCACAGTAAACCCACACTTTACACAAAATAACTTGACCTAATAATCATTTTATTACCTGTTATCTATTTGCAAATACACGTGGACACTTAAAATATCATATTCCATTCTATTTTAAAGTAAAAGATGCAGAACTGTGAGAAAAGTGGCCTGATTCATAAGGGGGTCTTCTTCAGGCCCCAGGAGTACTTTTACTAGTAATACACCAGGTATAGTACACAAGCTGCCATTTACTTTGGATGAGTAGTTACCTCTTTTGACTCTGAATGGACGGTTCCTTTCAGGCCTGGTTCTGAGCCTTCAATGTAAAACTTTAGTCTCATATACTTCAGTCCATCCATCAAGTACTCAACATGGCTGAGGTGGAAACACAAAATATTAAAAAACCTTTTTTTTAATGCCACATTAAAACATATTCACAATATCCAAGGGATTCTGAGTTGGAATACATAAGAACTTCTTCAACAGCAGATCCCACCTGACTTGCTGCCTCCGTCCTCGGCGAGTGGTCTCACCATAACACTTAATTGGCTCGCCAAATGCGCCGATAACCTGTTATTTTGAAGAAGACGTGTATCTAATTTCCACTGAACTCAAATTACTATGAGACACTGTTGGGTCTCAGTGATTTTAGAGTCTCATCCTCACCTCTGGATGTGATTTCACTTTGTCAAAGGCTCTACTGTAGACTTTATTTGGGCTTTTGGAGGAAAACAGCTCCTGGAACACCACATACAACAGCCCACCTAAAACAAAACACACACAAAAAAATGTTGGTGTACATTTATTGTTGTTAGACTTGAAACAATGTGATAAATTTGCACATTTCTTCAAAGATTTGTGTTGTATTCACCTGTCACTCCAAGCCCGATGAGTATAACTATCAAGTAGGTGAAGTCTCTGCCGGCATCTTTCACTAAAAGACAGTGAGAATGGGGTTTTCCCTGCCATCAATCAAAAGTAAAGATTTTTATCAACTAACATTACCAAAAACTTGTTGGTTGTGGCTTCACAAATAAAAACAATCAGTTCCCTGCCTATTCTAGGAAATTTAAAGTCTTTTGAACAAAAGCAGACCCTTTAGCGATATCTTCTCCATCACTTATGGTTGTCATTTGTCTAATAAAATAATACCTTTGGTAAGTACTGCCATTCAAAATTCTCGTGATAGGTAGAGGTTAATATAGGGATGCTAGGTAATCGACCTGTGATCTGGGTCTGTGACGTCACAGCACCAGCAAACACCAGCAGACTGATGCTGTCATAAAACCACAAGGTTGTGCTCTATTGTATTTGTTTTTGTGTGTTGGTAGCCAACATACATCCTCCCAATCAAATAGTTTTATTTCTTCCATTACACGTCTCCTTTAAATTATGCATGAGTTAGTCGTACAAATCCTCTCCTATGCACATAGAAACTACGGTAAATCCCTGAGCGTACCTTTCTGAGCAGCTGAGGCTTTGGGAGTCCCACTCTGATAGGTGGAGACGGACTTGTCTCTGTCCTCGGGGCTGCTCCTGTTTCTGGCTGTAAAGTCGAGAGAAATGCCCCTCCGTGGCTGTGCTTGACTGAGGCAGCTCAGTGCAGGTGAAGCAGCCCCTATTCTGAGCAAGGTCAGTCTGGACACCGTGGACATTGTCCTTTGTCTGTGGACGAGGACGCCGACCTGCACGAGCTGGTGTTTCTGCTCGGAGAGCGTGTTCACCGTGTGCAGGAGATTCCTGTGCAAAGCTTTTAAAATGTGTGCGTAAGCCATGACTTTTGCCCTGCAAGAAGGTTTAGTTGAATCTGCACAAATATAATAGTCTTTAAATTTTATGACACAAACAACTTATCGACCTATTTTCTGCAAAAGGGAGCCAAATCAAACCAAGAGCTCATTTTGTTGTTGTCGCGTTCTTCTTCTTCCTCTAGTTTTATTTGTGGCAGTGAGACAATTTTTGCAAGCTCGTTACCGCCTCCTAGCGGAGGGTATAGCAGGAAAAAAAATAGGATTTAAGACACCATTCTCCAGGAAAGATCTATGAATGTCAAGTTGATTTCATGTTTAACATCATTCTTCTAGTGTACTCCTTTCCTCTTATGTGTCGCATTTTCTCATTTTTTTTACCCACTTCAACACGCCAAGAACATCAACATCATATTATATGATTAATTCTATATGACTTAGTGTCTGCATGGCCTTTTTAAGGTAATGACTATTATTTCACCAGTCAATCTAGCATGCATATCTGTGGACAGTGGGAGGAAGCCAGAGCATATTGATAAAAGCGGTGTGGACCACAGGGAAAAACATGCAAACAATACTCAGAGAAGTTCCTGTCAAGCTTTAAATGATAGGCTTCCTGGCTGTGAGGTCATAGTCACACAAGCACAACAAAAGAAGAAAAAAAAGTTTATTAAACTGATACGTTCTTTCCATTAAAATGACCCAATTTGATTTTAAAATAGTATAGATTTAATATGGAACATAAAACTGCCTCACTTCTCTTTGCTTCCCTCCAATTTTTTTTCCTCCCAACAAATGTGTGTTGCACTGCCATTTTTTAAAATATCAGTTGCTCTCACTGGGTGATTTAATTACCAAATCTCCCCCCGCCTCCCAAATAAAAGCAACATATAGATTTCAATAGAAAATCACAGACCCCTAGACTTTATAAGAATAAAATAAGTCATCACAATAAAATCTTTAAACATCAGTTTATTGAAAAGATTCAGTCCAGCATTTTCCCAGTATGTTATCAAATAAATATCCAAATGTATAAAAAAAATAGCTAAATTCTACAATGTGATGAATGTCATGAGACAAAAAAGAATCTGTAGAAGTAAAATTGAGAAAATATTAGTTGACAGTGCACTAGAATCATGTATGCACCCATAAAAGAAGTTTAACATGACATTATTTCATATATCCTGCTACATTGCCTTTTTGACAACTGTTTTTGATATAAAAACAACCTGATTTTCTACTGTAAAGACATGACATCAATATAAAAAATAAAAATAAAAATGAGCAGCTGAAATATTCAACTTCATATTTTCATAGCTACATGAAAATGAATTTAAAAACCTGATTCTTTGTTGTTTTCCTCCGTGAACATTTTTACATTAAAGGTACTGTATTCTTCGACAATCAAACTTTAAGTCCTCTATCTGAAATGATCAAGTGGGTCATCAAATCCAGCCAGGTGTGGTGCAGTGCGGGATGGGGAAATGCACCTTTTATCATCCAAAGCAAAGAAGAATTTTTTTTTTTTTTTTAAATTTTAAACAGTTTTCTCATCACAACACTCTACTCTGGTAAAGTTACTCAGGGCAACAGTTCTTCGAAGATGCACATGGGAGAGAAACCTTAGCTCCAGATGTTGTCAGACTTGGCAAGATGCAGAGGAATGACGCATCTGTCTGATGTATCTGCAGAGAAACGAAACCGCTATTAAAATAAGCCTGCTCCGAGCTCTGCACAGTTCTCATCTGCTGCCTGGGCTGTATGTGATTGAATTGATTCAGACTTACTTAATTAGTGGCGTTTCTGCCTCCATCTCTGAGCTGGCAGATGAGTTTGCAATTTTATGTTTGTGTGTTTTTGTGTAGAGGAGACAGACAGAAAAACGGATGAGTGTCTGTGCTAGCTGTCCTAAACCTTTATTTTTTATTTTTAACGATTTTCTGTAGTTGTTGAGTTGTAAAGCAGAGCGGCAGTACAAAAGAAAAGTCAGTGCAATGTGTGTACAGAAACAAAAAACACTTTATTCAATATTTGCATGAATAAGTCGGTGCGTGATTTCATGTTTACAGAAGGAAAAAAAAGAGTGAAGAGGATGAAATCAAATAATAAACGATAGTGAAAAAAAGAATGTGAACATACAGTACAATAAATGGTATATGTCATCAAAATTTTCACAGTAAGAAAACTAATTGCACATTCAAATGATGACAGTGTAGGAAAAATGAAATACACAAATGATTTGTGCCTGGTGAGAGAAGTAATGAACTATAGCTACAACAAACAAAGAAATCTGTGAGATCTGGAATTTGCTGGATTTCTGCATTGGTTACTGATAAAAACTCTTTTGATCTTCAGCTCAGTCACTACAGTTGAGCAACACAATCTAACAAAACTAAACACACACACACAAACACACACACACACACACACACACACACACACACACACACACAAAAGACTGATACTTTCTTGTCTTTATTAATATCTCTGTATAATCCCTCAGAGTCCAGGCTAAAAAAATAAAAATGAAAAAAGTCAGTAAATCTGTTTCCTAACAGCTTCTCCAAAAGCTTTTTGGACTTGCATGTTCAAATAAAGGAGACGATATTGAAACTGTGGATTTGAAAGCCATTCCTTAAGATAAATAAGGAACTACACAATCTGGTTACTCAGCACGTGCAACACTGCAAGCACAGCAACTTTCCAAAGAGTGCAGAACAAGGATTTACAGAGAGTAGAAAATAAGTCTACTCTTATTTCTTAAGTCCTAAATGTTCATCAGTTCACAATAACAAAACTGATATTAAAAAAAAAAAATGCTACAAAAAAAAAGAACTGGATACCAACAACAAAGCCTCGTCCAAACCATAAAACATAACAGACAGATCAGCATGGTTAAACCTAAAGAGCAACCCACAACCTGCAGTTTAAAGCGGTGGGATCATACAACAAGAGCATGGCCTTAGATGCGCTAGCTGACTAAGAATGGATAAGAAAAAGCAAGTAAGAACTCATAGACTGTGTCCCTGCTATATAAAGTTCTACAATAAAAGATGCTTACCTTTTCAAGTGAGTAAACAGGGTGCTTAATTAAAATGTGTAAACTAAAACTGTAGCTCAGTAACGTTGTCAGTTAATTCCTCTCCTGTAGTACCTGTATTCACTGTGCTATATTAAACAATCGGATAGCAACTCCAGTGGCTCTTCTGCCTTCTGTTGGGAGGTAGTAACAGGTGTGTAGCCCAAACAATGCTAATTGGGATCTGTGGGAGATGGAGATCTGGAAAAGCATCTCATGTGATGGTAAGTGACGGATTGCTGTCAGAACATCAAGACAAACTACCTCACCAAGTGACAAGCAAGCTGAAGACTGTGTGGGAAAAAAAAAAAAAAAAAAACATGATCGCAGCCAAACTGGTCAGAGACCAGTTGGTCAGACCAACTGAACTGGCTATAACACAAACTCTGTCACCTGACTTGGGGCTCCAGCCCCTCAGCAAACCTTGCTGCCATGCTTAAGAACCCGGAGGAGCCCTAACCCACTGAATCTCTCTCTCTCTCTCTCTCTCCCTCTCTCTCTCTCTCTCTCTCTCTCTCTCTCAGCAGCAGAAAATATTACAAACTCCAGAAGTGAGACCAACGCTACTGCAGGGGTTCCCAGGTAGAAGCTTTCATTTCTAATGGTGTTTATTCAACTCAGAGCTGACTGAAAAGCAGTGAGCAGAGACATTAGAGACGAGGAAAGAGACCCTGAAGACGAGGAAAGAGAGCCTCTTCAGATTCTGTGAAAGCACACACAATGTTGCACCATCGCTGTGAATGCAAAGCTGGAAAAAGGAAGCAGAATAAAGTAGCTTGTGGCTTTGATTTTGATCAGACCACATTTTATGAGTATTCAATGCAGAAATCCTTGTAATTCCACGCACAAATCCTTTGTGTGTTTCTCTTTTTTACACGCTGTGGATCAGTCCACCTTTTGGGACTGCAAGACTGCGTCTTTTATTTCATAGCATCCGTGAGATAAATCTCTTTAGAGCAAACACGGGGAGTCAGTCGACTTGCCTGTCAGATACACTGATTACCTGGCATCATTTAAACCATCTGGGACTGATTTTATTGTCCTGTTTTTGTGACATAAATCTTTTTTGTCTGGTTGTTTTCTCCCCCCGACACAAACAAGTCACAAAACAAGGACGGCACACGACAACAGTTGCAGGATACATGAAAGGAACGGTGACACGGCTGACCAGAAGCCAATAAAACAAAGAAAAGGGATGAAGCTCCATTGTCATTTATTTTAAAAAGCGTCAGTAAAATCAGCCCTGAAAGATCGTTGGAGTAATCGTAAAAACGGTCATACATTCTACTTTCCTTAGTATAAAAGTCTGTTTCAATACAAAGATACTGAGCTGCAACAGTAAAAGAGAAGTCAAACAGACTCAGAGTCAACATGTTGCCAAAAAGCAAGTACTAGTGGATAAAATAAAAATGCCTTTCAAAACGTTAGTTGGCATATTGAAAGGGGGCTGTGAGTTGAAATTAATCTTTTGGGTTCAGCGCCGTGGAGTGATTTTGTGATGCAACAACATGCAATTAATTCACTTTGAAGATGCCTTTTAACCCACATCATAAACCCATCCAACTAATGAATTGTATTTTTTTCTTTTTTACTATGTTTATAAGGGTATGTTAATGTGTTAATGGATATAGAAGAAGCATGCACAAACCACACAACTCCGCCTTGACTTGTAATCCAAATTAAACTGCGTTTGCTTATTCTGACAGTTATGAATTCAATTAGGTTAGTAATAAGTTGAGTTGAATTCCAACTTTCACTCAAATAAATTGTTCTAGATGTGACGAACCGCAAGCATCTCTGATTTGCTATTAAAATCATGACATGTATGCTTTTAATCTAATAAACACATGCTTGAAAATGAACTTAAAGATGCTCAGTCTCATTAGCTGTGTTATCAGTGAGGAATTTGTCAAAATGACAGGTTTGTTACTAACATCCCAAATTTTACTTTCAATTATTTTGTCCCTTTTAAAAAAAAGGTTCATATCTCTCTAGTAAGACAAAACAATTGACAATTGACTACAGAGGCGAGTGACTTTCAACTCCCCGTCACAGTAACGCAGCTGGAGTCATCACACTTGTCCTTTGTGTTCATCTTTGCACATGAATACACCTTTGGCATCCATTTCAGCAAAATGTCCCTTCATCAGCATCATCAGCATCATGCTGGTGTAAACCTCCGCTCCGCTTTTTCATATGTCAGTGAAGCCCGTTCGAACTGATCCAGGATAGCACTATTCTCAAGAAGTCTACATGATGGAGACAATGCAACATAACGTAGAACATAAGCACACACAAATACATCAGGACACCACACCTGTCATTAAGACACAAAAACAATGGGCGGCACTTGACGTGACAACTCGTTTATATGCAGGCATGAAGCTGCAAGTCCGACCGTTTATTTGTCCAGTATTTCATCGAATGATTAAAAGAAATGTATAGAACAACAGCTCTATTCATTTCAGATGAATGCATCTCATTATCTGATGTTCTATCGGGATTCTTGCAACTTCATGAAAGCACTTTCACGGAGCATATGCACATGAAACTGTAACCGCTTGCATAAACGGTATACTTAATTTATAACCAAATATAAAATCAAATACTGCAATAAACACACATCATGCAAATCTGCAGAGGATGTCTGTGCTAAGTGGGATAAATAAGTGTGCTTTATTTAGAGAGTGCAAAGAAAAAAAGAAGTCTAGCTGCGATAATGCGTTCAAAACATTTGGTTTGTGGCGTCTGTCACTTATGTGCTTTTGTGGGTTCAGTCCATACCAACTCAACCGACCCTCCCGTTTCAAGCTGACATAACCTGACATTTCTAAAACTCCACTCAGAATACTGGACCTTCAGAAATAAATGTACATTTTTTCAATCGTTTTGTGTTCATTATTTTTAGTTGTTTTTAAAACTCACCAATGGCTCTTTTTTTAACAGTCTAGACTGAAATTTGCACTTTTTATCCATTTAAAAACTTCAGGCTGTTAGTCAGCAACCCAACAATTGATGCTTCGAGGTTTTTACTAAAAGGAATCAAATTGGTGACACTAAAAAAACAAAAACATTTTTATGTAATTAAAAACATAGGGTCTCATACTGATAAAAGCTTAGCATGGAACACTAAAATATAAATATTAAGCAACTAAATATAACATTAAAATAAGTAAAAGTAGGGGGGAGAAAAAATGCAAATTGAAATAAAAAATGTAAGCACAAAGAAGTAACAACAATCTCTTATTGTCCATATATCTGCACTGAAAGGTAACACTGGGATCTGGAGCCTTTCTCAGAAAAGAGTAGGGGCTGTTGTTTCTGCAGCTCTGAAACTATATCTGCTTTTTTGTGGTATTCATACTTTCTCAAGCACCAAGTAAATTCTTGTTGTGTTTTAGGCTACACTCACTCACCAGCAAGGCTGACTAATTCCAGTACAGTTTTGATCTGGTAAAGATCTGATTTAGTGGTTAACATTCATAGCTACGAGTGTCTTGTGTCAGCGTTTCATGTGCATGTGACAAACGGCAAACATGTGCTCGCCACGTGTCACAGAAAAGACATTTAAGAGATCTGATTAAGAAGAAGTCACGTAAAGAGTCAGGGTCTGTGAAGAGACCAACGCAGAGCCAGTTATGATGCAAGGCACTGTTTAGATCTATAGCTTCTTTTTTTTTTTTAAATCATCCCAGCCAACACTGCCACCTGGTGTCTTCTGTGCCTCATCTCCCTTCTCCTCAACTGCTCTCAGGTGCGCCACATCTAACTAGTTGTTCTGCTTGTATATTTTTAAACTTAAGTCTGCACCCAGTTCAGTTCTTTACCAGAGCTTTCCACTGAGCCTTCCAACATACCGTAGCTTAGCCTGACCTGCTCTGACCAGTTTCTCTGTGTCACTGACCTGTCTTATAGATCTTGGTTCTCAGACTGTGTTTTTGGATTTTGGGTGGTGGTGGGGAGTTCAAGGAACTCTGCTCACTCTTGGAGCCTGCCCCTAATGGGCATTGCAGGAACAGCATGCTCAGGCACTTCCTAGAAGGCTTCAATTTTCAAAACCAAAGGTTGCACCTTTTGGTTTTTAATAATTTCGCATGGCCACATACTGAAGAGACACAATTCCTCTCTGAAAATCACACAGTTGTTTTTCTAAGTTCAAGAAGTCCTGGAAAAAAATCTGACATGAATCACATCATCAGAGAATAAAACCCAAAACAGATAAAGGTTACTTCAGCCAGGTAGTGTGAATGTAATCCTATTTCTACAGAAATTCAACATTTGACTGGCAGAAAGTGAAAATTAGTGGCATATGCAAACATCTAATTAGGTGTTAGTAACAATTAGTTGGAAATTATTATTTCTGGATGTCCAGTGCAATTTCAGCCCAATTCAGAAGAAAAAGGAGCAATGTATGACCATTTGGGAAGATTAGGTGAGTTGGTATGCAATGTCCAGTAGTCCTATTAGGGAAATGTGAAGAGTTAAACATACACAACAGGTAACAATTTCAACTAAAGATGGCTGAAAAAGTCCATGCTAATGAATGTCCACATAGTGATACAATGTATGTCCTCATGTGAAGAGCACATACAGTAAACTTGAGCATCACAAACACTTCAAACAAACTTGCTGACAGGGCAAGATGGCTGCAGGCAAGAAAACCATCTTGGTGAAAATGAACAATAAAAAAGTCAAAACAAATACATACAAAAATAAAAATCAATGAAATAAAATATAACTCCCTCCCCCCGCAAAAGTCAGAAAAGGAAAAAAGAACTTACATAAAAGTATATACTGACTGGGAAAATGATGACTTCACAACAACATATAGAGATGTTCATTGTTAAATAAGGGTGCTTACCTTGAGATTGTCTCTTAGACCCTAGTTGTGTTGTACTCTGATTCATGTTTGCTCAAAGAGCCAATGAGGCAGAACCTGAAATGTCATGGCTCTTTCATTTAATATCAAACTCCTTTTGCATAGAGAGGTCAGAATGCATAATGTGCTACATAAGAAGCAATAAACTTTGTTCGTGCTTTGATGGCCTTCAAGAGCCTTGCATGCAGACGTATTAAATTTAGAGTCAAGAACATTCTGGAAGAGGAGCTCAAAAATGCATGCAAAAAAGGTTGCATTTTAGGTGCTTAAAAAAGTACTTTTCGTAGTATTTTTGTAGAAACAGTTACTATTCAAGCTGTCAAGGTGCAAGTACACAGTAAAATCCTTTTTTTTATGTTATTGAAAATATTTTTGATGTCAAAATATTGAATTACTGGTACATATATTTCGATTGTTAGAAATAAAATGCATATTTATAACTTGCATTCATTCGTCCATTTTTTCATACCCACTTAATTCTGTTAAGGGTTGCAGTGGGTCTGGAGCCATCTGGTGAGAGGCAGTCATTTGCATTCATGACAATAATGTAATATGGTATATCTCTGTGAGGCACCAAATCAAGCCCTTGTGTTAACAGTCGAAAGTGGACCGTTACAAAATTGACATTTGTTAAAATGAGGTCTGCATTTGTTTAAAGATCTCTGGCAAACCTCAAAGCACAGAAAAGTTTGAATAAAGTCAGTCAACCACAAATCAGCATTCACGGGACGCTAACTGGGCTGCTTGAGTTAATCAAGGACGAGCATGCAAGGAGGGGCATATTTTCAGATGTTAATTCAGCCCTTTGTGAAAAACTGTATTGTTAGAAAAGGGGAAAATATCAAAGGTCAATGTAAAAATTAAGTTCATCATATTAAAACAAAAAAAATAATGGGAGGAAGAGCAAGAGCAAAGCTAAAATATGAGAAAAATAAATAAATGAAAGTAAATATCTCCTGTATATCTCAAAGATCCCCATAGTTAACTCTAGGGTTGCTGTTCTTCTCTCATCAGAAATCTATGGATACTGACCGCTGTACTGCCTTTTCATGACGCGAGAGTCGGTGGCTGGTGGTGGGAACTTCTTCCAGGTCATCATCCAGGTCACATCCATTGTCCGCTGCCTCTTGTGAGTAGCTGTGCTTCATGACCAAGATGCTCCTGCGGTTTCCTGTGCCCGGCAGCAGAGGCCGCACTGCCATGGGCGGCTGTGGGAGGTCTGTGAGTAGAGTGGCGGCTGCGGCATCTCGGGAGCTCAAGTTGCCGCGGCTTCCCCGTCCACTGAGTGAGAGCTGGGATATGTGTGCAGAGCCGGGGTTGGAGGAGGAGCCACAGTGATGGTCGTGGACGCAGCGCGAGGAGGCACGACGAAGGGCGTGGTAATTCTCGAAATCTTCCGCCAGGTCAACCAAATCAGCTGAGGCGGCTGTGGGTGTGGTGGTACTCCGTAGAGCACACAGCTCGTAGTGAGGGGGCTCGAAAACCTCCTGAAATATGGTGGGGTCAAAGTCCTCACGCCGCAGGATGTACTTCTTTCGAGGCTGCTTTATCTGGACAATGACAGAGACTGTGAGGAGGATGAAGACGATGCAACAGGTTACGCCAATTATGGTCCCGTTTGTGGAGTTCAGGTTGTCCAGGAATTTTGCGTTCCTCTTTTCTGTGCAGTGGAAGATAGACCCAAGAACAGAGATGAATATTTATTAAGAACATAATCAATCAAGCCCTGAAATATATCTTGTAAGAACCGAGGCTTTCAAAATGAGTAAGAACAAGGATTGATAACTATTCTTACCAAACTGAAACAACAGATAAACTCCATCTAGGTTGTGTGCTTCCCAAAACACAGGCCTAGATAGTATTTTTTGGAAATGTATGATTGTAAAAATACTAATCTATTTATCTATTTAATCTATCTTGTGAGAATGATTATATTATGTTTAATTATGTTTGGTTCACAAACTCCAACCTATACATATATCCATCCATTTTCTGTGCTCGCTGAATCCATTTCTGGGTCATGGGGGTCTGCTGGAGCCACCTAAACATATATGTGTATATGTGTATATATATATACATATATATGATTTTACATTAACTTATATGTAAATGAGAAAAACAATGCGGTTTTACTTTAGAAAGGAGTTTAATATACCCAAAGTAGCTAAAACTGTGTGAGACTGATAGCAGATAGGAATTCCTTCTGTGGAGGGCGGGTTTCTAATCTGCGAGCTGATCTTAAAAATAACCTGACTAATCCAGTTTATCTCTCAGATAGGCTGATACCACATTATTTTATATAATTCTGTGTGGACTATCCTCCCAAACGCCTTTGTTCGCAGGGGTTTGGGAGTAAAACCGAGTTGTAAAAAGCAGGTTTTTAAGTTGCCAGGATGGTATCATCCCAGGCTACTGAGCTCACATGGTACTCCTCGACTCTCCAGGACTTACGTTTCTGATGTCCTGTGATCTCAGGTCTTGTTCTGTCATGTTCTAAGTTGTCTCATTCCTATATTCTCAGAGTTGTACCTTGGCTGCTCCAATTCCTAGGAAGCAGTGTTTCCAGTATTGTGTCACACAAAGTAAATCCATAAGGAGCATGTTTTCCATGTTTGGATTAGGCACTAAATAGAAAAAGGTGAAACTATGAAGAAACCCTGCGATGACTCCGGATGAAACTGTCACTGATAGTGATCACATCCGCTGGTGAAATCAACTCCCACCGACTAGTAATGTTGAGACCTTTCTGTTTATTTTCTTATGAAAAGATTTTTAGCAAGTATTTGCATTCTCAACTGCTTTTATGTTGTGAAAGAGTAGAAAGATCAGTTTAGCGTGAAAGATAAGAACGAGAGAGGAACTCAACAAATGACCTTATCTTGTACAAGATAAAGCAACGATGTCCAATGTGCTCACACACATTTAGATAAAAAGGTCACCCAGGGTCACAGCTATTGTCCGTTTATGACAAGGGACAGTAGGTCAGACAAACGGTGTGCTGAGAGTCGGTCTGGGTGACATTTATATAGATGAACTTGTAGCAGTGCACTGAACTTCAATGACAAAAAGCTGTTACATTACCACATTTAAAGGAGAAGGGAGTAAAACTTGACATTTTAATACTAATGAAGACAAATGGGGGGCCTTGGGTTTTACTAGAATGGAAGAAAGGAAGAAGTTAAAAAAACCCAGCTGGAAACAAGACCTCTTCTGGTTGATTTCTGCACAGTGTCAGATCTAAACTGCAGGGTGGAAGAATACCTTAGGCTGAGTGAGGAATAGCTGCAAGATTTATGTAACTGATGCCATATTTTAGTGGTTAGGATTAAACCTGCAGGCATTCATAGTACACATCTTCTCTGTATAGTCTTGTTTTTATTGTGGATACTAAAGCTTGGTTAAGGTTAGATATTTAAAAACTGAATGGTTGAGATAACAAAAATATCAATTTATTGTGAAAACAGAATCTGTTTTATTGAATGGTATAGAAACATGTTTTCCTGGATCACTTGCTGATGAGTTCTGTCCTAAGCTTCCACATCATATTAAATGTCTTGCTGATTAACAATCAGGTGCCTTGGAAATCAATTTGAGAACATTTTCTATTGACGTCCACATCCATTCACACAACTGTAAAAATGGTCTCCGCTGCCAGCAGCGTCTTGTCCTCACAGCAACCATCAGAGCTACGTCAAACAGAAAATTTAAGACGTGCTCATCGTAAAAGCAAAGAAATTACATTTCCTGATTCACTCAAATCAAATCTTCACTAAATTTTGTTGCCTGGGTCAATATCTATGAATCAGTGCCAGTACATTTACTCTGAAGGTTCAAAAAGGACTTTTAAAGTGGAAGAAGCAATTAATAAGGAAGCACCACAGATGGGACTATTGTTGATGTCAAAGAGTCAATGCCACAACAAGGATATTTAAAAAAAAAAAAATTCTATAAAATTTTTTTTTTTTTTTTTTTTTAGGAAGGAAGGAATGTCTCCAGTAGCTTCACTGTCTTTTCTTTACCCACTCCTTAAAATTTGGAAGAAGGGTTTACCTTTTTTAGATTAAACTCACATTTGTGATAGTTTAAGGTGACATTAAGTTGAGACAAAAGTTGAATCATGTTTAGTGAATTTACATTAGTGGAGAAAAAAATTTAGACGGAAACCAATAACGGCGTGTTCTGGAGTCAAATGGTAAATGGACTGTATTCATATAGCATTTTTTTTATCTTTCTAGTTACTCAAAAAACATGCTTTACAGTACAGGGAACATGCACTTACTGAGACATCATACCTTTAACACCGGTTCTTAGTTTATACAATTATTAGTCAATGTAGTGTATTTTTTCTTTTTCATGCAACTGATGGGTGCATCAGTTGTTTTTCACTTTCTGAGCTACAGCAACCTGAAATATGACTATTTTGCTTTATATTATTCAACCATTTTTGTGCCGCAATAGAATAGTCAACAAGTCCTTAATAGTTCACTACTTTCCACTACGCCTTGTACTGCAATTAAAATGTTTTTGTAAAGCTAACATATAGTTTGCATCAGCAGAAATCTTTCATTGACTGTCTGTAGCAGGAAGACATTTTCCGTACATGTCAGCGTCCTTGACGTCAAAACATTAAATCAATCCTGTGACCAGCTTTTGAAACAATACACTGATGGACTCAGTTTATTTCCCTAAACGTGGTGGCTCACCTTTGCATTGGTTCTCATCCCAGGGGTAGACACAGTTCTGCATGCCATTGCACACCAGTGTGTAGTTTATGCACATGTTACTGTGACAAAAGAAGGCATCTGCGTCACATGGAGCTGGAAGAAAAGAGAGAAAGATAACCACACTGAGAGTTAATTATCATAAACCTTAAAAAGACAATAAAAATCCACTTTAGTTCCACAAAAAAAAAAAAAAAATCAGAAATGATTTAAAAAAAAGCAACTGTTCTTGTCTTATCCATCTGGGAAAGGTTATGAGGAAGTAATTTGAAGGGCATCATTCTACCAGAGAAAGATAATTCACAAGCTTAAAAAAAAAAGTTAGTTGTCAATCATTTAAGAATACAAAAGGGTTATTTTTTTTTAACAGTATGTTTGTTTTCTGGTGCATACACGGATATTTGAAGTACAGATAAAGAGGAGCCATATTTAAAGTGATAAACCTTCATGGGAACTACTCATATCCAACCTGTTTCCCTTGGACCCATCTGTTCTCCATGAATTACATCTCCATCCTCCTCTGAATTTCTTATACTGCATCAGTACTAGACCAGTGACTATGTGAGACAGGCATAATAATTTACAATCAGAAGCACTCAAAACCAAAACAGCCCCTTTCTGTTTACTCCCAGTGTCATTCAGTTGTCAACGCAATCTAAACCGGGACTCAAAAACGTGATCTACGATGACACGGACCCTCCCACGGCGGCCCGTCTCAGACACAACATTAATATCTTATGTCCCCACCTTGCAATGATGACAGTGTGCCGCAGAGCCATCTGTCAGCAGGATGAGCTCTGTTGTCGTATGTATATATAAGTGGAGCTGAAGTACTTCAACCCAAGGTGCCCTTGCTTTTCAACAAGCAATCATACTAATGCATGAGCCATCTGAATGGCCAATTCATTGCTTCTGCCTGTCAATCCCAGGAACAAACCCCGAGCCAAGATTAGTTGGGTTCCACCTGACAAATTTACAATTATCACTTTATTTTATCATTTTTTAAAAAATAGTTCAGTCCACAAATTAACAAGTATTTCCAAAGGTGAGGTGTTACCATTTCTTATTTTTGTAGACTAATATGCAAAAAACACAGAAAGGGAACCATGAACAGAGAAAAGCTTAAAGTTTTATGGCAATAGAGTGACAGGATTTCATCCCCGAGGCAACGGTGCTGCTTTTTTTACAGACATTTCTTTCCCCTCTCACCAGCACATCTCTCATTGTCCACTTTTATCTTCCACTCCGAGTCATTTCTCCCCACTTCCAGTCATTTCTGCCACTGGTATTGAAGTATCGGTGACAGAGCTGAGTAATCTTTGACAGTGTTACCACCGTGATGTACGGCTGTTTTTATTCTAGCTCTTATACTAAGAGAATGATAACCCACCAAATGAGAGTGACTTCTCTGTTGCTTCTTCTGCCAAGTCAAGCTGTCTTTCCCTATGTGTCCCATCCTCCTATTTCCCTTCCACACTGGCGTTTCTTCTTGTCATCTCTTTGGTTATACAGTATGGGATAGTGTGCAGCAAAGTTTTGACATATTGTTTTGGTCAACCACCACCAGAGGGCGCTCATTACCTCTCATTTTGCTAATGAACCCTCCTACACTCCATACAGAGGGAGAACAGATGTAAAAAGCAAGATCACCTTTAATCTCCTGCAAAATTAATTTGGAGACATTCTGTAATAAAATTGCCCTTTGGCCCACACAGAAATGTTCACAGTGACTTCTGGAAACATAAATTAACTCATAAATGAGTGCCTGACAAAAATAGTCTGGGTGTCTTGGCAGAAGATGCAGTGAAGCGCTGCACCCGGTTAATGAAATTTCAAAATAAAAAAATAAAAAAATTACTGATTTTACTGGTTTGTTTCTTTTGATATTACAGAAGTCTATCTTAACTTGTATGTGATGTTCTTGACAATATGTTGTAAAGAAAGTGAAGATGATAGTACTGCCACTGATGCCATTATATTGTCAGTAATCTAAGTAGTTGAGAGTTAGTACTGAAGCCTCATTCCTGAAAGTGACAATGCTGACAACTGAGATTTTACACAGACACATTTATCACTGTAGACATAATTGCTTTTTTGGATAAATCAGGGTTTCATGTAGACTGCAGTTCTGCTTAGTGGCATTGTGAACTCTGCGCAGATGATATAAGTGGACGTATGCATTTGGAAACATCGTTTTCCTCCCAGGCTTGGAGTCAACGGCTGTGAGGAGCCCTATAAGAGCTGCTGGTTCCTCAGGGAACAAACATGAAAACGTTCGAGGCTCAGCAGCGCCTAGGGAGAGCTTCATGTAACTAGTATCCAGTAAGCTGCAAAACTGTATCAAACATCCAAACTTGTGAAGGTTTATATCAAATAAACTTGCTGTCACTAATCACTTCTTACTTTTGATGAAAAGAAATACATGTAGTTACAGATTTTAGGCTCATTAAAGGTTCACAAATTCTATTTTCCTTTTTAAACAAAATGCAATACATACTGAATCGGGCTGCGGAACATTCTTGCCATTAATAAAGGTTTACCATCTTAAAGATTATTTTTAAAAAGTTGGTCTCCATATAAAGAAATTAAGACTACTCGCTGAACTGAATCACTCAATGTTTGGCTTTTTCTTTGCAGCGGTCTGGCGGACGCGTACGTTCGCTGTTGACAGGGTTGCTGCAGTGCTGCGGAGCTGTGGTGGATGCTGCTCTAACGGCTGAGGTCTGGCTGGGGGATCGACTGAGTGACTTAAGCAGAAGCGTTGCCCCGGCAACAGCACATCCTGGCTCTGCTTGGTGAAAAGGCCTTACAAAAGGGACGCTGACTTTACAATATAAACAACTCTGCTGCTACAACTGTCACATGTAGTGATTAAGGCACTGGTCCTATGCAACAAAAAACAACCAGAAGCTCTGCAGCTATGTAAAGATCCTGCTCAGGCTTTTGTGATTCACTTTATACACAAAAGTGTTAGTTCTTCCTCTCAAAACTGTTATCTCCAGGTGATATGTGAGTGAATACATTCACATAGTTATGTTTTTAGCAGTGCTTTCTTATTTAGATAGTCTGAGAGATGCTCTTTGGTTAGAAGACTTTGTGCACCAGCTTGGGGGTATTAAAGACATTAAAAAAGGCACTTAATGGCATTGACACGCTGAGTACTCAGAAGCTACACAAGTACAGACAATTCCCTCTTCTGTCCTGTTCAGCAATAAGAAGAAGCCAGTAAATGAGATTGTGAAAGACAGTCTGTATATTTGTCTGAATCCCTATCAGGTGTTAGGCTCAAGGTGATCCAAATGACGTCTCGCTTATCCTGGTCATGTTCCATCTCTTTCGTTTTCTCTCTGTTTAACTGGCATTTAGTCTGGTTTATTTCTTTGTTTTCCATTTTCTGCTTGTAAAGTTCCTATAACTTGTAATAAATGTTGTCATTGTGCCTCCATCCTTTCTTCTTGTCTGTCTCTTTCCATCACCGTCAACGTACTACACCACACGTGCATAAATGCGGACATCTTTTGATTTAAATCTTACGTTCTTGGTAGGTTGTGAAGAGAATCCGGAAGCGGCTTTTACGGCTGAGCTCGTCTGCCCACATACGAACAACTCCCAGCGTGGAGACGAGCATGATGTCGTTGGCCACCGTGGAACAGAACTTGCTCTTCAGGTCTTCCACCGAACTGAAACAAGACGCCAAGATGAAACAGGACAAGGGTGAGGTCAGAATACATATTTTACTACAAAGTAAGATGAGTATTCACTCTGCATCTCAATAATCGTCACTGCTGAACAGCAGCCATGGCTGCTCATTAAGATCACGCCTGTGATAAGATTTATATGTGCTTTCATGGTTATTATAGATAGTGATCTTAATTGTAAATCAGTAGAATCAGTAGTTTAATATCTCATAAAAAATAAAAAAAACCCAAGTATATAAAAAGACATAATTTTGACAAATATGCTATCTTGGACAAGATTTTAGTCTATGGAAGAACCACACAGCGACAAAAAAACCGCATATCCTCAGAATCAAACATGTTGAAGGTCAATTTAGAGACATCAATGAGCCCAATCCACGTTTTTGGACTGTGGGAGGAAGACAGAGGGTCAAGACGAAACCTACTGAAAACAACGCCAACAACAGTTGTGCTTGTCTAGTTGATGTTTTCTTTCAAATATCAAAAAATACGACATCAAGCAGAAATCACGTACCTGCCTTTAACTCACAAAAACGTCAATTTTAATTTATTATTCAAATTCACCATTCAATCAATTGTGTGTGAAGTAGGAAATGACAATAAATCATTCACAAAAATCTGATCTTTTTAATAACTGCTAATGAAAATTTTCACAGACTCATTGATCATAACAATAGTGTACTCAAATAATTAAATTAAAGATATGAAAATGTCCCACCTGCCACCGTCGTACACTGCCACAAAGTTGCGTTTGCACTCGTTGGAATTTGCCATCTCATAGTCCAGAAAACGTAGGTAGATCTGTCAAACGTAAAAAGGAAGAGAAGAGAACAAAAGCAAGCAGAAAAAGAGATCAAGAAAGGAGAATAAAAAAGGCACTGTGACATTTGGACGTCATAGAAATAAAAGAAAAAAGGAGGGAAAACTGAGAGAAAAGATTTGAGTCATTTTCTATTGCTTCCTTTGCATCTAAGTCATTATCCCAGCGCCTGATATACAGCCCTTTAATGACATAAGACTGACAGTCTGCGGCTGGTACAAAGTCATTACATACGCATATCAAATGAGGATTCAAAGACAGAGTCTATTGGCTTTCCACTCATTATCCATATCTGTTGAGATAAAGTATTACACAAAACCCACACCCTTATTAAATTTTAAAGAGAATGTGGACATTTTTCTACCAGTCTTCCGTATCAAGAGTGCAAATGTCACCACATTCGTTTTACATTAAAACCACTTTTGGATCAAATACGTTAAATAACAGACTTACAAATGAAAATGGAAGTTATGTCAGGTTCAATATGGTCACTTATTTTTCTTAAGTAAATCCCTTGTTGAGTGAAATCTCCACTTTTCTAACCAGCTTTACCTCTGACCGTCACAAGCTTTACTTTCTGGTCGCCTCTGGGTTGTTATCTGTCACTTATTCATCAGGCTAAGACGGGTCACTCATGACTGGATTTGATCCGCTGCACACAGCACTTGCCATCATAACACTTAATGAGTTGTCCACATTCAAACTGTGACATGAGGATGTGAAGCTTTAAGTGCCCAAACACATTACCCCACACCCACGGTGCAGGGTAATGGGCCCTGAAATGTCAAACTGGCTTTGACAACATGACAAGTGAAATGGATCAGAGTGTGGAAGCAAGTTTACCACTTCCCCTGAGGTCTCATACTGGTGTCAGTAATCTTTCATCTCATTAAGAAATGGTCATTCCCAGCTCTTATGTTGGCTTTGTTATTTAGAAAAAATACACACACAGAAGATATTCTTGAAATAATAATGATGAATACATATAAAATTACCATTACTAAAAAAAATAAAAAAGGAAGCTTTTGTGGTTCCAGTCTATGTCACAGGTTATAGCAGATGTCAGATTTAAAGGGGAACAGTTCCTATGAGGTTCTGGTCAAGGTTAAGGTTATGATTTGATGCTCTTAGCAAAGCTGTCTTTCAGCTTATTTAGTATTCAAGAGATAAATAGTTAGAAAATGTAACAGTAAGCATATTAATTAAGACACGCGGCACACTTGTTCAGTTGACAACGAGAATCAGGCAAATTAGACAGAGTTCTCCACCCACAGCACAAAGAAAGCACTGAATGCATTCATCTGTGACCAGTTATAAACTTTTTTCCATCAAAGGAGCATAACTGCAAACGCAAAACACTGGGTGCAAATTTGACATTAAGCCTTTTGCACAGACTTTATGTTGTACTCAATAAAATGTTGAGCATCTTGACCATCCTTACAGCTGCTGTCTTTGCTTTGCTTTCAGAGATGAGCATCCACAGGATGACTCAGAGAACCATGAGTGGATTCAATTATCATCAATAATGTTTTAACATCTGAGGCTGGGTGCCATTTTTGGAGTCTTATAACATAAATGCAAGGCACACTGTACGACATGCATCTACTTAATCTTGGACAAAATGTTCAGAGTTGTGTACACAGACACTGATTGTGTCCCCTTGTGTCGAAAGCTACGACCTGATGTGAAGAGATGTAAGCTGCATCATCTGCACGTGGAGCAGTAAACAAACAAAAAGTGAAAATAAACCACACTCTAGTAGCTTTTATATGTAAAAATAGTTCCCGGTCATGATTCAGGAGAAGAGACCAACTTTGGATGTCAGTTTTGCAAAGAGAGTGTGGGGTATACGCTGATGTGACCCAGTCTGCAGATACAAACATTATGTGCAACAACTTGTAATGTCTTCGTAGCGCTGACTTCTGTTACCATAACTGCATCAAGTCTGATTCTTTCTCAGAGTCTCAGAAAGCTCAGCTTCTTTTATGTTTCAATTTTTTTGTAGAAATTGCGCTGGGTTGCATACATAATTTCCAGTTGCATTTTAATTGGCGAGTCAGTAGATGGAGTTGTAGGATTTCTGGCACTGCTTGATATCTGTCACAGCCCGTCTTTGATTGTAAAACAGTTCTAAGGTTCATCTCGTCCCCTGTCTCACTGTGAGGTGTACAACCACCATTTTTGAGCTGTGATGGGCAACCTTTCTCACTATTTTGCATCTTTAGTCTAAGATGGCTAAAGTCACAATTGTGAGAACCTGGCACACGGTAGAGTTTCAAAATCCTGTGCACAAATGTGCAAACGTTTATGATTTGGAGAGTTAAAAAAAAGAAAAAAAAAACAACTGCCCATTTGAAGAGCTGCTCTGACATTGTTTCACTTGGTCTTAATTAGTTTTTATTTGATATAGATAGATGCCTTTTGGGAAAAAAAGAACAATCATCCAATGCACGGCATCACAGCATTTGTAACAGTTTCTAATTTTCATTTCCCTAAATTTTGCTTTCAGTTCTTTACTCTTTTTTTTTGTAAATGATGAAAGATTGAAATAAAATCTTGAAGTTAATAGAGAGTCCTTGAATTCTTCTAAGACAATATATCTTTGATCATGGGATGAATACTCCAAATCACCATCTGACAGAAGTTGTTGCTGTTTGTGCAGACACAGAGGTGAACATAAAGACATCAATGAGTTGAAAATATATACTCTAGACAAGAGTCTAAAAGTGAATTCTAAGATCTAATAATAATTAAAACAAACAAAAAAACAAACAAACAAAACAAAC
Source organism: Zenarchopterus dispar (assembly GCA_028564865.1). NCBI lineage: Eukaryota > Metazoa > Chordata > Actinopteri > Beloniformes > Zenarchopteridae > Zenarchopterus > Zenarchopterus dispar. The sequence goes on from JAOWBL010000013.1 coordinate 6,487,377, forward strand.
ATCTAAAAAAACAGGGACCAATTGCCATCACAAAGCCAAAAGGTGACGATGTTCAAATAGTTTGGCTCCAACAGGAAAGCAGGCAGCTGCTTTATTTATTGCAATGATGTTAAGAAATCCATCACTGACCAGGAAACAATTTGTTTTCTCGCTGGTGCAACAGCGCGTGCTGCTCATTACAGTCAGAATGACTGTCTGCACTTTGACCACTATCTCCACAAAAAAGAAGCTATCAGACCATGGAGGCAGATGTTGTGGAAAAAAAAAATTCAGAATGTAAAAAATAAATATAAGAACAACAACGGTCTTTCAGGCAAATTATTATATTCCTCAACACACCTATACAAACAAACCTGACGGCAGCTGACAGACATTCAGCACATTTGTCTGGGACAAGACATTTTGTCATGCAAACCTGCTCCTGACTGCATGTTGTGTTTTATGTTACTTGGACATGACTTTATAGCACACATTGATATCAAAATGACACACGTGGTGGTCCAATGTGATAACAACATGGCACTACATTTTGCTGCAGAGATGTCAGTTTTGGCAACAGCCCATGGTCATTACTGCTCTTCTGCAGGTATGTCTACCCCTGACATCTCTCTCTGTGCCATCTGCCATTTCACCCTTCAACTCTGGCCCTTATACACCAAGACCTGCCATGAAATGCATTATTAAGTATCTTTCCCCTTTCCCCTCCCTTTTCATTTTTCTACTTCGTACCCCGTTCTGCTGCTTTCTCTCTGGAGTGCTCCGGTGCAGTCTAATTAGAGCCTCCGGTATAGGATGTCATTATCTCTCTACTGTTTCTGGCACACTGGGTACAGTGCAGTACTGTATCAGCAGAGGGGAATGCACAGCGCAACCACTTGCACATATACAATGATGGGGGTGAGGGGATGGAGAGATGATGGCATTCTTTGTTTTGTTTTACTGCAGTAATGCCAGCATGCATGCATGCATTTGACATAAAAGTCCTAAAGACACATTTTCTGTTTCATGACTACTGCAGTGGAGGTGAGAGCTTTCAGACTGTGTCCCTGAAACAGAGTAGAATAAGACATTTGATTTACTTTTTATTTTTTTGTCTGTCAGGCCCAGAAATGGTCAGCCTCCTGCCCATAACTTGTCCTGTATGGCACTTCTGCAAAGTGAAATATGACACTAATTTAAATCAAGTAAAATACTCCATGCTGCAAGGCACACATGCTCTGTAGACCCTGTTACGAACACACACAGAGGCACAGATGTGCTGTATGCAAATTAGACTTTTTTGAATTGGTGCTATGTCCGAAAATATACAAAAAAAATTGTAATTCAGTGACAGAAACACAGAGATCAGTTCTACGTAAATAAATAAATAATACTGAAATAATACTGAATATTGAATACATTGATTAGGGCTTGTACTTCCTTCCTATTGTACAAATGAGTTCTGATGATTCAGAAAGTCTGAAGGTGGACGGTACCGGCTTGTACTTCCTGTGGCCTTGAGTTTTAAAGCAGCTGAATGAGAAGGACATTTGTGGAGGCAAACAAAAGCATTGGCAGGAAAATCACAACCTGAAGAGTATGCCAGGTAAGAACAGCTGCTGTGGTCATGAATCACAGTAGAACAAATGTCACCTGGCAGTCATATTCCAGGCCAGTGTGTACGTGCATGTGTGTACCAGAGAGATTATAAATTGGCAGTTTTGCATTCTGTATTTTGCAGGGGTGAGGCCCACCTAGACTGAGCATTTTGTTGGTACGAGCAGTGGATACTTGATTGGACTGGGATCTGAAAAGTTCAACACTTTGGGCTGTTTATTGTGCAGCTTTTTATAGATGTATTATCCTGTAGGAAAATGTTACTGTGAGTGAGTGCTAGGTCTGCATCAATACTAAGACGGAAGCACTACTCAAACTCAAACTGATGCCACAAACAAAAGTGGCAGAACATTGCAATGTCAAGTACTGATCTGTGGCTGATTTTTTTCTTCTAAGATGGGCATCCGCAGGCTATTTTACTGTAAAATACAGGTCTATTTAACCTCATCATTTTCAGTTATAGTATGATAATGCAGCAGTGTACAGTATTATAATATATAATACTATAGCACTAATATTCATTTTCTTCCAGAAGCAATTTTTCAAGGTATAAAAATTAAAGTAATATAATATTCATATTCTATTCAATCAAGCATTAAAAATGCACAAATAGCAGGAACAATGCTATTTCAGAAGTAGCTTTACTACAGTCATGGATTTTGTACATGTCAAGATCAAAATCAAGTTAACCGATGAGAGGCTGCAGCATGTAAAATAATGTATCTTTGAGGATGCTGCTGCATCCTCAAGAGACTTTTCATCTTGCAGCATTAATGCAGCACAGGTAACTGGTGTATTAGATATTAAGAAGGCGATAGCAGCAGCGCTGTAGATAAAAAGAAAGCAATGTCCGTATGTGCTTTCCTTTATCTCTCGCTATTAAAGAGCAAATGTATTAAATCCTTCTGACTGTCACCTCGGAGGTAGCCTTAATTGCAATAGCTTTAGAAATTACTGTTAAATCTAAATTGTATACAATCAGCCATAATGCCATGATCACTGATGTTAATGTGTGTAAACACTTCCGACCTTGTTACATTCAAATGTTGCATTCCTCAGCAAATTTTTCAGGGAGTGTTCTATGAAGTCAAATAACAGCCTTTATTTTTATTTTCTTCAAAAAGCTACTTTTGACTTAGTTTTGTTATGAACCAATATCCAATATCCCCTAAATTTAATAAATGATTGAACAAATCTATTGGAAATCCATGTAACTATTAGCACAGAAATAATTGTTTTAAACTGCGTCAGTCAGAACTGAGATCACATCGTAACACAGAAGCATCACTGGTGGAAACGACCAACAATCTACTCATGGCCTCAAACATCTTTGTGTCTACACTCGTTGTTTAAGAATACAGTGCGTCATCTGATACAAGCGATCACAACATTGTATGACAGAGGTGTGAACATGTTTTGTTGAAACAACACACCCACAGGAAACTAATATCAGACTGGTTTAAATCATAATTATTTGTCAACTTCCAAGTTGGCTTCCAAGCATCACATTTAGTCCTATTGTTCCACAGAGTTGTGTGTTTGAGCCAATACTTGTCTCTTTATTGATATGCCTCTGATAGTATTTGTAGTATTAGGCAAATTCACATAAACTCTCAGTGTTAGGCATGATACCATGCTGAACTCATCCATAATATTGCCTTTAAGCTCATACTTTAAAAAAAACAAATTTCAAGAACTGTTTGCTCACAAAAGTAATGTTGCTGAAATATCATTTCTCAGTAACATGGCTTTTTATGAAATGGTATTCCGTAAATAATATTGCCTTGAGCTGGACAGAGCTGAGTTAGATTTAAATTGATTATATTTTCCATTAGTTTCAATAGTATTTAATTCAAATTGGAATGAATTCAGTTGATTTGAACTATAACTGAACTGAACTCTCTAGTTGGGTTAGAATTTTAACGTGTCTGCATACCCAACATCTGTATGGTGCACGGTGATGACTTGTTTGAAACTGGTACTACAGAGATAAACTGAACTGAAAATGAACTGTTCACATCGTATGTGTTTATGCATGCAGGGTTGCATTGAAAACACTAGCAGAGAAAACAAATGCAGACTGGTGCAGGCCTCAGGGTCAAACTGCATGGCAACACTATTTCATCAGCGCTAACTCTCCCCACTTTCTCTGCCCGACTAGTCTACCCAAGTCCCCTTCTCTTTTTCTCCATCTCTGTCTTTTACCCTTTTCTTTTCATCCCACTGTTCCCCTTGGCAACAGCATGCAAACTGAAAAAAAATAGGCCTGACCCTAAGTAAACCCTTTTACTTATCTCCCTGACCCCACTGGAGGAAACACGTCCTCCCAAAAGCCACAAACAATCACATGGGGAGAATCAGTAACCCACATGTGATATCAAAGCTTTCTGATGAAACCCATAATCTTGCAGCACATTTGGAGGAATACTGAATAGAAGCAGCTAATAAATAGGAAAGCATACAGACAGAAGTGAAAGTGTCACAAGAAATGGTCGGAAGACTAACTGCACTTTTCAGCTGAACAATGGATTTTCTGGTTTTGATGTCATAAACCCAGCTAATGGGAGCATAATTTAATCCCCCTGTTATTTTATATGACATCACAGGTGCATGGGAGCATAATTTATGTGACTAACCTTGGAACGTGGTGGCGCACGGATGTACCATTTACAGTCTACGGCCTCAGCAGCACCAGCCTTCCCGTCTCTTATGATTTGGTGAGATTCAACGATGCCTTCTGGACCAACCATGTCGTACTGACAAGCTGAAACACACACATACGCATGAGAACACACACACACACACACACATATGTACATGAACTACATGACTACTCTGATTTTTTAACTTTTTTCTTTCCACATGTTGAATTTGAATAGACAATGAAATTGATACTGCTTTCTAAAGTAATGTAATCCTTTTGAACTGATTTTGAATTGTGGATTGTTCTCGATCGAGACTAAACTTTGAATCATAACCCATTATCAAGAATCAGTATCAAAAAATGTCATACTCCAAGATTCTCAGGCCTAGTCAACACATAAGAGGTAGAAAGAAGAATAAATAAACAGGAGCAGAAATAGAGATAGAGGGAGTATACCTACAAGGCAGAGGTGGGGGTATTCCCATGTCTCCAAAATCTGGATCTAAAGAGAGAACACAGGAGGGGCAAGGGGGGAAATGGGGTTATTCATTTTTAATAGATGATGACAAAATCAAAAACTTCACAGACGAAAAACAAACAAACAAACAAAAAAACAAAGCAAAAAAAACCAAAAAAAAAAAAACAAAGCCAAGCATAAAAAAGCAGAGAGGAACATCCTGGCTTCTAATTTTTGATATATAATTTTTCTTCATTTTTGAGAGCTTTACAATAATATTTCCTTTACAGTTTTATGCATAATTTCTTAATAAACAGTGCATTGGAAATGTTTAACAAAAGTGTGCAAGTATTTTACTTTTACTTAGTGCAACAATCTAAAATGACTCTGTCACGAGTTCCCCATAAAAACTCCTCCCATCTTTATCCATACACACTTCCTCCTATCTCAGCTGTGAGGGTGGAGGTACACCCTGGACAGGTCACCAGTCTGTCAGAGGGCCACATATAGACAAAATGTAGCTCCAGTTGTCAATAGTATTCAGTGTGCCACCTTAAAAACAATTATGCTACAGCATAGCAGGAAGCCGGTCACATAACAGCTGTGACCAGCTTCCACTGCAGTGGCCTGTTGCATTAAGGGATACAGTGTACAAAGTAGATTCTTCAGTTATACTCTGGATTTTTCTGAAACTAGCACACCAGCTTGGTGGTTTTATACTGTAGATTGTGAAGTTATTTGAATACTACAAACAGTGAGGTGTATTTTCTGCTAACATCTCTATGCTCGGTGTGCAGCACACATAATATGTTAGGATACAAGTTATTAAATTTGATATTGTTTTTTAATACGATGGAAAGTCAGTACATTCATCTTTTTTTCAAGCTGCTTTTTAAACTTTGTCTGTTGCACTTCCCACATTTCTCTATTATTGTTTGTTCTGACAAATATCTATCAAGCTAGCGCTCTTCTATATGGAAGGCTTTTCAGAGTTTGCAGTTTTTGCCCTTGCCAAGTAGAGTTTTGCCTGTGATACTCACCTATAAAATACAAGAAACACCATAGTCATAAAATGTCTGTATTTCACTGGAGGTTCCCTGTAAAATCTGAGCAGCACTAGAGCTGTATACTCTCTCTGTTTACAGGTGTCTTGTTATCTGAAACAGCTTGATAAAGCATCTTGTGTCTATGTAAAAGTGTGGAGACATTTTTGTCACTATACCCTCGCCAGAATCTTTTTTTTTTTTTAAAGAATCTGGTAACTCATCCTTAGTGTACCTGCCTTTTTCCTAGACATGGCTAGGACTGACATGAATGAAGTGGGTATTCAATTCAATTCAGTTCAATTCAATTCAGTTCAGTTCAATTCAATTCAATTCAATTCAATTCAATTCAATTCAATTCAATTCAATTCAGTTCAATTCAATTCAATTCAATTCAATTCAATTCAGTTCAATTCAATTCAATTCAATTCAACTCATTTGTCCCAGAGGAGCAATTAAATGGATAGAAAGTTGGACAAAAGTGTGTATATGAATATTACAGCACCACGACATTTTGTTTCCACCACACTGAAACTTTCTTAACTTTTATATGTGGTGTAGAGCCCTAAAGTGATAAACAGTTGTGACAATGACTGGAATGAGATTTAACAGTAGAAATAGGAGGCTAATTTCTGAATTTAAATATCCTGCAATTGAAATTGAAAAAAAATTTCAACATGAAAAAACAGTTGAACAGAATTACAAAATGACTTAGTCACAATACAGTAAATAAGAAGACAATTCAAAAACAGACCTGATAGATGAGCTACAGAAAATAAACACCATGCAAACTAGTTTAGAGACTGAACTAAAAAAAACTAGTAAAACTTTTGAACATCGGATGCCCTTCCAATGGGTACCTTTATCTGTCAGAGTTGCAGCTGTGTTTTATATAATTTGCTGTAATTATGTTTTGAACGATAACACCAGGTAGTCTTTTCCTGGTTTAAACAGGCTGTGGAAACCAGCGGCGTGGCTTCCATCCAAAGCATCTGTGGTTTTTGGAGACGTAAAAGTGAAATTTTGCAGGCAGAGCCATAAAGTCACTGCCAGGTCTGTGTTTACCTACATTTCATTTGACACTGAAAGTCTCCATGAAAATACAGCAGGTTACAACATTTCTTTTGTTTTCTGGACTGTTTGCCTACTTATGGATAAAAACTCCTCTGAGCCCCGTGTTAAGTGTTATCTTTATTCCATTTATCAGGGTCAAAACAAAACAGAACAGAGGCTGAGCAAGAGATAATGTACCTACAAAAGTATGAAATGCCCTTGGGAAATGTTTTTGAAAATTTTAGAACAAAGAGTACTATAAATGTAATCTTTCACCAAACCTTTATCACTTAGAATAAATTTAAAATAAAAGCCAAGCAAAGGTGATGCTTTATGTGGAAGGCACGTTTGATATGGAAGTGCTAAAGTTCTGAAAGTCATCTTGAAGCGGAAGGTTTTTGTGCCGGTTTTATGTGTAATATTGCAACAAATTACATCAACAAAGCTGCCATGACTGAGCCATGTTGCCTCTTCCGGCTGGTTGAACACCACAGCATCGTTTCCCCAAAGATTCAGTCTTAGTCTTTAGATAACTTTCTAATAAAACAAACTGACAGTTGAGCCTTTTCTCTTCTTTCATGTCATCATTTTTGCTTGTTTGCTCTGCAGGGAGGTTTACGGTTTTACCCGCTAAAGTCTTGCAGATTTTTTTTTAAGCTGAGGCAACTTTGAAATCAATGTGAATTCAATTATACAAACACACAAAGTAAAAACTTCTGTTAATGTGAGCTTTTGGGGAATAGTTCAGTCTGAGTTTTTATTTTTCAAGTTAGATAAAAAAGAAACCTCGTAAAATAGTATTTCACTCAAATGGCATCAGATGTTACCTTGACTCATACCACAATATTCAGCATCATCTTTGAATTAAAAAAAAAAATTCACACTCCTATTAATCTTTTTAATTCCAGCCTTGCAACAAAGTGTTTAGGCTTTCAGAGATATGCCATAAGGTGTGATCTATAGGCTGCTCTCATTTGAGGACAGAGCTTTAGAAATAGAATACACACACACACACACAGAAACACACACACAGAAACACACAAAACGCTTCACATTAAATCTGATTGTTCCTTGCCAAATCATGACATGGCTGCCTCTGACTGAGCTCAATGTGGAAAATGAGGTCTGATTGCACAGCGTGAACACCTTCCCTAAATGTCACCGCTTTTTTCCCCAGTTTTTTTTCCCCCTTGTCTGTCTGTCCTAAATTTTCCGTCTAGACATGAGTCAGAGCTTTGGTTAGCGTGCACGCAAAACACGATGAACACCTGACAGCGGCGCACACCTGGTGACAAAACACCAGATGCTTAAAAACGCAAATGAAACAGCAGATGAGGGAGGACGAGCGCTCAGTGTATTGGAGGGTGACATTCGCTCCATAAACCACAACCAAAGGAGAGTGATTCTTGGCTTGATTACAGAGGCTCTCAAGAGGAGCGTCAGAAGATGTGAATCTCCTCGTATGAGGGAAAGAAGATGAGCTTGTTGAATACCTGCGACAAATCAATGCAATAAAAGTCAGTCAGAAGACGTGCTCAGAGTGTATTCAAGAGTTTCTCCTGAGGATTTACTGCTCTTCCCTCCTCATTAACTGATGCTCCTCTTTAAATCAGAGAGGCTTCTTTTTCATACAAATGCAGAGAGCATTTATTTCACTTAGTTAAATGTTACAGTTTTATGAAACTTTAATACTTTATATGAAGTGACAAAACCCGTGTGACTGAACTGCTCTGAGCAAAAGATTGTACTCAATGTGATATTACTGCGTGAAATATCATCACTTCAGCAGCAATCTGCTGAATAAAAAACCCACTGCTACTGCTTAAGTAAACACTGAGTGGCTTACGCAATTTACAAGTAAACTGAATATATTAAATACATTTATGAAACTAAATAGTTTGCTCTGTTACGAGTTTCTATGAACATTTTTTATTTTTTTCAATCAGTTGCTAGTTGAGCCTCATTTGATGCACAACATTTAAAATAATTGCAAACACAGCCAACCTACATTTAGTCTGACAACCTAAGCTCTCCCGTTATGTAGAAAAAAAACTTTTCTTGGTCCACACCTACCATAGTGGTTTTCTTACAACAAAAACCGTCCAGGTGTGCACGCTCAAGCAAAGAGACACTCAACTCTTTACTGAAAATATATCACATAAGCAGCTCCTGCTTTATTAAATGCAAATTTTGGAAAGATACGAAGTATCCCAGAAGAGCAAGTCACGAATCAATCTGGTGCAAGCACATCATCATTTTCAAATGCTTCTGGTTCTGATCCACCTACGTTGGAGCACAATAGTTTTATTTACAAACTAGAATTGGGTCTGCAGTGGATTAAAAATTGTATATTTCTAGTGTGAAATCCAACAGTGTAGTGAGGCTGTATCCAATATAAACGCTTTATATTTTCAAAATAAAATGTATTCTTGTTGATGTAACATAGGTCTTACAAAGAATTTGAGAAAAGAAAAGTGGAAAAAAAAGTCTACTTTGGACTGACAGTGAAGTTTTATTTTTCTATTACTATGGTAAAAATAGATCCACATGTTGTTAAACTTTCTCTACCCTGCAACTCTGTGATCTATAGCACTAAAAAGTACAAATTACAGCCAACTATAAACCCTCCTCTGAGCCCTAAAAAGTAGTGCTCTTGAGAAATTACATGCCTTCTGTTATATTTGTCCCATATGGGATACTGTAGAAACACAGCAATAAAGTAAAGAAGACAGAAAACCCCTACTGTCACACACGTGGACTTTAACATCCATCTCTTTTTGCTTTAATTCTTCTAAATAGAATACTTCCTAATGAATATTCAATCTGATCAAATTTTCTTTTTATCGCTTTTATCTTTTTTCACCAAACATGTTTGCATTCCTTTTATAAAGATCTAAGATTTGCGAAGGATTCAATTAATTTTCCAAACTCAAGCTAACATTTTGCTTTGCTGCAACAGTTGACAGTACAAATCCACGACACATTTAATCAGCTACCAAAACAGGTCAAGGAAACACAAAGATATACGCATCAGAGAAATGATAGCCAGTAACAATCTGGCATCACGGCTCCGAAAACAACCCCTAACCAAGACTTAGTCTTTATCATAATGTAGAAGAAACAGTCGGGCATGATTTTATCTTTTTATTTTTGGTAATAATGGAATAACTCGCTATCATTGAAAGATTCTGATGTCCTTTATGGGGCAGCTGTGTATCAAAGTAAACATGCATGTATTTGCAACTGAAATAACCAGATTGTTACTGTAAACATCTGGCAACCTGATGGACATGATGCCAACCAAAACTGACCTTCCTGATTAGGATTTGTGTCTTTTTGTGTCTGTTGCACCATCCCTGTCTTGTGTGATGATTTCAAAAGGAGAGGTCTAATCTAATCAGATTATACCAATTATTTTAGCAATATTTTTAGAATCAGCACTCATTTCTTTCAGCATTCATTTCTTTAGAATCAGCATTCAATTAATTTCATGGCTGGGCAAAGGTTTTAGAAGTTTTCATGTAGCATTTAAATTTCATGGTCATATTTATCTGTTTCAGCTTGAGTATTGAGAAGCTGGACTGTTATAACTATAAAAAGCATATGAACAGAGAAGAACACAAGTCAGAGAAGGGTGAACTTTAATGAATAAAACTGTTTCTAATGGAAGACTTTTTTTTCCAAAAATGGTACTCTGTAATTTTTTTTTTCTTTTTTTGATCTGGTTCTTGGTCAGAATGCTCTTTGTGGTTTGTATGTTTAAATTTGTTCAAACACACTCCAACTTTAATGTTACCCCACTCATCCTGGAGCAGCTCCTTCTCACTCAAGATTATGTTGCCTCCTTGCTGCATCTTACCTCCCATAAGCACTTTTACTTGATTGAGCATGATTGCTCCATGTTATTACACCTCAGCTGTCTGGCACCCAGCCATGATGTTCTTGCTCTGTGTTGGTCACACTATAACGATTCTGTGCTTATCAACAATTTTAACCTAAATACAAAAAAGGGGCTATAGTCCTAAGATGTTTTCAGAATGGAAAATAGGAGAATAATAGTTTCCAAAATAACATGATGTGTCTTTTATTTATCAGTAGCCCACAGAAAGATGTGATTTTACACCAAGGGCTCATACCTGATTGTTTTTTGGCTGACCACAAGTGTCTAGATGTGAGGCTTGTTTCCTGGCAACGTTTTCATGGTTACCAGCGAAGCACCAGCTTTATATTTAACATACAGATCTCAGAGTGGTATTGACCTTCTCATCTAAAACTCATCAAGAAACCTAATGAGCATATTTCCCAAACTGCTGCTATGAACATGTCTATTTCTAGCTCTTTCAAAAGCTGCACCCTCTTTATCCATTCCCTTGTAGCCATTCTCATGCCTGATGCCTGTTAAAGGTGAGAAGAGCAAAAGGGAAGAGAGTTAATGAAACAGTGACCTTCAGGTGACTTCTTCTGGTTGTGTCAAAGATTTATTATTGGGCTTTGACATCACATCACTTAATACGATCACAAGGCCAAACAACTAAGAGGGATATGTGCATGTCAGCAGGCGCATGGACTCAGGCATAGTCGTGCACATTCATCCACCTTTGATAAAGGCTACTATTAACATCGTCACAAAGGTCCGACTAAGCTGCGGCTCTGCCTATAAATGCCTCCTGTTAGACCCTTGACCTTTTTTAGACTGCAGCTTCTGAATTTCAATCACATAGACTCTGTTCCTCCCACCATCCATCACCCCCTCTCCTTCTCTGTCCTCTTTAATTAATTGATTCAATCAATTACACCCATTGATAAAATGATTGATGGACTTAAAGTACGTCTATTGTCTCCACAGCAATTGATTTAACCTTGTTATGTGTAAGCTCCACAGGATGCCTCAGCTAGGCTGCATGAGTAACACCAGAGTGTAAATATGAAATCTCTAAAGCATCTAAAGCCACTGTATGGTGCCACAGACAGAGTTTGATTGCAACATGCAGACATGTGGAATTTGGGTGTTTTTTTCCTATAGTTGTATTCAATAAAATTTTCCCACAGTGCCTCTTTTCATCCTTGTAGAAAGCTGAATTCAGATGACATTCACATCTTCTTCTCAGTTCTTTAAAGCCACTCTATGTAGCAATAGAACTTGTTACCACAGGGGGGCAGCATATCATAAGAAAGTTCATGCATCAGCCCCTGGCACAAGACACAACATGGCATGTCCAGTGGGACAAAGTGGATACTACAAGGTGATAGATTTATCCACATGCATTAGCAGAGTATTGTAAGAAGTTCTGTCAACAAATCAGATTTTCATCCTCCATGAAGTCCCAGGTGGTGTTGCTACCTAGAGGGGTCATAAGCACTTCTAAGTGTGTAATCTACTGATGCTTCTTGTATTTAGCCATTATTTAGAGTTCAGTACCTAGGACACAGACGATGGGTGGTCTCATTTTGGCCTTTTATGCAAAAAATTAAGCTATTTTTTTTTTTAATTTATTTTTTTTTTATTTTATTTTTTTATTTTTTTTAATTTAATTTAATTTTTTTTTATTTTTTATTTATTTTTTTTATTTTTTTTAATTTTTTAAAATATACAAAAAAAAAAAAAAATTAAGCTATTTGAAAATCAAAATGACAAAACAGTGTTCGCAAAAATCTATAGAAAGTTTAGAGTATAGAAAGTTTTCTATAGAAAGTATTAGGAAGTATAAAAAGTTTAATAGCGAAATAGATCTGAAAGCAGAAATTTGCTGTCAAAGTAATATTTGGATTGATGCACCATCTGGCATATTATAAGTAACATCTGTTTCTTGTTAGCATAACTATAAACCTGCCTGCTCTCCCCATGACCACTGCAGTTTTGTGCAAAGTATCTAATCAATTAACCACCATATTTCCCCTATTCCTCTGCTTTTCATGTTTTGCTTTTGAGTCCGAATTAATCTTGTTTTACACAATAACATTTCTTTTTAATGTTATCTCCAGGACAATACTGTAAAACTATGGAATATTTCTCTTTCAGTCAGAAAGCTTTGTTGTTTGTAATGATGCCTTGTGATCTACATTTCTGAATCTGGTGGGTGCAACTTCTAAAGGAACTCTGAGGGGAGAGGTGCTGAGTTTAAAAGTCATCTTTACCCAGAAGAGACACGCCACCTCAAAGCAGACACATTCTCATTATACATGTACTGTATACCTATTTGTACGTAAGGTGTGCCAGTTTTGTTCCTCTAACCAGTTTTGGCCAGTTTGGATTTTGTTTCTAAGATCTATGCAGTAATCAGCAACAAACATTAATATAATTCACCAGTATAAGATTCTACTATTATTCTTTACAAACATTGATATCTCAGCAACTGATCAGAACCATAGACTGTGTAAGAAGAACTGGACAAACCTACTGTGATGTCACCCATAATATGTATTCTAAAGAGGGCTTTAAAGGTTCTTTTCCTCTTATTGCACAGTTATGTGTTGCAGAATGACCACCCATGGGGCCAGGGAGGAACAGTCCCACCTTAGCCCAGTTATTGCAAGTTAGCTGTTTTACTTTGACTGGTTACGCTTATGCTAACCTAAAATGCTAATTAATATCATTTTACATTCATTCTGAGCAAACTTGCAAAAATATCTTTTTTCAAATATTGCTTCAAAAATCAACATCCAAAATGAGTATGACAAGAGCTGAAAGGAGGAGCTCTGCTGGGACCAGATGTCATCACTGTTGCCTGGTGCTCACGGGGCTCGGCCAGTTCAAGTTGTCTATGGGACTGGCAAGCCTTTTCACACAAGTCCCAAACTGACTGTGGGTCTCAATGAACCTCTGCTACTTCTCATTTCACCTCTGGCAGCGCTTGCTTCTCTGTTGTTGATAAGTGCTTTGGTTAGTCAACTTGGATGGTTCCTGAAATTATCCAAGGTGCTTGACTAGAGGAACCAGCTGCTACAAGATGTAAAAGCCAATGAGCTAGAAACAGTCCAGCTGGTGTCCTCTGGAAAGTCATGACCAAGAGCTTTCAGCAAGAAGTGAAAGGAGCTGCTTCAGGCTGCTTTGCTTCACCTCCAAACCTTTCCAGCAAACTCAAACTGGCTACCGCAACCTCCTCAGCAGACTTAAAAGCAAAACTACCCATATTCCCTTTAAAATGAAAATGACTGCTCTGTTTCACATGTACATCTCACAAGTCAAATTAACAGAGTTATAGCAGTTATAGCAGTTGTCTATGCTCATCGTCAAACAAAAGACCACAACCCTAATTATACACAAATTTGTTACTGTATGGTGAGATTTAACAATGGAGACCAAAACTATTTTCTTGCAATCATGTTTATTTCTGGTATTACATTGAACAATTTGACAGGGGGTCAACGGAGATTGACTCACTTTGAGATTCAGCCTCTAGTGGTCAGTTGATGCACTCTAACTAAAATTTCTTCCTGGTTGGCATCAAACTGGCACTGACTGGCTGAAGATGTACCTTTATCCAGTCCTCAGCCAGTCAACCCGTGTTAATTTACAGACATTTGCTGTGTCTGCAGTCTCAAGCTTCAGTACTATCAGTTAAAATTAACACAGTGATGGTCAGAATTATTGGCCATTCAGTATTTTCTGCATATTTTGATTAAATGTCAAAACTTGAGATACTGTGATGGTGGTAGATGGCAGCTACCCAATGAATGGCAGATAATGAAATGAACATGCATCGTGGAACATAGGCCATGTGTGTCTTTCGAACAGCACTGTAAAAACACACATCTTTGAAAGTTCTCACAGAATGGATGAAATGAGGTGGCCGGTTTGGCCCACAGGCAATGAGTTTGTCATGTCTAGTTCAAAGTATGTATGATAGAGCATCCACCATTATTTACTGAAAATAGGGTGTAGTTTTCCACAGGCACTTTAACTACTCAACTACAAACAAATGGATAAACTGCATTCCCAAAGTGATCTATTTTAGTTCCCTCTGCCCTTAGAACATTATCCCAGAGAGAACACATTAGATCTTGAGAACATAAATCTTGTTTCATCAGATGGCCCCTTTTGTCAGTAGATGGTAAACGGTTATACCACCTCTCCAGTTTACACTATATCAGCATGAAGCCTGAAGAACTGGGATTTTTTTTTTTTTACTACAAGCTGTACTAAAGTCTGAGAACTAATGCACCCACCAAAAAAAAAAAAAAAAAAAAAAAAAAAAAAAATCATTTATGATGCACTCACATGGCTCTGTGAGAAAAATGTTTGGAAAAAAAAATCAAAGCTTAAGTACCAAAATTGCTCTACTTTACCTCCCAACCGCTCTTAGATTCACTGCTGTTTCTACACATTTCCTGCTCTTTGGTCTGAGCTTTTCTCCTCTACGTGGTCTTTTACATGCTCATTAAACTCATGGATTTTTCTTTGTTTATTTCTGGATCTTTATAATAAAACCCTCTCAAAATTCCCAGCCATTAGAAAGCCACATATTTAGATGATGTCACGTACTTTATTTATTTATTTTTTAACAGGACTGCTTGTTTTACTTCACAATTACTGGTTTACCAACTGCAGCAGATCCCATACAACTTTATTTTAATTTAGTTTATGTAAATTAAAGTTTTTTCTAGATCACAGATTTTTTTATTTTCAAGTCCAATTATAATCATATGCCTCCATCTTTATTTGCAACCGTCTTACTTCTATCATCCACATGTCAAAGTTGCAGACCGTGATGGTTTAGTGTGTTGTGACAGGATGGTGGAGTAATGTAAATTATCACATGGCTCATTGTGTGATGTATTACTGACACATATGAGCACCACAATCCATCAGAGCAGTTCTCGGAAAGGGAAACAAGAATCAAAGAGACAGGTTACAGAAGCAACTAGCTGCCTGAGAGTGAAGGAGAACCTAGAGGTTCTAAAGTATCTTGTTCGGTACAAATGAGTCTGAATGGCGGCTAGTTAAAGGTTTGTCTGAACAGTGAGATAGTTTTTCTTTCTTTAAATGTTGTTTCGCTAAACATTATTGTCAAGCTACTACAGCATTAATTCAGCACCAGATGACCACTGATCTTGACTATGTCCTGCCTGTCCACAGTAAATTGATGCAGTGATAATTTGTCACTCATTTCAGAATGGCAACAACAACAAACAAAAAAAAAGAAAGAAAGAAAAAGAAAGAAAGAAATGCAAATGAAAAAAAATGAAGATAGTTTTAGAAATGATGGCCTGGAAAGAAAAGAATAACTTATGAAAATGGTTGCACTCTCATCTTGAGAATTTGAATTCGTGATTAGAGATTGTGTGTTTTGATTCTCAGATTTGACATTTTGATTTCCAGGACATTTGGCGCTGAACTGATGCCACAGAATTGACAAGGATGGGCTCGCTTAATACTTGAGGGTAGACCAACTAACTAGCAAAAAGGCAGCAGCTATACTGCTCCCTTTTTGAGCCTAGTGTGGAGTATGAATTTGATGTTTGGCTCCACAAATAAACATTGCTCTTATAAAATTCGGGGCTGTTAAATATTCTGAGCAGCAGTGCATTTTTCAGCCTCAAAGTAGTGAGGTACAGAACCTAAAGAACAAGTGTCTGCATGGTTTCAGTCTGGACTATATGCGTAAAGCATCCCCAGAAGCAAACAACAACAGCTTGTAAATGTCATATTTTTTCATTAAATTTCTTCAAAAGCACACTTACACAGCAGGTGGTAATTTCTGGAACAAAAATAATCATTAGAGATTTGCTGTAGTAAATATCTTTGAAACAGTAAAGAATTATGTCCTGATCAGTTTGGCTTTGAAGTGGAAAATCTTCTTCATACTTTAGACAATCAGAAAGAAATGAAACAGAGTGCCGCAGGGCTGTCAGGAGATGAGAATTTCTAATAACTCCACAATCCCATATGTATTGTAGTGCTGTTATAAACCAGACATTACAAAATGTTTTATTAATGAGACTAAGTAAGTCTCATTTGGAGCTGAATAGAAGGCTTCATTGGTGCATGTTCCTTTAGTATAAGCTGCTCCCTGCAATGTATGTAAATCTGCAAAGTGAATAATCTGGTAGTTATCAGTGTGGGCTAACATTTACAGCGCACACAGACACACACACATATACACACAGCCATGCAGACAAGCAGCCCACACACAAAAACTCAATTTCACACTGGCCTCATTTCCTCTCAGCTGCGCAGCGGTGACATTTAAATAAGCATCTGATTAATAATCTCTGCTTAAGTGGTTTATCAAGTTAATGAATAGCTGCCATTAATCACACCAGGCCCAGCTTTGGATGGAGCTCCACTGACAGACAGAGGAAGACGTCCAGAGAGAGCTGGGACATAGTAAGGATAAAGAACAGCTCCCCTGGAGGTGACCGTCTCTGTCATATTTTAGCAGTTCACTCAGCATGCAACTTCCCGATCAAACACACATGATGCACGCCTGACTCTTTGCTTCAGCAAACAAAATGTCATTGTGGAAAGGCTGTTTTGATGTAACCGTGCTTTTAACATAATCCACATACATTTTAAAAGGGCTTTGTTAACCCTGCAGATGACAATGGACCACAGATGAACTTTAGAGCTCTAACAAACAAACACAGGACCACAGGATCTGCTGGGGTCTGATAGGATGGAACACGCCCTGGGTGTCATGGTCAGTGAGCTGGGTCGGTGCCCTGTTTGGTGATTACCAATGATGTGCACCCTGACGCCCCGCCGCAAGTAACGCCAGCTGCACACCAGCGATCCTGCTAAGAAATGCACTGAGCTTGACTGGAGAGAAGCACAAACAGAAAAAGAGACGTGTGGTCATTGAACACAGAGTGATATGACATGCAGTATTTTTGTTATGTATTCCACGAGGCTTAACTCACTCTGCCCCACATGCACACAGACAGCCTGCCCTTGACTTCCCAACGTAAAATATGGACTGTAACCCAGCAGGATGGGCTTGTAAGTGGGAAAACTCTCCTGAGAAATCTCCACTACTACCACACCATCTACGGTTCAAGTGTCCTTGATTAAAAGCACTTAACCCAAGGATGTTCTGGTCGTGGTTTTCAGTATCCACAAGTACCATTTAAAAAAAATAAAAAAAGTGAGATCCTCTGTCAGCGCTTGGAGGACAGACTGTCACAGCAGCTTCAGAGGCATATAGATTACAAGAACTGCGTGATCGCTGTCCTTGTATGTGAACTAAAAATTCACACGATACTTTATTGATCTCCATACGGGAAGCAGCTATAGAAAATCTCTTGACGCAGGAAAGGATGTAATGACTCTTCAGCAGGACAAATGTGACCCGCTCTATCATGTGGTTTTATTGAACCCCTCCAGACCAGAACTATCAGAGCTTTGATTTTGTCTGACATGTCTTTACAGTTTTGCTGCACTTTCCTCAACATCAGGAGTCACTGTCACCTTTAAATTAAAGAAACATTCCAGAGTCAAAACAAGTCCGTACAACGTGGCTACCGGTGTCGTGCAAACTTCTCAAAAGACTCAAAAGGAGGAAAGCTCATGTCCTCTTCTCTTAATACTTGCCTAACTGTTCTTTTAAAACACTGTTTGCACACGTAACAAATTTAGAATTACCTCATTTTGTCTGTAGGCACCACATAAACACTATGCAATCAAGCTGAATGACATTAAAATCTTTTGCAAGGCTTAAAATAACTATTTATTCTGATTTATACACACTGGCCACTGAAATAACATTACTTATTTTGCTGTAAACATATATTCCATTCTAACTGAAAAATACTTTTATTCAGGCCACTTTGGTCCCAAATGAACATTTACACTCCTCACCTTCTAATACTGGGGTGAATTAGTGCCGCTTGAATAGCATTTATTGTATGAAAGTGAACATTTTTTTTCTTTAAAACTGCTAAGGTGCCAGTGTTCAGTTCAAATAAGTCATGTCATTATTTTGCTATAGACATACATAACATGAATTTTAAATTCTATTTGAATTTAGGATTTTGACTTGAATGAATGAAAGTTGTATATATTTGTAATTATTGATATCAAAAAATATTATAGTAAAGTGCTGGAGTTTTTTTTTTTCATTTATTACCTTGCACTAAACAAACTGTATAGTAGTATACTTATATTTGGTATATAGTAGCTACTTTAAGCTACTTTAGTTATATTCTATTCTTATAACACACATTCTGAGACATTTGGTTTTATATAACTGTTTGAACTACTCTTGTCACCCTTGGGAACTGCAAAAGCACCTTCTTAGGTATGAGCACACCAGGTTAGAAATCATCCTGGATCTGTTCTCCAAACAGCTCTTATAAGGAATATACTAAACACTTGAGGACTGTTAGGTTTTTAATCATATGTTTTCCTCATCTACTTTCTTAATTACTTTTTTCTCCAGACCACTGAGAATGCTGGCATTGAAGGAGAAAACCTCTTATTCGTTAATTAATCTGCTCATTCATCCATCTCTTTATCCCCGCCCCTCTCTGCCTTTTGCTCCGGTAACAAATCTAGTATTTGGAGTTTTTCCAAAATGATAATAAAAATTAAAAAAAACCCCACACAAATCAGTAGATGTGGAAATACAAGTACAAAAATATAAATTCAGAAAAGTGGAAATATTCAATTTGGATGTAAAATATATAATAAATATATAGTAACTAACAAAACAAAATTAAAGAAGTTGTTTAATTAATGAATGAATTAATAATGGAAATGATAAACCATCACCATATTATTTGTAATCTGCTATTATTTGAACTATCTGCGGATTAAAAAAAAGTTTTAAAATTGGAAAAGTAACTGTTATTTATTGGTATTACTAAGTTAAAAATGAACTCCAGTGATGACGTTTACGTGGGTTGGCTGTGAATATGTGGAACCCTGAGTTAACAACATGAAGCTGATGAACTAATTCATAACTGACGATGTGAAACCAGGAACTCGAAACCTCGAGTTCAGGGTTCATATCAGAGTTTGTTGAGCCTTCTTTCCGCATGACATCACGTCTGTTGATATTTAAAAACACAACAACAACAAAACACTGAGGGCTGGTTTACCCAGAAGGCATGCATGAAAATGGATTCACCCAAGTGTTTCGTTCCTCCTCTCTCTTCACGTAACGAACCCTTTCCACATCTGTGACTGGCTTGACCAACGTTTTGTCATGGTTTGGGGCGCTATGCTTCCATGCAATGTTTGTTTTCAGGCTTGTGCATTAAGACTGGTTTTTATTTCACAGTGCACTCACAAGATGAGCAGCTGATATTTACTGAATGTGGCAAAAAGTAATAAATTAGAACTTGCATAGAATCACTTACCCACCCTTTAATTATCAAACCTCTTTTCTCCTGTGCTAGCAGGTCACAAACATAGTTGTGATTCCCTGGATTCCCATGAAATATAAATATTTAAATATAGCTATC
Organism: Zenarchopterus dispar; assembly: GCA_028564865.1. NCBI lineage: Eukaryota > Metazoa > Chordata > Actinopteri > Beloniformes > Zenarchopteridae > Zenarchopterus > Zenarchopterus dispar. The sequence continues at coordinate 6,507,574 of JAOWBL010000013.1, forward strand.
TAATGTCAGGTTTATAGAAACAACTTATTTTCATTTAGAATGGACCACAAATATTTACATTAAGCAAATGTAGACACTTTTTCACAGTAAATTAAATTGAACTGAATTCTTCATTTTAAAAATGTATGTTCCCTGAATTGTATTGTACATCACGCATACAGATACATATTAAAGTGTCTAATAAAAGAGACTTATACATTCCTAATTGTGACTGAAATAGTATTATAACAGTGCAAAGCTCAGTAGATGGATTAATCGTTTTAGAATGGGTGTCTTACCCATCGCTGCATAATTCAATTTATTTTGGGTAGAAATACAATAAGCCTCCTCTGTCCAGAGGTGGGCATATTGGTGCGCACACACACACATACACACATCATGCTAAAAAGAGCAAAGCTGTGTGAATGAGAGTGTGGGATTTTTAGTACAGCATGCAAATTTTGTTGGTGAGGTTGACTTTGCGTCTGTGTAAACTCATTGCATGTGTGTGTGTGTGTGTGTGTGCGCAGTATGTGTTGTTAGCTCAGGTAGGGGGTTATTCCTGATAGAGCAGCTAGTTGTCCCCAGGCTTCACAGGTGTTTCTATCTGCGTGATGCCACAGTGACAGACACATTCCATCCAGGTTCCATTTGGCCAACCAAGCAATAAATCAACACAACATCACCACTCTGCCACTCATTATTTCACAGAGAGTGCCTGAAACGCAAGGAGAGAAGCTGTGACAGAGAGATGCAAGGACATAAAAGGATGGAGCGCAGTGAGTTCTGCTGATCTGCAAAAACAGTGAAAGGTAATCGAAGATTCTGATTGCTTTTTTTGAGTCGGGGTTTCATTTCCCTGTCATGGAATTATAGGAGCTGGCAAAGCTCTGTTTCAATTTCCACCGCCAGTCTGCAGCTGTTTCAGAGGGCCCAGGGGGGAATCAATGGCTCACACATTTTTCTATTCCAACAACAGGCTACAGTTTGACTCAGTGGGGTGATAAACTACAGGCAAACACACTTAAGGTAGTATCCAATACAAACACAAGTGGATTAAAGAGAATAATGCTGAACAAATCTTTTGCCATGTTAGTGTAGTGACAGTTCTGTTAACCAGAGCTAACAGCAGAAATAATGTGATTCTGAGTAAACTTATTATGTGCAGTCTTAGCCTGGAGAAAAATGTGTGAGTCAGAGAGGAGAATAATACAAAGGAAGAGTGAAGAGTAAACACTAAATTTAGGAGGGAACATTTAGATCTCTCACTGTGGAGAGTGATTGAAACAAACAAAAAGCAGGATTAAAAAGAGAGGGGATTAAAAAAAGAGAAAAATACAGACTGAGATTTTGTATGCCTACGCAGTTTCTTAAACTTTGTTTTTTTGTTTTTTTACTAAAGCGACAGGCAAATTCTTGCACAATACCATAACACGATTTAAAGCTGTATTACAAACATCTGACAACCAGTGCAGCTGCGTAGCTAAACACCAGCGCTGCAGGAAACTGGGCATTAGACTGAAGCTAGAAAAAGCTTCAGTACAAAATCTAGTGTGATCCTGGGTGTACATTTCATTGATGTTTAAACTTAAGAACGCAATCCCTGCAGCACTTGGGTGACTACAGCAGCTCATCCTAACGTGTTTCTAGAAACAAAGATGGACTATATGGGTTGCAGCTTACTTATCCTGGTCAACGATCCTATGACAGATTTTGACATTTGTAAAGTTGAAAAAAAGAAGAGTTGTCCACTCACTGCTTCCCCTTGAGCCAGTTTTTTTTTTTTTTTTTTTTATGTGAACAAACTGTTATCTCGTGTATCCTTTAAAACAGCTTTGTCAAGTGTGAGAGACCTAAAATACCATGACTTGGTAACAACGTAATTGAGGTTGGCACATGCAGCTATTCTAACCGGCCAGAAGTTCATATCAGCAAACAGCTAACTTAGAAAACATTTTGACAAAGTCATTAATGTTATACAATTCACTCCGTAGCTAATTCACTTACCAGTCTGGATACAACATTGCAAGTTCAGCATGAAACTTCATTCTTATGCCAAGCGTGTGTCCCACAACGGAAAGCAACACCAGTGTTAAGTTTTGTTTCCCTTCTTTCTGCTACCCATTTCCTTTGCCAGCAGTACTTTTAACATGATTGATAAGAGGTTAGAAAATGCCCTCTGGAAAGCTTGACTGACTGTATTAAAAACAGAAAGCCTATCTCCTTCTCTCAGCCAATATGCATTTATGACATACTGAGGCAAAGTGGGAAAGTGTCCTGCAATCTGAGGAATCACATTTTTTTTTTTCATGGACATCATAAATGTTACATATTCTGAGCTAAAGAAGAGAAGGAACATCAACCATGTTATCATTGCACAGTTAAAAAGCTAGCATCTTTGATGGTGTGGAGGTGCAGGAGTGCACATAGTACTGGAAACCTATTCATTTATTAAGGCACTTTTAAAGTTCAGATATATACAGTCATGCAAAACTATACCCTCTTTTAAGTCTGAAGTTTTTCAAATCAGGACATGATCGTAAAATTCAAAAAAATCTAATGCTTACCAAGTCATATAATTACCTAAATCCATCCGCAGGTGAGCAACACATTATTTACTTAATGAAAACTAAGCCGAGATGAGCAGCTGTGTACATCCTTGCAGCTTCTATAGGAATTAAGGAGGAAATACAAGCCAAGTGTTGCTAATCACATGCACTTCATTAACTCTTGATCAGCAAGTGTGACTTCCTCTTTAAAACCAGACATTTTGGCAATTTTCTGCTTTGGTGCATTCAGGTGTCTGTTGACACAGTGCCAAGGAGGAAAGACATCAGCAATGATCTTAGAGCAGCAATCACTGCGGTTCATCAATTTAGAAAGGATTACAAGGCAATTTAAAAACAGTCTGGAGTCCATCATTCTACAGTGAGAAAGATCATTCACTAATGGACAGCTTTTGAGACAATTGCCAATCTTCCCAGGAGTGGACATTCCAGCGAGTTCACCACAAGGTCAGGCCATTAATGGAAAATAAATAAATAAAAAAAACTCCAACAATTACACCTACAGGCCTCATTTAGCATGTTAAAGGTTTCAAAGTACATACCAGTATAATTAGAAGAAGACTGGTGGAAAGGATAGACTAGAGAAAGCCTCATACCAGTTATCAAGCCCGGCTGTGGAGTGATAAGGATCTGGGATTGGTCTGCAGCCACAGGAATTGGACACCTCGAACTCATTTTGTCGACAGTGAACTTCTCTGTAAATCAACATTTTTTCAGGGGGTACAGAAATGTGAATTCTAGCAATGTTCTTTAGCCCATGATGATTTTTAAAGCATAATGTGTAATAGTGACAGAAGCCAGTGCACTGCTGTCAGAAGGGCCTAGAGATCATGGTTTTACAGTACTACAATTCAGTTGTGTCCTTCAATATACAGCATAAATATTGACTTTGTGAGATTTATGTCCTGAATCTACCTCAGCCTTTTAATTTATATCCTAGTGTATCAAAACGTGTGTGTCACCTGGAGCTTAGCTTGTTTCAAAGTCACTTTGTTATTGTGAGAAAAGTTTCTAAAGCTTTTTTTTCCCTCCCTATCACCAACAGCTAAACTTTCTTTACACATTATTAAAACAGGGTGCTTCTGTCTTCTGTTGTGGCTAGATATGCTTTTTATGCTGCAATGACCTCTACAATAACAAAAGCTCAATAGGTAGATAAGACAGGTGAGCATCACAAGCAAAGATAAAGAAAAGCTGCTTCAACTACATGAATATACGTAAGCTTCAATAATAATACAGACAGTAGAAGAAGAAGAAGAAGAAGAAGAAGAAGAAGAAGAAGAAGAAGAAGAAGAAGAAGAAGAAGAAGAAGAAGAAGAAGAATCTCTATGCATTCACTTTTCTAGACAAGTCAGGACCTTTGCCTGGCTAGTACAGGACCCATAACAACTTTATGCACTACCATGCTTTTATAATGTCTATAAAATGTGATTCTGCATTAATTTGAAAATGAATGTTTCTGGAAACATTCACAAAACATTCAGTGCACTTTTCCGCATCAACAATATGACCAAGTAAAAGTAAAAGACTTTTACAAAGGACACTGAAACAACCTCATGTCATCACAGACTCTGACTCCATCAGGATTGTTCTTTTCAGGTTTGCTCTTGAGCATACAACATTCATTTTTTTCTGTAAAATCGTTTGGAATACTGATTCATGCAATTACAGAATGCAGTTCCTCTGTGTAATCTTCATCGCCTAGAGATGCAGATGGCTCTTCTAGACACGACTAACATGAAGCTTTGTTTTTGTGGCGGTTGCTCCATATTCTGGTAATTGGCAAAGGTTTTCCAGTTATCCCTTGGACATGATCTTATATGAGATATTGATGAACGACAGTTCTTGTTCCAGTGCTGTCTGAGAGATCAGAGATCATGGTTGCCCAGCTAAGGCTTGTGAGACTACCCTCGAGGGACAAAAAAATTAATCCAGCTCCCACAAATCAATTTCATGTCATGCAAAGCATGGGGAGAAATATGCAAATCCCTTCCAGTTTTTCTTTGAGAAACACTGGGCTTTCTTCATGGCATCTTTGTAAACCTGCGAGAAGATTTGCCCACAAATCATCTTACTAAAAACCCACTCCACATTCACAAACACCAAATAAACTCAAATTTGACCATAAAAACGTGTATCTTCAATAATGGTGGTTGACTGCAAACAGGTCATGCACTACTCACAATTTGCATAAATCCTAGTCCAGAGACCACCATATAAGGACGTTTCAAGTTGCATTCTGAACCTACAAGTCTACCTGTGGCCATGATGAACATTAAAAAAAGGTTTTATATCCAGCAATATAGGTAATCTTAATTAAAGCAGAGGGAAGAAAAAATATTTTGTTTTAGTAGACTATATGTGTGGCAGGGACCTGAGAGGTGAAAACCTGTAAAGAGGTGACTAATGCAGTTAATGTTTTCTTGCGTCCAGTGAAGAATTCATAAAATGCAGCAAATATTTTGATACAAAGTTGGATGCAAAACAGTGCATTTCTCTAAGTGCACAAAACTGCTGCTGTCAACCATATTGTCTCTACAAATGAAGAGACCTCTTTATCATGAATTATACCTAATGAAGACATGCCTCCATCGGAGTTAACAGCAAACTCCGAAGGTAAAGTCATACTTATAATATTTGTTATATCACATAAACATTGTGGCACCCTGGCGTTATGTTGCTTTGGCCAAAACATTACCACATTTATAGCATATTAATATCTTTAATTGTAGATTATTCAAATGTTTGTTGGATAAGCTACTTTACAGCTCCAACAAATCAATTTAAAATCAAGGGTTTTTTGGAAGTGATTCCTGTTTCGGCTGGTTGTCCTCTTTCACCTGCTGCTACTGCTGAACCATGCAAAAGGTCTATCAACTGAGCTAAACCTGTTTTATTTCAAATTCCTTCTTATGTTGCAAAATGCATGTTTTAAATGTGCTTGCATATTGTAAAACCAATAGACTACATAACATAAATATAAAGTCTGAGAATGGCAAACAATATCTATGAGTGCTCCATGGGTTGCAGGAGTAGATTTTGTTTGTACCAAAGTTCAGAACCACTGACATGTAAATTTTACTCTGGGAAGAGTTTGAACATATATTTGTTCTGTTTTAAGAATGTGGTCCACTGTCTTTAAACATTTCAATGATTTTCCCATGCATTTATTAGTAAAATGGAGATCATCTGCCCATCTTTCGTGGTTTCCATAGCGTCACAACCCTTTCTGATTTAGGGTTGAACAGTATTGTGGGATACCTGTGCTTGTCTCAGAGAGAATCCATGAACAGCTGGAAACAGCAGATGTATGGGACATTTTGACCCTTTTGTTAATTCTTTCTGTCATTTGATCAAACTAAACTGGATTACTGCCCTATAGTTTTTACATCACTGTTACATAATCAAAATTTCAGGAATAATAATAGTAGGTACGATCAGTTAAATTGGATTTAGTTGGATTAATTTCTTTTCTACATAGTCAAACACTAACAACAAAAGTAGTAATCCATTCATAATGTTCCAAGAGTAAACTATGTTTCATTGTCTTCCCTTAACCCTCCCAGTCTCTCTTCATTGTGTATTTCCGAAACACTTGAGCATGAAGATATTTACAACAATCAGTTACAGGAGAAACTACTCAACAAAGTGACCGGCAGCAAAATGTCAACTCAAGCTTCACTTTCAGCACAAAGCTCATTTCATTGGATGTTATGTAGATCAATGTGATAAAAAGTAAGGGATTGCAGGAAATTGCCAGATACTTAATGTTTTATGATTTACATCATGATAGCAATTATAGCAGGTCTGAGTGCTTTCCATGACGGCAAGTATATTTTCAAGTCATGGCCTCTGTGTCCAAATGAGTAAATGCAATCAAGAGTGCAAGGGAGAGGGGGGTGGGGGTCGGTGTGGGGGTGAGGGTGGGAGACTGCTGGAGAGTGGGGACAGCATTATAGTTGTACACTAATAGAAAGCAAATTTGTGTGTGCAGATTGAAATCTCAGGTTTTACTGTTCCAGCTGTTCCAGTTGTCTCCCAACACAGCAGACTACAAGGTAATGGAGGGTGACCGCAGTTCATTATACTACTAATTTGTGTACAATGAAAGTGCTGGAGTGCCTTAAATTTAAAATGATAAGGGTCTTATGGAAGAAAGTCATTTAATTATTTGACCCTAAGCGTTACATGTATATATATATATATGTATGTATATATATATATATATATATATATATATATATATATATATATATATATATATATATATATATA
>JAOWBL010000013.1:6514494-6544174 GCA_028564865.1 Zenarchopterus dispar
ATATATATATATATATATATATATATATATATATATATATATATATATATATATATATATATATATATATGTATGGGTCATGATGATATTAAATAACACCCATCAACAACTGAGTGTCACTTTACTCTGTCACTTTATCTGTGGCGGCAAGCCGCCCCTAACTGAATATGGTATATATCCTGTGTGTAGAGCCTTGTGAGGCCGCCACATTTATACGCATAGTGTCACTAACAGAAGCAGGTGTGAGGGCCCTCAAGTAGTTTCTCCAGAGACCTGCACATGCCAAGTAACATCAGCTGTATGAGTTGATAAGAGGAATACTGCACATATTACTGTTATGATTGACAATCGACATCAGGCCAATAACAGCTCAGAGCAAAGCAGTTTTGCAGGTGAAGGGATGGTGAGCAAAAGGTATACTGAATCCACAGCAAATAATAGAGAAGAAAAAGTATAAAAGACGACGCTCGAGTTACACTCAAAGGTAACTGGTGGAATACAAATTTACGCTTTTGGCTATAATATACACTTCAGCTGTCGCACAGAAAATGACAGAATTACAGTCTCTTTGCTAAAGATTCACCTTTTGAGTCACACCAGGGAAAGAAGTGTTGAGTGCTGAGGTCTGGCTGTGCCGGGGTTTTGATCTGTCAAGCACTGTCTGCTCGGTTTGGTGCGTGAGATTAGGAGTTTAGGAGTAATCTGCTCATTAAAAAACATAATTATAATTTAACACTCCTCTTCCACTCCAAGTACTGCGGCTATTTCTCACCATGTCTATCCTTTCTGCTATTGCCTTTATAAAGAAGATATGTGGTGTTAAGTAAAATTTGCTTTTCAAATTCTAAAATAGACCTCTCCACATAGGCTGTTGGAATATCTTCTGATTTGTTTACCTATGGCCTTGACGGATTAACGTAATGTTTATTCATGCCTAGAAGTCCACTCATGCTGTTCTATTTTGAAAACTGACTAGATTCTCACTGGCGACCTGTCCACTGTGTACCTCTGCTTCTTGCCCAAAAAGAGCTGAAATAGGCACCAACAGATCCCTGATGCTTAACAGGAAGAAACAGGTATACTGTAGACAATGGATGGATGGACTGGATTCTTTATACCACTCGTGTCTGATTTACTGAATCTTCAGACTGCCATGTGTAAATTGATGTAACTTAGCCAGAAGTGAATATCTGCTATATTCAGCAGATATCTTTAAACAGCAGAGCGGATGGCTGCTTGTAAAATGTACTGAGGCTCTTCTGGTAGCGCCCCTCTCACTGACGAGAATGACCGAGGCTCACATCGGCTGGCGAGGTCCATCTGGACCACAGAGCGTTCCTGCCCCTTGGCACCCAGGGATCGGTCATTTCCAGCAGCAGACATTAGAATCACATCAGAAGCAGCTGGTGATGTTAAAATGAGGGAAATTGTGTTGTATCTATAATTGACTCTTTGTTGAAAGACACAAGGGTTTGGAAGCTAATCTGTTCATTTCAGATTTAATCTTCAAAGTAAAGTATATTTTGTTGAAATGGGGAGGCAATGGGAGGGGAAGGTGTGTCTGTGATGTAGCTGTGAAAGGGGGGCTCATGTCAAAATATTCCTCAGGGCCCCAATTTGACCCAGAGCAGTCCTGGCTGGAAGTTTGGCCTTCTTTTCCCGTTGATCTTTTTTGATTATCTGTTCTGCTTTTATTGATTTCACCTGTGTCTTTGTTCCCAGTTACACTGTCCAAACAGACTTGAGTCTTTTGCTGTATTTTGTACAGACTTTTCCACACTCCCTTTTCAGTCTTCTAGCTTTTCTTTTATTCCTATGTACCTCCTGTTTTCAGTTGTTCCCACTGTATACCAACTAATCTTTAGTCTTCTATTTTCAGTTATCTCTTTTTACCCCTTTATCTTGACCTGATACACTTAGGGATCTACCATTTATCTTTCCTCCCATGCTAACATTTATTCATTTTATGCATACATTTTAACAGAATTACTTTTGTACGTCCCAACTGCATGTTTGCCACTTGTGTCCTTTCTTGAACTATACAGGCATCGTGATCATTAAAATGCTTCTTGAACACAACCTGCATCAATGAGAGCTGGTTTAAAGCACAGCAAGCACTTGAAAAACACAAATTCCCTGAGTGTATGAAATATACATTTGCCGCTCAGGCCTCATTTGTGCAAGATGGAAACCCCCTCCCTCAATGAAGACATGCTTAGAAAACCTTGCGGGTGTGCTGCATTGTAAAAATACAGAGTGGGGAATGTATTTCACCTCATCTACTACAAAAGAAAGCTCAGAATCTCTTTTCTTACCGTCATGGTTACTTTCATCTTACTTCATTGTAATCTCTCAGGACACCAGTAACCTCCAACAGTCTGTTGGCTTAGAGCAACATAAAGACCATATGAAAACAGACTAGGGATTTGTCCAGCAGTAAGAATGTCAGCCAAAAAGACAACTAGCTGCTGGCTAGAGTTTTATATTGACTGTATACAGACGTGAAATTGAATAAGCGTGTGAAACTGTTTCTCTGAAATCAACACTACTACATATGTAAATACACGCTGCAATGTTTTGTTAAATCCTTTCACTTTATCACAAAGATATACATACAGTGGGTTGGAACATATAAATATATCTCTATTCCAGTCATTGTAGGGACACTGGATTAAACTGTTGGCACAGCAACCAAAGCACAAAGAGCTACTGATTGACTATCAAATGATGGCCTCCCACACTGCTCTCTGTCCATCCCACTCTTGCCATCAGTACACAACAGGGAAAAGATGCTTGAGTGCCACACACCTGACTTCATTACAACCCCATCGCTGCACACAACTGATGACTAGATTTCACTAAGAGGAGAAGAAATGAGGCCGTCACGGCCAGATATCCTACCAGGACCCTGTTTTGTTTCAAATGATCATGAATATGAATTCATACATTAACATGGCTGAATGTGGGAAGAGAAGATTTGCATGCGCTTCCTCCTTGGAGCATCCAGATGGTCTATTTCGTTTGACTGTATGCTACCACTGCTTTGATGATCACAGTATGAAGGGTACTGAATATGTCTGATAAGGCTGAAGAGCTGGCAGACTACTCACCGCAGTCGCAGAATACCATCAACTCCTAAGTCTGATACACACTCCTACAATGAGAAAAATACATTCCACTAAAAGAGATTCTCTGCTTTGCTCAGCTAATTAGCAGCCTTCAAGTATTACGCAGAACATCCAGGCTGCATAACAAGTATGTATGAGCAAGAGAGCACTTGGAGAGTTGACATGACTGCTGTTCAAGATTTAAGCTTCTTAAGGTCTGCCCTGTTTCTGACCCTGTAATCTGATGTCCTCTTTGGTCCACAGTGAAATATTCCAACAATAGATGTTTGGAACAAATATCACTGGTGCCCAGATGATTCCTAATGACTTTGGTTGATTTATTGACATTTTCCCTGGTGTGGAAGAACTCGAAGCAAGCCAAGGCCCTTAGCATTGGGACTGATAATGGTTGGAAAAGAAACATATTTGGAAGCTCTTTGTTTAAATCTGTGGATATACTGTAACCTACTAAAATATGGATATAAAATGTTATAAATAGAAAATTAAAGTATGTATGAGTGAAAGAGAACAGACTGCTTTTATATGTCTGCATTTATACGTGGTTTACAAGAGGACTGTAGTCCTGGGTCCCAAGTGGGTTTGGCTGCACTGGTGGCCCTGCCCATGTTTCCCAACTACCTTGTGTGCAATTGACCTTTTCCTATATTACTTAAACTATACGAGACACATAATTTTTACGTGGTTTAGCCCTTGGTGATTTAGCCTACATAGGCTTCAGATGAGCCTCACAATGAAGTTATAGGAAAGAGTTATGGAAGCTAGACTAAGGGCAGAAGTCGACATTTGTGAACAGCAATAAGGTTTCATGCCAAAAAAAAAAGAAGACTACTACGGTTGCAATATTTTGCTTTAAGGGGGTTGATGGAGAAGTACAGAGAAGGTCTGAGGGAGCTGTATTGTGTCTTTGTGGACCTTGAGAAAGCATGTGACAGGGTGCCAGAGAGCGTTACAATATTGTATTAGAAGTCTGGAGTAGCAGAGAAGTATATATTACAGTGGTGCATGACATGTATAGGAGCTGTAAGACAGTGGTGAAGAAAGAAGAAAGCCTCTCATGTTGGGGTCACAATACTGCAACTATATGAGGCCCATGCCATTTCCTATTTCACGCCTACTCTGTACCCAAATAGCCCACTTTTAACCCAGATGGGACCCACATGTACATGCTGACTTGGATGTGATGGCATTTGGTGAATATATCAATCTTGACTGACATTTAGAAGAAGCAGCTTTCCAGAAGAATTGTTTATTTGTACTAATATACCAAGTCAGGCATGGGCTGCAGAAACTGCCAACTGTATCGCTAGTGCTCTGATATGTTGTGATTTGAAGCATAGATACTCAGAAGTCTGTTATTCATATCCTGTTTCATTTTGTCTTGTACCTGTTCTTCAGTGTCTGTCTCCCATCTCCCCACATATCTAACTCTTGGACAGACAAAAGAAGCGAAACTGTATCAGCAAGCATTGACACTATAATCTTTTTTTTTATTTTTTATTTTGCTTAGATTGCATTTTTTTCTTTTTATGAAAGCCTTTTCCACTGGGATATTTTATGAAAGGACAATACTGTAAGGGCTCTTTGAGCTGTAGTTTGCTGTATAAGCATTTTTATGGATTTCTTTCCAACCTCTTTCAGACACAACACGCACAGGCCGCTCCTTCATCATTTTCAACATTGCAGCAGAGGTCTGGAAGAAAATAAAATGCTTGCTAGATCCCTGATATGGGCAGTATGTAATGTGGTGAAGCCTGCAGGGTAGCTCAGCCAGAAAACTTAAGCAACATGACATGTTCACATACACCCCTCTACATGGTTCATTAGTCTTTTTAATAGGGCAAAATGGTGCCTTTTTCTCCCTTGCCAACTTATACACAACTGCCAAGCTTGAAGCTGCTCTAAAACCCCACCACAACCCCAACATCCTCACATAGTTGCTGTGTCTAAGGATTAGGACAGAGGGTTAAATTGTTGCTCATAACTTCATATATCTCAAAGTTGCTATAATCTTTGTATGAAGTGACGTAGTCAGAGCCTAGACACCTAGACACTATGAGTATTATTTATAATATTGATAAAGAAACATTTGTATTAGAGTTTTTTTTTTAAATGAAGGTCTTATCTGAACTTTTACTTTGATGGATTTTCCCTTTTCCCATAGTACTCTTTACCCAGTGGAGCTATTTTCACAGTGTTCTTCAGGGAGCCAAAACTTTATAGCTCTCATGACAAGGAGATGAAATTAACATGGCACTTGCTTTAATTAAAAAAAAAAAAAAAAAAAAATATATATATATATATATATATATATATATAAGAAAAAAAATATATATATTAAAAAAAATGTAGAAATGTCTTCAAACTGAAATATAGATGCATCATTTCAATTAAAATCTGCACCATTCTGTTTCTGTGAATATTACTTTGTGCATGTCTGTGTCAGTAGCTACTTTCCCATTATTGAGCCAAAGCTGAACGTACTGAGTCCAAGCTTGGTCAGTTGCTTTCCCATTGTGACTTCCAGTGATTAAACAGGGCCCGTATGGGCGGCATGACCCCTGCTACGTGGGGCTGGAGGTGGTGTCAAGGAAGAACGAGAGTTTAACAATTCATCGTCTCTGTGGTTTATTTTATGGCTCTTCCCATTAACCATGTTTATGATAGGCTTGCTTTCTTTCCAGCTCCTGTCAACACTTGTCAAGATATGGCGGATTCAATCTTTGATTAACTTTTGTATCATCTCAGCATTTTCTCATTTGATCCATCCATCTTGCTTTTGTCTGTGTAGCTCTCTCTTGTGTTTGTGTTTACTTTACTGGTCTTACTTACTTAGCTTTTTTTGTTTGTTGCATTATGCAAACCTTCTGTTCCTTCTCAAACTGCACTTCTTTATCTGAAACACAACAGCCTTGATTTGGATCATGACGAGCTTTCACATTGTTGTTGCTTTAACAGAAATACTATTATAAATCTTAGCATTTTCAAACTTTCTTTGCTGAATGCTGGAGATGAGTTCTTGTTTTTACTTATTTTTAAGTCTTTTTAACTGGTCTGCAGTTCAGCATTGCTTTTAGTCTAGTTGAGCCTGATTGTAGAAGTTTAAGCCCTTGATTACCCAGCAGGACTTATGCTCATTCTTTGCTAATAGTTTGTTCAATATGCAATTTTAGCACTTTCACTGAATGAAGCACTGATCCTGACGCAGCTGCAACTGCAGTGAGACTCTTCACTTCAGCCTACCTTTTTGAATTTTATCTTAATTGAAAAAGTCTGTGCAAATAACAGGGAGCCAGACAGTATCCATTTGTGTTTGTGACTTTAAGACATCTTGCAAAAAGCCCTGTTCTACATCTACATTAGCAGTTGTCATTTCTTTGCAGAGAAACAATCGTGTCCGTTCAGTCTTGTGTTATACCTGCTCACTGGCTTGTGTACAGCTGAGCTCAGTTGAATAGTGAAGTGAATGGAACATTTCAGTGAATGATTTGGTTCAGTTTGTTCACCCAAAAGACATTTTTCATCAGTTGAGACCTACACACTTTGGATATCCCTTCTGATTAAAAAAATGGGAGAAATTATGTCTTACTACAACTCAACATCATGGTCAACCCAGAGAGGGGGCACAATAGGGCGATCAACCTGACAGTGGGAACAGGAGTGATTTTTCAAAGTGTGAACTGAGGTCAAGGATGATTTGCACGTCCAGACCAGTGAAGCAGTGGAAAAACAGCTGGTGTCTCTCCAACATCGCTCGACCTGTGCTAACAGTAACATAGAGCAGGAAAGATGTGTTAGGAAAGTCTATTTTCTCCTCCCTTCTCATCTTCACCTTGCTTCTTTAAAAATAAAATAAAAAAACCTGTCAAACAACAGCATTTGCTCCCTTCCATGACATGCAGTCAACATATTCACTCATCAATGTCAGCGTCCAGCGCAGACATTGTTTTGGTCTTGGTTAACATCCAAGCACTGGATCCTGGAATTCATGTCTGACATTATCAGCTTGAGTTTAAGTGTTCTGGATTCAGCTGTCATGGTGAAAGCCTAAGGTCAGCAGCCACAGACCCATGAGGACAATATCAGCCCAGAAATAAAAGCAACAGACTCTGACCCAGACATCTGCATCCCTTCAACATGTCACACACATGCCTCGCATCACTTTCCATCAGGGATGTTGAGCGCTACATTGTTAGTGGGACATCTGTGTTGTAACAACACATTCTTTCTTCTTCCAATTATCCATGTGACATTCTGCTAAAGGGAAGCACTGTGCTAGTCCCTCTTTCACTGACACATGACATCTTAAGGCAGCTGGACCATATAGACCAAAGCAGAAATCAAATATATATCTCCATACTGAAACTAAATATTCATTATCATAATTTGAATAAGAATAGTTCTATGTAATATTCATCTATTTCTGTATACCGCCAACTGCCTCTTTTACTAGTCTGTGTTCCATAGTTGGCGTCTTAGTAAAGTCAATAGTAAAATCGTTGGTTATCAGAAAAAAGTGTGAGTCTGAAAAAGTTAATGAAAGAAAGCAAATGAATACAGTACAACACAGAAGTAACTGATCTTATACCAACAAGTGTAATAAAACCATCTAAGATATCAACAGTGTTTTGCTTTTAATTGGACTTAATGGAGATTTACATTTAAAGAATAATAATAAATCTGTGGCTTTATGTGGTGAATGGCATTTATCTATCCATCGATACATCCATCCATCTTCTATACTCACTTCTTCCTATTCCAGGTCACAAAGGTCTGCAGTAACCTAATTCAGCTCTCTCCGGTCGAATAGGAGGGATTGGAGATTATGTCATAATTATAGTCACTTCAAATGTTCATCTTGACTTTGTGTTCTTTTGTGCATGCCTGGATTTGATGTAATTTCCTGGAAGGATCACAGATATCTCACAATATATTGGCACATTAAACGGTGGTGTTAAAGTCTAACTGGACTGTAGAGGAAACTTATCAGTTAGTAGTATTATATGTGCTAAAGAACTTCATATTATTCAGCATCTAGATGGAAGGAAGGTGAGAAATGGAGATTTATTCAGTGCATTCAGACTGCTCATGCTAAAGAAAGCTGGAGTAGAGTGTATTGGTGAACAAATATAGATGGGAAAACGCTGAAGTCTTATCATAAAGTCAAATCCCATGTATAGTTGTGCCCTTGCTTGATTAAAATTAACCAAATACCAACAATCCAACAATTACCATGCTCAGTGGTAAAAAAAAAAAAAAAAAAACAACTCCATCTTGACATAACATTATCACAGCAAAGCAAAAGAGACTAAAGCATTTATGTCACAAACTATTTCTGATTGAGAGCATTAGTTAACAGGAGATTTGGTAAACCACAATAAACCTTAAATGAAATAACAAAAGCATGTACATGTTAATAAGACTAATAAAAGATAGGCGGGTCCAACTCCAGGTTCCCCACATGTCAAAGTGTCTGTCTGCAAGACCCTATATCAGACCCAATATGCTCATATGCATGTGATTGAAGAGAAAAGGTGCAGCATATTGAATAATATTATAGAAGACACACGCTTAATTAGATTTTGTGTGAATGAGTGAATGACTTTATAAAGAATTTTATAGAAATTAGAATGGGTTCAGTGGTGGTACATTCATCTTTTAAAATGATCACTCAGTGAGAGAGTTAGGTTACTCACAGCCTTCTGCAATAATGTCAAGTGAAAGTGCCTTACTGCCACTAACTGATCTGGCTAGACAAGAGTGGTGTTCAGGAAAAGCAAGCCCACAAGTCTACGGCTGGCCCGAAAACCCAATTCAAAGGAGAAATGATTATAGTTTGTCAGACTGTGCAAAGCTTTTTGCTAGGTTATCTTTGATGGAAAAAAATGTCAAAAGGAAAAGTAAAAGGTCTAAGTAGGCATCATAAGAAGAGTGACCAGCTCAGCTGCTCACCAGGCTTTCAGGCAGACACGGACACAGTGGGAATGGGGCTGTGCAGTAAGAGAAATGAGTGATAAAAACCCATTTTACAGAATAAACTGGTCATCTTATGCAATAGTACATCTCTATGAACTGCATTTTCTTGATTCATATTGTTATTTTGTAAAAAAATTAATGTTCTGTTTAAAAATGGTATTTTGCCTAAAAGAAATCTCCACAGAGTAAAAGCATAAAAAATCTGATACTAAAACCTAAAGTCTCCACTTAAAGAAAAGTCAACATTATGGTGGAAGTATTCACAGGTGTACTTAGAGTTTCTGTGAATAAGATGACAAAACAAACAGGTAATTTCATGTGTAAACAGAGCCATGAACAGGGTTGAACAGAATGATGTCTTTGGTGGACAGTGGTAAATATGACTTTTTTTTTTTTAAGTGCATTATAACTGCTATGTCCATGTTTGCTAAATTCACTTCTTTAGTTGGAATCACTGGCACCAATTGAGAAAGACCAAAGCAGTGTGATACCAAAAGCAGGATAAAAATGCTCATGTTTGCACATGTGCTCACTCATGCAGATAAATAAAAAAGTAAACAAATCCATCCATCCATGCCATGGTCAACAGTGGGATTAATAGACCAAATACTTTATAAGTTAGTGTCAGCTCCATACTGCCAGCGAGCAAAAATAACTTCATTATGATAAGTGGCTGCACTGCAGGTTGTGGTAATAAAACTTGTGGGTTTTTTTTTCTCATTCTGCTGCAGAGAAAGAAATTGACACACAATTAAAATAAATGAATATTATCTTTTAAAGGTGTTTACCATCTAATAAATACCTTCTTCAGTGTTTTCCACTTGTGAGGTTTAACAAACTCTACAGGAGTCTGTGTGAATAACTTGGCGCTGAAATCTTTTATATTTTCTATTCCTTCACAATCAGCCAAAAATGACAGTTTCACGAGGAAGATATCTGCAGCCAAGCCTTTTGACCAAATTTAATGCCGCTTGATAAATCAAACAATGTCATGTAAATAAGGCTCAAAAAATTGCTGACCTAATCAACTACGATAATTATGAAAATTCATTGTTGTTGTATCTTAGTCTTGATGTGTCATAATAAACCACATAAATGTCACAGACAGTCTCCCGTCCTTCCCACTCAGTGGTAAAAAATACATTTTTAACTGCAATATACTACTAGAAGTGCTGTGGACAAAACTGCTTCCACTCACTGCCAGGATATGTGCATGTGGCCCAATAAGAAGAAAAACATGGTACAACAATGGTAAAATGAAGATAGATAATCACGGTGAAAAGTAAGTCAAAAGAAAAAAAAAACCAAAACATTTAGTAGAAAAAAACCTTGTGAAGGAAGTGAAATGCCAACTTTGTGTTACAGAGCTGTGACTTTACGGCAGTACTAGAGCAAATAAGCTGACAAAAATAAATCCCTAGATGGAAAAATAATTGAATAAAAAATAAACAAATTTTATTATAAAAAGGAAAAATGATAAAAAATAAACATAAAAGAAAAAATAGAGCTATTTAAATACAACCAAGAGAGATGTTTATTTAAATGTAGTCATAAGTAAAAGAAAAATTGCATGTGGAAAAAATACTTCTCATTTTTCTTTTATTCAATTAAATTCATTCCTATGCAATTCCTATTCATCAAACATGTCAAGACACTTTATATAGGAGGCAATTTTCATTTATTTTTTTGTCTTTGTACTTCTACATATGTTTATTTCTGAGTTTTATTCATGCTATTAAATCTTTTCTGATCTTGTCTTATTTTCTTTTTAAAAGTCTGTTATTAGATACAATTACTAGCAAAATCAGTTTAGGGGAAAGAAGCTACATTATTTACAATGATACCATTTTTGACTTTATGAGATTAGTGATGAAATTTATTCAGGGCTCCACATGGACGCTGGCCAGGAGTGCACGGTGAATATATTACTGCTGTGCCAAACTACTATCTGCACAATAGTGTGACGAGTCAGGGAGTTTATGTGCAACGATGCACATTGCTGTTCTGCACCACAGACAATAAAGCCAAACAGGAAGAGAACTTCTTCACTTCATAAAATTTTCATCACAGGATAACACATATTTTAAATCAACTAATTTATTTCAGTCTTTGTTTATGCATTTGCATTATGAGTTTATGAGGCCACATTTGTATGCAGCATTGCATCAGAATAGCATGTGTGAGTTTATCTGAGTAACAGTGTGTCCTGCAAAACCACATATTGAACGCACCCATTTTGGCTGTATATTTTAGGGCACAATAAACACTGAGAGTCTAGGGTAAAAACTTTACATTTATTGGTGCCTAGTAAATCCACCCAACCTGTGTTTGCAGCCAGGAAGGAGATTAACAGCAGTTTTATTTTTAAGGTTTCCTCCCTGAGTTTGCAGCAAACACAAAGAGGAACACCTTGTGCATATCTTTGGACATACACTGCAGAGAAAACAGGGAAAACAATTTCTAACCCTCCTCAGTGAAAGAAACACATACTGTATTAATAATAACCAAAACTCTGAAAATAGCTTCTCTTTATCAGTCCAGACAGTGATGCAGCTGCTGTTATAGCATCTCCTCCGAGTATATAAAATCGCAGGTATTGATATCTGCAAAAGAATATACTTAACCTTAGGGCTTAGAAGGTTAATTAGGGTGAGGCAACAAGATGTGTGTGTTTTTCCAACTCATAAAAAGTTCTGGGTTAAAGACAGGGTAAGCAATTTCTAGATGGTGCCATGTCTGTTGATCTCCAAAGTCTCTGCCCCCTCCTCCACCACAAGTGCACATTTATGAACCCTGCCCCTGCCAGTGATTGGCTGAAGCAATGTTTGTTATGGTCTGAAGGCAAGTTGCCCTCACACAGAATGGCTATGCATAAAGAGTTGTTGTTTTGTTTGTTTGTTTGTTTATTTTGTGATCATGAAATGGTTAGCTAGTTGATACTACAGAGATATTTATTGATTTTTTTTTATAAGTGTTCCAGATTAAAAACTGCATAGTAATCCTTCCCCTGCCTTTAACTACAACAGATATTTACTTTCCTTTCTGCTCTAGGGAAAAACATTTAAACATATAAAACATTTTCTTGATAGAATTTTGTATAATTTTTCTCCAACTAACGTCTGAATTTTCAAATCTGTCAGCAGCTGCAGCTAACATCAGAAATGTGCAGTTTCTGGAGAATTTGTCCTAACTCAGAGAAACGTTAATGAAGGAGGTAATATTTTCTTCTCCCACATTTAAGAACAGTGATTGTACAAAAAAAAAATGCAGCTTTAAGGAAAGCTAAGGCCTAGTTGGGACTCCTGCCTGCCATCAGCACAATAAGAAGGCAACAGGAAGCTAGCCAAGCTCTGGCTCTCGGCTCTAGCTGAAAGGGTCTAAGCAACAGAGAGGCTGTGTCGCAACAGAGCTTTTTCTTCATGTCTGCCCGAATCCAGCATCAATAAATAAAAGCAGCAAGATCTGTCCAATTTTCCTTCTGCCCCTAGGCTTTCAACCAGAATACTTCTGACACCTGCTCTGATCGTTCATTATCCTGTCCTCACATGCATTATTTCACGTAAGCCTAGTTAAAAATAGTTGTTTTTGTGATATGTTCTGGAGAGTTAGAAAGAGTGGGGGAAAGAGTGCCAGATGAGGAGATTATTGGTGGTTAAGCTGCTCTAACTGTGGTTCCCACAACCAAATTACTGGACCCAACAGGTCACAGTTCACAGTTCTGGATGGCCCACAAGGGAAAAGAAGGATGCCTGAAACACCACTGACTGCTTAACCAGTGCTCAGGTTCAGCTCTTCAGTTGTATTTAAATGGGTAAAATGGTGAGGGATAAAAACATAAAAAAAACCAAACAAACAAAAAAAAAAACAACTTTGTATGGAGCACATAGCAGTTAATCACTGTACTAAATATCATGCAAAGCTGCAGAAAATTTACACTGAACTGAGGATGCTGCATGAACAGCGTTCTTGAATTTTTTTTAAGGACAGTAGTGAACATTACTATGCACTTGTTATGAAGCTTCATGTCCCACCCACCCTTTTTTTTTGTACTGCGTAATTTATCTACCCAATTTCATCAAAAGGTGTCTGATTACAAACACAGAACTTGTATTTTTTTTCACTCATTAAGTAGGGTATGCTCCCTATTTTAAACACACACACACACAAAAATCTTTCACATGTTGGTCATGAGTCATGGGGCTAGTTGAGCTGAATATAACCACAAATGTCAAGGAGACAGCCGTGCTCCGAAGCACCTTTCTGAAGCAGGTGAAAGCTACACCGTCTGTGCCTGTCAAAAACATGTTATCAGTGATTCACATCCTGGTGGGGTACCTCTCAGAGGAAATACTGAGACAGATAAAGCAGCATGTGTAGAAGTACTCAATGCAACTTTGGATACTCCAATAAAAAAAAAAATCCACAAATATAGTGTATGATAGACAGTAATGTACAAGAAAAAACATTGTATTAGGACACTCCAAGTGTATATTAACATCCGCTGAAGAAATATGAAACAGAAATAGCTTCATCCATATTCTACATTTTTGTGTCTGTGTGCTGTTTCTTGTCCACAAAAGTATGAAAATTTGTCATATAGTTAAATTCTTATTTTTTTCCTAATGTAATCTGTTCAGGAGAGAGATCCAACATTTAGCTGACAATCAAATAGTATGCAACAAAAAGCAAGCTATTTCACTTTTGTACTGTGAATATCCGTCCATCCATGAACTTCCACTTATCCGTGTTCAGGCCACAGGGACAGCAGTCTAAGGGGAGAGGTCCAGACCTCTTCTCCTCCTTCAGTTCCTCCAGAGTTATACTGAGGCAATCCCAAGCCATCCAAGATAGATAATCCTTCCATCTTATCCTGGTTCTGCCCTAAGGCCAGCTTCCACTCAAACGTGCACAGAACGCCTCTCTAGGAAGAAATCCAAGGGAAAACCTATCGAGATGCCCAAACCACCTTACTCCTCGTAATGTGAAGGAGCAGCAATTCTACTCCAAGTCTCTCGGGGATGGCTGAACTTCTGAATTCCAGTCACACTGCAGAGAAAACGCATTTCATCCACTTAGATGCTCTATCTTGCTGTTTATTTGGTTATTACCCACAGTTCATGACCATAGGTGAGCATAGGAACATAGATCAACTGGTAAACGCCACAACTAACTAGTACAGAGTCTGCATTACTGTATTATTTTTTAATAGAAACATTTGTTTCTTTTGTAACTTAAAAAAAACTTAAAATATTTGTGAGAAAAAATTAAAATGTCTAACCAAGGACCAGTGTAATGGTAAAACATAAAGAAGCACTGTGGAACCTGTGTAATTTCTCTAGCCAACATGGTAATCCACTTGCATGGCTTGACACATAGACAGTCCACTGGAAAATGGCATGAATAGTGGGTAAAAACAGACAAAGACTGACATATGTGAGGAAAAAATCTGTCATGACTGTCAAGAAATGGAAAAAGACAAAGATACAGAGGGTTTTGAAGTAGAAAGAACAGAAGGAAACATCACATTGAGGAGAAAAGACATGGGCTGAAGAAGAAGAAAAGAGAAATGAAGGAAAACTGACAACTAAAGAGTATCAAAGAATTGGAAAAGGAAGAGATGAGGGATGAGAAGAGGAACACCTAACGCATGTGCGGAGAGATAAATATGAAGGCCTGAAAGCTGTCCACACTGAGGAAACAGAGGCAGGTCATTAGCAGAGATGTGATGACTTGAGGTAAGTGTGTGCATGTGGGTCTGTGTGGGTTTGTGTGTGGGTGTCTGCGTGTGGCTGCTGATGAAGGATAACTTTCTCTCAAGGAACCAGCCACTACCCGAGTGGTCCGGTACAGCATCTGTCTCAGCATAGTAGAGAGGAGCAATCAATAACTATACAGTTAAGGTGAGCGTGTACACCAGACTCGTGGGCAGGTTTATGTGTGTTACTTCAGCTCTGGCCTCTGCAGTTGTGCTTACACTGCATTTACAGTTGCTGCATTTCCACACAATGATATCATATGTGAATGAAAAGCCTGTAGATGAGCATGTTGGGCTGTAATTTTTAGCGATGCCGTGGACTGGGTCTGGGAATTACAAAGTCAGTCTGTGAGTTTCCGTGGTTGAGGTGGTCTGATGATAGTCCAGTAGTTAACACATTTATAAGTGGGGTTATAGTTTAAACTTAGGCAGGAGACCTTCTGTTTATAATTTTGACATCAAAATTTGATCATAGCACATTTATTCAATAAGCATGTTTTGTTTTCTCCAAAACTAAGATCATGGCACCCAACTAAATTACACTGTAAAAACAATTAAAATACAACTATGTCAGTGATCTAAATCATATTTTCATTTGGTTGAAAAGTAAAAGGTGAAAAGCTGTTAATCTTGACACTTATTAAAGATGTCAACACGAAGACATCCACTAACCTCTTAATTTGGCTGAATGGTGAAAGCTGAAAAACTGTCCTTTGACACATAGAACAGACATCCATGTGATAAGTTGAAAGGGTGTCATTTATGACTATTAGTAGTAGAAACGTTGTGCTGATAAAGACATGAGGGTGCATAAATATGGTAACTGAGTTCCTTCACTGACAGTTTGTTTCATTTATGTTTTTCCTTCTTCAATCTCCACGAAATTTGGAGCATGCCCCCTGGTGTTCAATGCAAGAAAGTTCGGGTCTTTTCAGGTGGATTTGTGCAATGCTAATGTCGCTGCTGTCAATTTGTTGCTGCCATGAAAGTAAAACTTATTGCACACGTTTCTTTGTGCATTCCTGAAGTAGATGAACCTATTAGTTTATAATCAACAGCCTATACTTGTTGCCTATATAATTCCACATATTCCAGCAACTGAAAGACGTTTGTTTTCCAAAAGCTTTCTAGTTATTTGCCCTGCGCGAGCTACCACTAGATGCTACCACAGTGTGTATATTCACTTCAACATCCACCCCACGAGGTGACATTTTTTAAATGTACTGAGACAAAAGAAGAAAGAAAACAACACTCAATCCCAGAAATTAGGCTATAATACCATGAGCAAGAAAATAATTAACTTGATTTTCTATCGAAAAATAACTAGATAGATTTATTTAAGAGGGTACATTATAGCTGTTGAATTGACGTCACAAAGCAAGATCACCTTTATACAAATACTTGTTTCTCTGATCCGTGGAGAAAACAAAATGCACATAATGGATTTTCATGCTTTTCATGACTCGCATGGATTTTCTTGCCTCACAAGTGCAGACTATCTGTGTTTTTTGTTTTAAAAATGGAGTTTCATTCATTAGTGTCAGTAAACATGATGTCATGCAAACATTATCCTCCAGAACTCTAAAAATGAAGAGTCTCACACACAAACACAAATATGCATTATGGATTAAAGTGTGGCCACAGCTATGCAGAGTGAATTATAGATACTGTATATGTACTGAATTTATTCCTGCATGTTACCTTTGAAGTCTAATAAAAATGGGAAGAAACACTCTGGTCTCCCAGAGAGAATTACCCTGTTGGTCAGATTCACTGCAATCAAAAGGACCGTCTGCTTCTCAATGTGTGTCAAGGGGAATTTAGACCCCTGAATGAGAAATCAAATCACACAGCATTTCCTTTCATCTTCTCTTGAATCGATAGCGTGTCATAAAGTATGTTGGAGCAGACCTCACAGCATCCTGGGGTTTTCTACAAATGAAGATGGCTGCCTCCTGGTTACTTTTTTTCCTCAGTTTTTAAACAGAAATGAACATCTACGACATAACTTCCTAAAATGTCGGGCTTACTGACACTCGCCATGGCAGGTTGGAATTAGACCCTCATCATAGTATCTGTCCTTACAATACACACTTTTTGCATCATCCAGTTTAAGTCAATATAAGCCCTCCTCTGGCTGTGTGTTTGATGGATGCCCAGAGTAGCTGGCAAAGGGGCAGAGAGAGCTCTTTGATGTTCAAGCCCAGATTGTTAGGGTATTCAGGTTGACTTTGATAAACCCCATTAGTGTGTTGTTATTTCTTGCTTTCTTCTCCTCTCTCAGTCTCTTTCAAATACTTACAGGTGATGATCTTAAGAAGAATAAATTTGAGGAAAAGAAAAAAATACAAAGTTTCTGTGTCACTGACTTGAACTGCATTGGTAAGTTAATGGGCAAAGTAAAGGGTTAAGAGAGAAGATAACTCTCTTTAGAGAAGGACAATGTAAAAACTGAGTGAGATGGATGCAAAAAAAATAGAATAAACTATTGAATTTAGAGATGTGCAGGATATTTATGTGCAACTTATTGTCCATGCTGAGCTCAACGGTAAACAAATGAGCGTTTCTTAAGGAAGTCTGCCATGGTTGGGAAAGTACATGTACGTCAGAGTAATGCCGCAGTCACCACTTGCCACTATCTAAATTGAAAAGAGTATTTATACCAACTTAGGGATCAGAAGCTAATGGAAGGATCCATGCATCAGTTCAGTTGCATAAAAATGTCAGTCGGTAAAGGCAAAGATAACCGAATCCTTAAAAAAAGCCTTTTCTTTATTGTCTCAAATTAGCTTTGTGTGTGCGATAAAGGGTGTGTGAGTATCTGGGTGGGGGTGTGGGGGTTGTAGGAAGATTACTGAGAGAGTTTTAATCAGACATCAGAAGGGATATTAACAGGGAAATGTGCTAAAAGAGCGGGATCAAATAAAGATCTCCCTCCAATGTAATGAAACATGGCTCTGCTCTGCTTGGTGTGCTAGCTAATTGTGCCGGCCATATTACAGCACAGATTGCTTTTAACAATAAATAAAAAATATATAAATAAATAAAATAGTGCAAAAACAGAGGTGGAATAGTGATAAAGTGATTATGAACTCACTCCCCTTGTGATTTAATGAACTTTTTGGCACACAAGACTGGTTTGTCCTGTCCTCATGTAAACTCTTCTGTCGCTCCAAATCTAATTCCTCTCTAACAATCCCATCTGTTAGTTTAGGGGAGGGAAAAAAAACTATAATTTCCAAACGACTAAACCTCTGGCAAACTGTTGCCCGGAGCTGATGAAATCCCTAATGCATTTAATAAAATGTAAACCCCCGATCCTATCAGGGTTGCATTGAGAACATCCAAATGAGGTTTAGTCGTGCTAGGAATAAATAAACGCTGTGTCAATAAAATAAAAAAAAAAAAAAAAAGAAAATCTAAAATAACACAACTGTTGTGGTCAAGACTTATCTGTTGTAGATAATATATGCAATGTTGTTGGATGAATATTTCATTGCCAAAATCCAGGATTCAAAAGGGCAAACTGATTTACTGATTGATTATTTAATCATTTTGAAAAAATACAATTAAGTCATTATTTTATGTTGCAAAATGTTTTTCCTTCAAACCACCTTTTACTGAAATCACATTTAAAAAAAAACACAAGTCAAGTCAAAGAAGATACTGAACACAAGGAAAAGTTTCAAAAGTGTCAAAATAAAAGAGGAAATTCAGCAAACGAGCAAACATAAAACTAACAGAAGTAAAAGCACAGGAAACAGTAGGTGATTTATTTTATTATGTCGAACCAACGATGCACCTTCGTCATCTGAAATGTAACCACATGTTGGGTCAATGCAGACCACATCAAGCGTAGTTTGGTTGCACTTTATGTCTTTCGGTGGATTTCCCGCATCTACTTCTTTTTCATTAATTTCAAGACTGAAAGATAAATAGATGGCTGCAATGTACTGTCGTATAAAATTCACAAACAGTATGCTTTTTCTGCTCTCTTCCTGTATCTGCAGCACATTAAAGTAGTAAACAAAAAAGTAATACAGAAGAAGCCTCAGCACTTTAATCTTTAAGGGTGAGGAAAAGAACCCCTGCAGCGCTGTGGCATTTGGTGGTGTAATTACGGACTGACACAAAACAACAAACAAGAAAACTAAACTCAGGTCCTGCACATACGCTACATATTTAGTTGCTAACCAGAAGCATGAATCATTCTCAAAACTTAAGCAGAACAGACTAATCCACCATTAATAGCACATGACCCAGTGCAGTCCTGTTAAATGGTTTGCTGTTTTTTACAGGCAGACATCAGTTAAGTAGCAGGTCAGTTATGATGTCTAAGGTTGCACTGCAGAAAAAGAAGAGGCCACGTGCACAAAGAGAAAGGAATGATGAGAAACAATGTTTAATTTAATTCCTCTTTTAATTTACAATTATATTATGTTTAAACATGATAATATTGTATATTCAGTATTATAAATGCTCTCTTTTTTCTGGTGTTTTAATATGCAAACATTGTGGTCACACTGGTATAACAAATCAGTTTCCAGCTGGTAATAGTGAATTAATTATGTATAAATATTAATTAACTGAATTAATTAGTTTTTTCATTTTTTATTATTGAACTATACCATTACAAAATTATCAATAAAATTATCAAAAGCCCATAAACAAATTCTTTACAATTGAAAGATGATATTTCACCAATATTTCATTTATTATGGTGCAATCTTGTAGAATAACAGGACAGTTATAGTTAATAAGAAATCCTCATTCACTTATCGCGATCATATCAGCCGCTTGAAAACCGATAATTGTGCGATTTCCCACCCTTTGACAGAAACTTGAACCCAGCTGTTTCACTGCCAACTTTTCTTTATTATTACACTGACTGAAACGAACTTCAGTTGCTGCAAACAGTAGCCATCTTCTGAAAATGGCGTCACCACCCCGCTGGTCAAATGTTACGTATGATGTTAGCACGTATGTGCGAGGCCTCCAGGCACCCATAGGGATTGCACTGAAACCCCTGAAATGTAAAAAAAAAAAAGAAAAAAAAAGAACTGATACTAAATGAGAGTCTGTGGGAAAGATCTTGAGCAATTGTGAACCTGGCTGAAATCGCACCAGAAGACAACAGGTAGCATGGCTTTATGCTGACTGGACAATAACACAAAGAGGTACCTCAAACTGTCAAATCAGTCATGACTGTGACAGAGTAGAATGAATGAATACATACTTATCCTATAGTGGTGGTTCTTCACCCAATGACACTTATGAACAAACTGTCTCTGTTGAAAATAGAGTGGTAAGTCAGTGAGGGATGCTTTTTGGTTTAAACTGAATTGAACTGATACAAGGGTATAGCTATGATAGGTGATTTTTTGATGTGGGACTGGATAAAAAACATGTCTGAAGGCTATGTAACTGTGCAAAAAAAAAAAGAAAAGAAAAAAAACTTGAAAACTCATAAATCATTGAGGTACGCCAAAGACTTGGAGTCTTAAATATATTTTATTGACGCAAATGCAGCTCCGTTCTCCAGATAAACAGCTCCGTTCTCCAGATAAACAGCTCCGTTCTCCAGATAAACAGCAGCTGCAAAGATCACACCACATATAGACTCTGTATCCAGCTTCTAAATGTGTTCAAACAGAAAAGAAAAAAAAGAAAGGAGTGAAACACAAGCATACCAAGTTCTTACTGAATTTAAAATAAAAGAAAATCCCAAAACATCTGATCATTATCACACTGATTACTGTTGCTATCTCCTATGAAACAAAATGGAATTACTCTGCTAATTTTAGTATAAAAAAGTCTTAATTCTTAATTGGAGACCAAAACTTGGTTTTTAAATCAAAACATCTAATCATAAGTCTTTCTTTTCTTACCTTTGCTTCAGCTGAGCAGGCAAAAAAAGATATGTTTGACAAATTTTCTCAAGAGATCCACCACCCTGAAGTTCAAACTTCCCATTAGTACCACCAGAAAATTAATATTTAAGTCACACCAAAGCCCTTCTGTCCACATACTCAATTTAAGCATTTTCACTGAGATCTGTCTACCACAATCTGAACTTCCAGGAAGTCTCCCTCTTCAGAGACCGAGCACGATAAAATCTACGCATTAGACTTCCTCCTGATCAGTCACTCACTTCTATAATCTAGAAACACACAATGCTGTTTTATTTCTTTTTTGGGAGTTCACATCTAATCTCCTTTCCCACCCCCTCTTTACTTTGTTTGTCTGATCTTTGACCCACTCGTGATGTTTGAGACTTTACAATTGACTCTTTGCTGTGATGATTGAAATGCTCGTGGCTGCTACCTCTCAGCCACCGACGTGTGATAAGACAGACAGGAAATTATGCCGCAGGAGATGGAATTTATATGTTTGTGTTTTGGTCAGAGTAATCTCTG
This sequence comes from Zenarchopterus dispar, assembly GCA_028564865.1. Lineage (NCBI taxonomy): Eukaryota > Metazoa > Chordata > Actinopteri > Beloniformes > Zenarchopteridae > Zenarchopterus > Zenarchopterus dispar. The sequence continues at coordinate 6,535,767 of JAOWBL010000013.1, forward strand.
CAAGAAGATCACTACTTATAAGGCGATATTTTTGAAAAATAAAAAGATTGCTTACTGTTTGTTGGATGCTTTTAGTACAGCTTGACCAATCATAATTCAGCAGGCTTTGATTGCACACATGGAAACAGCTGGATGAGGGTCAAAAGATATGGATATGAATATTTAGCTTTTTGTAGCTCTGAGCTGGATGGAGAATTTTTCTAATTCAGAGAAAATATATAAAACCAAAACAATTCTGAAAAACAAAGCTCCATTGACATTTTGAATTCGTACATTTGAAGTAGTTCACTGATTGCTCTACAGAGAAGCTCTATTTGAACTGGCCAGCCATTTCTATGAAGTTTACAACAGTCCCGGCTTTATGTGCTGACCCATGCAGGAGTTTCCAAGAGACGCTAGTCAAAACAACCATGATACCTGCAGAATTGCTAATAACGCCTCAGATCAACAACGAATTGCTGCAAAACTGACAACAGTCATTCAATGGTCTCTCTGTGCTTGTGTGAGTTTCCTACGGACACTCTGGTATCGTTCCACGTATCTTTCAAAAACATTTTGTCTGTATCTGTGCGGACTGGTAACCTCCCCTGCCTTTTGCCCAAAGAGAGCTGAGACAGGTTCCAGCAGATGTCTATGGTCCTTACTAGGAAGGAGTAACTAAAATAACCACCATCACACAGAAGAGAAATTTTGGCCCAAATATCTGCTACACGGATGTCCTCGGACCATAAGACGTCTGACTCCAGCGTAGCTGTTTAGTTCCCAAAATTAGGTGGAAGCGTTAGTACATGTCAAACAAGAAATCTAATAAGTCAAATGATAGGAGTACATCTTAAAAAAAGAAACTGTATATTAAAATAAAACATGCAATATGGAGAAACACACACAAATTCTCCATTTTTGTAAGAAAGACAGAAGGTTTGAGATCAGAGCGTAAAGTGTGCAGACATTTGAAATACCATGAAAACTGTGTTGCCTGCAGGGCAACAAAGTTTTCAGCCAAGCTCCACAGATTCAACTTCATCTTTCTAATTGAAGAAAAAGAAAATTGTGTCCTTGTGGCACACAATTATCTCAGGAGAAGACGGCGATTTCAATCTCACTTGAATTCTACATCTCACAGGGAAGCCCCTAAAGGATTCTGCTTGAATATGTAAGATAGTGAAATGTACATGGTGAGGCTGGTGGGTTGCAAGTCAAAGGTTTTAGAGATTTTGACAATGTGGTACAGAGTTGTGCACTGTATATGCATTTCTCAGGAAGATTTAAAAAAAAGAAGCTGGGTTACTCAGGAAGGTCATTTTTGTCATCATTTTTCTCTTCTTTGGAAAAAAAAGAGCCATTTTTACTGCCAGCTCACAAAAACAAAACCAATGTTGGTCCTCAAAACAAACTGAAACACAAAACCTTTTTTTTTTAAATTTTTTATCTGAAGGTTGAGATGTTGCTACTCGGTGAAGGTCCAGAGTGAGTTCCTGTGTTTGTTTGACAGGATTAGAGGCACAGATTTGGATATGTTTCCCCAGATAAAATCAACCTAGATCCAACTATTGGACAAGAAATGTCCTTGCTGCATATGCCACACAAAAATACAAATGTTCAAAGGCTACATAATAAAAAGCAACAAAACACTTGGACTGATTGCACAGAAAGAGGTATTTATGCCGTATCTGCACATTTTTCAGAGATGAATTATAGCAAAATACTCCTTAAATCCTCAGCAACCTGAGAGAACTGTTTTACAATTATTTTACCGTAAACCTAACAATCCAGGATGATAGCTGAATCATTTCATATAAATATTATGAATGGATGAATAATCTACTTTTGACAAACTGAAGGATTTCCTTAAACAATTTCATCCCCCCTGCAGCAGATTGCATATTTTATGATACAGAATGGATAAACAATCAAGGCGCACTGAATAAAGAAAAAAAAGATCAACTCTGCAACTCCTCATTTCAGTCCTGCAGATATCCAGTCACAGGAAAAGAATATCTAGCTGTGCTTTTGTCATGTACAGCTATACAAACACAGGGAGTAAACTGTTTTGGCATTTTAGCCTGTTTCCAGACTGCTCATCAGGAAGTGCAGGAGTGACTGCTTGCGTTTGGGTATCTTGACGAGTCATTTGTATGCATGTTAGGCACTGCAGCTTATTAGATGCCACTAGGTAAAAGCCAATTGGCATCCTTTTATAGCGGGTGGCGAGAAAAGCCAGTGTCAGCTCAATGAATATTCAGATAGGAGCAGAGCCTTGAGGGGACATGGAGCAGCCCCAATCTTTTATCAGTCTTCCTCACAGCGTGGCCATAACCCACTCTCAGCAATGCAAATTCTTCTGTGTTCCACTGAGTTTTTCTCCCACCCCCCTTCTTTGTCTGCTGCTCTGTTTTGCCTGTTACTTTTATCCTCCATTCATCCACTATGTGCAGTGGCCAAGTGCTCTCCTTGCTCCTTTCCCTCCCTCATCCCCGCTGGCTGTACATTTTTCTGCGTAGGGGAATAATGAGAGCAGGCAGCAGTGGGTGGCCGTGTGTGTTGCATTGTATGGGAGAGGTGTGATTAATCGAGCTTACCAAATGGAAAGTGAAATGCAGGAGAGGCCATACCAACAATCGGCAGGTTGTTGGTATTTGAGTGAGGGACAGATATGAATGCACATAGTCAACTTCCTCACTTCTCCTGGGTCTCGTACTCTGAATTCTGCTAAAAATATTTCAGTCTTTCACTGGAAGAGGATGGTCTCAACTGACTTGCTTGACTCCAGCGGTGCAGCCAGCGGTCTGAGGAGGGAATGAAATGCTCTTGCAACCTCCCTTCACCTCAGTAACAATAGCTGGATGAGCAATTTGAGGACCAATGAAGGTGAAAGAAGAAGACAAAATGTGTGAGAGAAGCTGATGGAAACCAAGACCTCACCAACGATGTGATAGCATTTTGTAATGCCATGCTGCTAGAACCATCAGGCTTCATTATTCGCACAGCAACACTGGATTCGCATGGCAGCGCTGCATGTATCATCTGCATCTGTCTCCATAGAGTTTGAATGCCGCAATGTCATCCGTTGCCGGAATGAATTGTGGGTTGAACCCGTTGCATCGCTTCTGTCAAAAGTTGGGGAATTTTCAACTTTTCCACATCAACGCAACCAGTCAAGAGGCGACTACACCGTTAGAACCTAGCCAATGAGTTTGTAGACAAAGGCCAGTCAAAAGTGAAAGCAGGCCGTTTTAAATGCACATCAGAGGACAACAGAGGAAAAACTCATCATTGACGTCTTGAACCAGGAAATTTATGTTTGACAAACAGATTGCACCAAAAAAACAAGGGTCGGCAGATCACCTTTGGAAACAGATAATCCTAGGCCATGAGAACAGGATCAGCCAGAAGTGTTGGATGCACCATTAGATGTGCATTGCAGCAATGCTGCTGTGTGAATTCAGCTTAAGAGGCTGGCAAATGCTTGATATTTCCAAAGAAATGGATGAAAGTGAACTCAAACACTTCCATAAGACATCATGCAATCTGTTTCAGACTTTTTGGAAACCAAACACCACTTACATATTGTTGAAATTCAAACTTATTCTGCCCTTCCCTGTTGGAACTGTTAGCCAACCCACATTAGTTGACTACTTAGTTGTACGTCTATTCAGTGCTGTCGAGAGATAACTTTTTTTGCATCCATTGGTTCTGAATTAGAAGGGCGGGCCAGGCTAATAATTCCTGGGTTGAGTTGATAAAACCCTTCAATAAATAAGTCAGAGGGAGGGGAAAGGGACATTCAGAGTTTGCTGTAAACCTTAAAGTACTTGTCATGGCTGTACTATAAGCCTATCAAATGGCAATGATGTATATTCAGCCTCCAACACAGTTCCTTGAGCGTATTGAGTGAAAGAAGTGCTTTATGACACAGGCTGCACTATTATTCTATAAAATGTACTTTAAAATCATTCATTGTCATTACCGGTAAGAGAGTATTATATGCTGCTGTGGCTGTCTGTCTGAATCTACGACTGCTTTATCATTCTGAAGTGTTGTGAAGATTACTGACATTCCATATTTCATAATCCTATCATGGCCTTGCCCTCGTTCAACTGTTGAATGTTGACATCAGTCTGCTGGCAGCAAAACAAACGCTTGCCATTACCTATTAGATTACCCTTATGCCAAATGTAATTCAGTTCCCTCTGGAATCAGACTTTCAGACTTAGACGATGAGCTTGGATTTTAGAGTCCAAGCCAATGCCAAATAACATGTAAGAGAACAAGGACACAAAGTGTAGACAATGGAAACAGAACATTTAACATTAATGCTCCTTCGGAGTCTGTTATCAGACTTTTCATCCCCTTATGTTCATTCATCAGCTCCCTAAGGAAGTATCCTACTGATATAAAGGCAAAAACAAAAGTAAAACCCGTCAAGCATGGAAAGCAATCTGCTCTGAAATCAGAGGTACAAATCAGGCACCAAAAACCTTCACCATTCAAATGTGAAATGACCTTTTTCAAACTGCTCTGAGGAGAAAATAACTAAGACTTTTTTTTTTTTTTTGATGGGTTGAGGCCTTAATGTGCATAGTGATAAAACACACAGCTCTGTCTCATTCCTGCCTAATACAGCATAATGGAGAAAGTTGGGCTCGCAGCATGACAGCCAAGGATCCACCACAGTGACAGGGTAATGAAGTAAAAAGCCTTTGGCAAACTATTATCCCTGCAGAGGGACAGAATGGAGAAAAAAAAAAGAAAAAAACAGGCTTACAACAATTGAGCTAATTTTCAAAGCAGGACTGAGAGCAAAGACTGTTTGCATCATGTAAAACAAAGATAACTCTACTTGAATGCACATTAGATCACATTACTGTGGATGTAGCACAGGAAAACAGCCAAGATGTGATGGGGATATGCAAAATGTAGACAACAAAACACACGAAAACATATGTTTCACCATACTGTATGTACACAAGGGCTTTGCTACTTATGGTATGGTGTGTGTGTGTGTGTGTGTGTGTGTGTGTGTGTGTGTGTGTGTGTGTGTGTGTGTGTGTGTGTGTATGCACCATATGTACACACGCCCTCTACTCCAGGCTTTCACCACGGTTAGTTCACATTTCCAGCAAACAGAGTGGTTGCACTGACCCTCACAGGATGTGCAGCTGCTCAGCAGGCCTGGCTAACAAACTGCCACAGAGGACCAAAGCAGGAGGCAGTGAGGACACTGACTGATCTGCAGGGTAATTGGCTGGGAGCTGCTGAGACAGCCAGAGGACGTAAATATCAGCAGTCTTTCTGGATAGTGAGTTAAGTTCCACCAGAGCGATAAACTGACTGGTTGTCCCCTGAGTGAAGACTCGCCGTCTGATAAAGCTGGTAAACTCCACTGCCGAGCTGGGAGGAGCACGGACCGAAGCAACAAATGAGTGAGGAGTGGAGTGAAGCTGAAGATCACAATTAAGTCCAAAGTCAACAAAAAGTGGCAAGTGAAAATTTGTCTGCCTCTGCAATGCATGTCGTTTAACAAGCTCTGTAATGTGGAGTAAGTTGTAGCTGGAGGAACCTCTGAGTCACCAATGTTGAAATGGCTGGCCATCTTGTTTAATTATCATGTCTTACAGTAAAAGGGACCAGTTTCTGAAAGAAGAAAAAAACAGCATATAGACACAGACTACAGTAATTCCTCCAAGTCATGTATGATGAGAGCCAAAGTGTTGAGGTTTAGGGTCTTTGTGTTTTGATTGGCTTCCCTTCCTCCAGCTGGCCTGTCTGTTTGTCAACCTGTCTGATTGACCGCTTGCTGAGTCATGTTTTCTTTTTCCATTTAATTTCTTTGTTTTCTTGTGAAACCTGTTTGTCATACCACTGTGTTTGTGTTGAATAAAGGACTTTTCTGTTTGCAACTCGTGCCTCCTGGAGACCTTCTACGTTAGGATCCTCACCACAACCTCAAACCGTCACCCAATGACATGTAAGTAAATGTTTTTTTTTTTTCTGCAGAGGTACAAACCCATGCTGGTAATTTTTTTGTTTCTTCACACCCTCATGTTTTACCCTGCACTGCACTTGTCTGCTGCAACCTTTTTGCTGTATTAGTGTAGACACCACACACCTGTGGAGACTAAGAAAATGTCATCTCACATCTGATTTTGTCATCAGTGGAAAAGGGTACAATCAGGCAATCAGTCCTGAATCAAATAACTTTTCAGGAGTTCAGGTGGTTTATCGGCTCCAGATCAAATCAGTAGCAGTGGAAACATAATTGCTGGTGAATACAATACTTTTGTCTGAGTTTCAGCTGCACAAGAGTGACTGTAGTTAGAAGTGCAGTAAAGATATTTATGACACAGAGGAAATGGATTACTAGCTTTTTCTCAACAATAAAGCTGACTAATGCAGCGATTTGCTTGTAACAGGACTGCGTTAATTTTTCTATATATTATCTAAAAGCACGACAGAGAGTGTGCACTTGGGCTGGTGGATGCCACTTTTACACAGATTTGGTGTGAATCAGACAAAAAAAAACATGAACCCTGCATCACAGTGAGAGAAGAAAGGATGTAGTGTTAGCTGAGCAACACAGAGAGACGAGTGAGGAGAGTGGGGGCGCGGCCGACCTCTTCCACAGCTGCAGGAGATGTGCCTGCAATGCTAACTCACATCATCCAGCTCATTTGGCTAAAACAGCAAAGGGAGAAGGGGGAGTTCAAATGCACCTATTGTCACTCTTCCTGACTACTTTTAGAAATTCATCTTGAAATGAGATTAGTGTTGGAAGACAAAACTCGAAAACATAAAGCAAAAAAAGACCCCACGGGGTAAAATAAAACACACAGGAGAATCAATTCTCCCAACACAGCCTTTGTATTTACACTTAGCCAAAACTCTTTACTTGACAGAATCGCTTTGGGGGAATTTTATCACCCAAGAAAGCAAGAGAGTAATGCACTTCTGCAAAGACAGATCCATAACGATCAGAGAGCTAAAATGCAGCCTCCAACAATCAGGGTGAAATCTCCTACTGAATGCAGCTTTCACTGTAAGAACAACTAATGAGAATAGGCACTCGAGCAAAACATTGGAACAATCTTCTAGTTCTTTCAGTTTCTTTGGTTTTGTGATAAATATCAAAAGTGACCACATGCAAGCTCATTCAAACAAACAAAAGAAACACACTGAGACCCTGTGAGAACTCCAGAAAATGCACCACAAGAGATTTCTGTCTCAATTTCTACTCGTGGATTTCATCTAACACTGTGCTCTTCTATTAAACTGAAACTTCACCGCTGCTTGGCCACAGAAAATGAAATCATAGTCCCACTGCATTAGGTCTTATTCCACTGCGGGCAAACATGTTGAAAATACTTTCATTGAATTTATCTAGAGAGGTATAAAAATAGACAGGCCAAACCACGTCTAAAAAACAACAACAATGGTCACAAATCAAATTAAACCCATTACCATTCAATAAATGGATGAGGAGTTTCCCTCAGAAAATGTCATCATCTTTTTCACTTTGGAACACAGCCAGTGAAGAAGAGCAGCTCATTTGATCTAGTCAAAAGTAGGGAAAAGATCATAAGTTATACGACAAAAGTGAGCATTTTTAGCTTTTATGTCTATCAAAAGGTAAATGCTGCTTTTAAAACTGAAGCGCATACTTTGGCTTAGACCCAAAGGAACCTGTGCCATCACTGCAGCACATTTAATTTAAACTTAAAATACCATAAATAATGTCCCTGAACTTTGATGTGCCTCTCTTTGTCAGTGTAGTGTATTCAACAGTATTTAATATTCTGGCAATTGAGTGAATGCAATTAAAATGTCGGATATTGCCATCAGCAAATGGCTTTGGAGACACATGTGAACACTGAAAATACCCATTCTGTCCAGCCACAGCAATGTGGCTGCCGCATGCAGGTCCTTCCACAAGTCCATTTCTAAAGTTCAATTTCCAGTTTTGCAGTTTGAGCCCATCTAGGTTCAATCTCATGACCCTGCCTTCTTGATGATGGGCCCATATATCCTATTCCAGCTATAATTCTAAATGCCACTTGACTCATTTTGTTCGGAAATGAGTCTCTGTCCAGTTTCAGCTTGGATGGACTTTAAGGCCCTCTGATCAATCAGTGTCACCCTGATTATTAGTCATGGTCTGAATTATAAATAGTAAAAATCTGCTACCAAAGGTTACATCCGAGGCTTGCTGACAAGTTTCAGCTATAATGCTCAGGTATGTTTGACTTAATGATGAATTTCAAAACTACGATCGGCAGCATTTCAACCTGAGATTATATATATATATATGTATCTCTATATCTCTATATCTATATCTATATATCTATGTATATCTATATATCTATATATATATCTATATATATATCTATATCTATATCTATATATATATATCT
>JAOWBL010000013.1:6544441-6555003 GCA_028564865.1 Zenarchopterus dispar
ATATATATATATATATATATATATATATATATATATATATATATATATATATATATATATATATATATATTGCTGTTCAGCTATGAGTAGACTATTACAAAATCTCTGTTGTTTCATTTGAAACCTGGCTAAAGTTCGAAATGATGATGAAAATAGAGGTTACCATAATTCCAGTGACACAAAATCTCAGACTTCAGACTGTTCTAAACACTGGAGATTACGATTAATGATCACAGCTTTGTGGGGTTTTTTTTTCTTTTTTTTGTATGACACTAAACAACTACAAAAGACTAAATCAGTGTGGCCAACTTGCGCTTGATCAAATGATTGTGGGACAGAAGTAGGTGACCAAGCAAGAGGAGTGCAAACACATCTCTGAAAACTGACATGCCTGAAACCTTTCAGGGTAGCGAGGACTGCATTTGTGTGTGTTATTAATGTAAGCAAGTGTCATGGAGTAGTGAGCCAAAAAATTGGACTACATAGAAAGTAACATACCTTACAGACGAAATATTGATATAAAAGAAGGTTATTTGTCGATTTATCATCATTCAATTTAAAACATGCCACACAGCTGAGGTCTCCGCCATGCTGTCATCCATTTAACAGCTGAAAAGCTAAAATGAACTAACGCATTACTGTATGTGACCATCATGATCCGCAGTGAGCCAGAGCGCTGAATTCTACAGTTTCCTATCTGAGTTTTCTGACATTTTAATATCTGGGGGCGTCAAGCATCCAGACTATTGTACCAATATTACAAGACATGATTTGCAAGTTTTCTATGTATACATGTATACTTACAGGTTTACTTACTAATTTACTGCTCACATAGAAGCAATGCAAGCTTGTTTTTACATATGAATGAGCTTGGTGGGTACATTTTTAGTTTTGATAATGTAAAAGTACTCTTGTGGGTGTGAGTATGAAAGATTTGCATTACTTGTCTCTGTGTGGTCTTGTGATGGACTGGGGATCTGTCCAGGACGAACCCTGCCTATCACTGGTTAACAGATAGACACCAGCAGACCCCCTGTCACCCTGAATGGATATGAACGGATGTGCTTGTAAAATCTTTGCTTAGAACAACATTTGTCTAACTGATCAAACTGAAGATGCTAAAATGACAGTGAATTCATGCTTTTGCTAAATTTCTATTCTTTACATCTAAATGGGAATATGATTAAAGAAGAAATCCATTAAATGTCCTTTAAACATCCAACTCTCAGTTGGAGCCAGTTTAACATCTTGATTAAGACATTAGATGAACTCAGTGACTACATAAAAGTCCAGTATAAACTAAAAATTATTCATGAACCATGGAGAGCTCCTCTGGTGGAACCTTAGGAAAAAAAATACGAGAGAAAGAGCTTGAAATTAACATAAGCTTCACTCAGATGCTTTCGATGGACTATCGGAGTGAGTCAACATCAATTACGCAAAAGGTTGAAAAGTCAAATTTGTGCAAAAGAAACGATGTAAAAACTTGGTTTGCTTTCTCTGTTTACATTGCTTCACATGCAGATAAGTAACTGTCTAATCTTGCATTACCTGACGTAGCTGTTGCTGTAGCTGCTGCCTTCAGTGTCATTTCTATTTGCTAACTGTGGTAGCTTAAAGCTTTAGTCAGTTCAGTTCTGCTGCAAGTGCATTTTATGAACTCTTGAGCAATTCATTTAATGACAGCTAAGACTATATGAGTTAAACTGAAGTGAGAAATAAAGTTTTACACTACTCAGCTCACCACTGGAGATCACCAAACAGCTCACATTAATATCACAATTAGCTTCTGAAGAGTAAAACTCAAAGAGCAACGGATGTGTATGGCCTTGTTAGAGGGGAAGGGATTTAGACTTCCATGAACATTGATATTTTTTTTTATTTTTCATGCTTTTAAAGCAACCCTCAGAAGAGAGAAGAAATAACATCTTATAGTGTAACACAAGGCCTTTTATTTCTATTATGTATATAGATGGATTTCAATTTTTCCAGATTTCATTGCTGCTAGCTGCACTTCTCTAGAGTAATTTCCCACAAAGAGATCAGCCAATTTTAATTTTCAATCCCAGTCCAGTTATTAGAGATGAATTTATAGGCCTAGTTCACGTGTGCAGCTTTCATCTCTATAGCTCAGGTAGCATCAGATGAAACAATGGCAAACTCAATAATCCAGTGCCAAAGTGTACCTAAAACTGCAGCAGTGGATGTGAAGACAAAAAAAAAAAAAATCTTGTTTCCTGGGACTGCACCTTTCAAGTCTCAGCCACACTAAAACTGTTCATAGTATTATTAAAGCCAGTGAAGTGTGAGCGAAGGAATATTAAATCACTGTTATGCTTTAATACTTTATCATTAATCCTCACTGCCTCAGTAATGAGATTTCCGATAAAGATGAAGCAAATTAAAAAAAGAAAAAAGAAAGAAAGTCACGGTTTTACATGCAGCCGTAACAGAAAAGGTCATGTTCAACAGTAAAAGTTAGTGTTGGTGACAGTTTTCCATGCCATACCACATAAAAACAGAAAAGAAGTGACAACAAAGGCTTTCATGAGCCAGACACTTGAAGCATATCCCCAACGGTGTTATTGACAGTGTTTTGACAGACAAACAATCAATAAAACCACAAGAGGCACCCAAAAAAGGTCAAGAAGCCTGGGTGACGTTTGCCTTTCATTAAGAGTCCTGCTGTTAGAGCTATAAAGAGTGGATCTGCTTGCAAAAGAGAAAATGAAGCAACACAAGCTGTGTAACAAAGCTGGTGCAACGAAGAAACACCTACCTGCAGTGAAGTTGTAACTTGCTGAAAATCCCACCCCTTCCAGTTCTCCATCCGTTACAAATTTTATCCACAGATATCGGCCGCTACTCCTGATATCTGGGGGGCTTTGCTGGCCGCAGTATCGCCCGAGCATCGGGGAGAAGGCAAACGGTCCATCCCGGACCTCAATGTTGTCAAATTTACATTCCCAAGATGACTCGATTGAATAATTCTCCTCAAAATGCAGGTCGATACACTGCCTCGGGGGAGCTGCAAGAGACAGTGACCATGATCAGCACCAACCATGGAGTGAAATATTGGTCACACTTTCATTATTGAATGTTCAACCTGTTTCATTATCAGCAAGCACACATATTCAATATGCAGCTCCAATCACGCCTGTTAGTCAATTTATTTAAAAAACACCAGAGCTGTTAGTTCCACATTCTCAGATATTTTAATCAGATCATATGCAATCAGATAATATTGTTCTAAAACCCTCTCTGGTTTCTAATGCATCTAATCAGTTGTGGAATTTGGCATCAGGAAATCCACAGGACCATTTTTCACCTTCTTTTATCTATTTCCTTTCATTTACTCCTGCTGCGTGTAAACGTAACGTTCACCTTCAAGGATGTAAACACACTCTGTGTTCGGGGGGTATTTGTTTGGGTAATTGGGAGACGTGAAGAGCCCTCCTTCTGGTTCTTTCACCCACGTTCCACACTGACCTGCAGGCCTCACTCCAGAATTGTTTTTCACTAAAACAAGAGACAGCAAAATGAAGGGAAAAGTCAGAGTGTGAAGCTTTGAAGAGAGGGTATGTGTGGAGAAACGACGTCCTGGTGAAGAAGGTTACCTGGACTCGCATCCTTTTTTGTTGCCCCAGACAACCCAAGTATGAGCAGACTTGCAACAACTGTAACATCAGAAAGACAGATGTATAATTTATAGCTTTGCTCTGCTATTCTCTCAATTTTTGAGGCTTGATTCAGCCAAGCCCACATTCATCCTTTTTTTGGAAAGAAAAAAAAAGTCTTAATTAAAAATAGAACATAATTAATAGGTAGGCAAATCACAATTGTGAGCAAACACACTACAGTACCTGATGTTTTTCTTTTGAAAAATATTATTTTAAAAAAATGTCTGGATAGCTAAAAAGCATGGTGTCAATCACACAAAGAGATTCAATAAAAAAATAAAGATTCATGAAAAAAAGCCTCAAGAACTTACATTGTGACCTTCAACAATGAGTTTACAGGTTGCAAAACAGAGATTGCACTGACCACCTTTTTACATTTGTTTTCCCCAAGAACTAACCATTCTGTCCCAGACTCAAGTTTGATTTGCTGTTTAGATATTTACGGTGGCCTAGAACGGATTAAATATTAAACTGATAATTGGACTCCTTTCCCGACGGGTTAAAGCAAGAAGTGAGATCTTTTGAGCAAGTGTGCTCCAACTGATCCATGAGGATGTCTTACCGTGATGGAAGCTGCGTCCACGTACCATGTCTGTTCCTTTCACAAACGGCCTCAGACTCAACTAATTCCATTTAGATTTAGGAATACTTGAAGGGGGGAAAAAGGCAGAGATGAGAGTTTTTAAAAATTCACACGTTCATACCATACAACCTTTCCGTTGGGGAAAAATACACTTATTAAGATGTGAAGTGGAGCCAAAAAGAAAAAGAAAAAAAATCCTGGCTGATGTGTTACAACTAATCACCAGTTTCATACAAAACCAATAACAGTTCCAAACACTCGCCCGATTTCCATCCAAACGTTTCTAATACCGTTTGGTGCGTTTGATGCACTGAAAGGATTAATAGTCCCTTCATCAGCCCTTCTCTAATCGCTCCACCTTTGCGATCTTCTCTTGGAAAATATCATGGACAGCCTTGTTTTGTCCTCTTTGGTCCCTTTATCAGGAGCGGGGATCCTTCACCAGCACGCAAGACCGCCAAACACTCATCTCTGCGGCGTTGCTGAGTACTCTTTTGCTGTGCGTAAAGATTCCCAAGAAAAGACGCGGTTTAAAAGAGAGAGAGAAAAACAGATATGTGAGCCTTTTTTTGTAGAATTTCGCGTGGGTTTCCTCAAATTGTCAAATTGATGATTTGAGCGTGCCCCCTCTGTCTTGGCGCCTGCGAAAAGATGCGTCCCCGCAGCCAGTGGGAGTTAAAGCGTGGTCCCCCCCGCTCTATGCGTTCATCCAGCAGCGGCCACAGCCGTCAATGCGCCACGATCTTCACGCACGCGTTGAAAAACTTCTCCAAGACGTCTGCACGCCTTCCCGAAGACGCGCCGTTAGGAGTGGTGAAGTGGAGAGCTCATTTCTGTAGCGCAATAATCGTCTCCCCTTTACCAAAAGCACGAGCTGCACGATTCATCTCAACTCGTGGATGTGGCACGCAATGAAATGAAAGGTAAGCAGAAAATGCAAGGAGACAGCGGGTGACGTGAAGCGCACAGATGTTCTGTCACAGTTGCGGATCCGGGATTTTACTGTGGGGCCACAGTTCTCACAGAGGAGCCAAGTATTTTGTAAATCATCAAACACTTCAGACACTGTAGACGGCAAAAGTCCTTAACAATTGTACATTTATTGTTAATCTGCACAGATACAATAGGGTACACAGCAAATGAGTGACTCTTGACAGAGAAACCAATGTTTATGCTTAAACACAAGTAAAGCACCGTGAAAAGCTTCTTAGTTTTAACTTTTGTTAGACTGGAGCTGACAGACACCCTAATTCACTTCCTCCTGGGGTTTCTCTGGATTTGACTTCCATATAAAGGGGGCAGTACCAGAGGGTGGAGAATATACTGCCTTGTCAACAAATAAAGTATCAATAAAGCCAGACTAGTATCAACAAAGTATATTTGAAATGGCAGGCAGTGGAGTGGGAATGCCCGTGAATGACAGTTGTCAGTTTTTGTGACAATTCACTCAACTCATGAGATGATACCATACACAATATTGGCTTCATGAGAATGAGAGGAGGCAATATTTTCTCATTACCTTGAAGACAACTTAAAAGGAAATAACTGTGGCAAAAAAGCATTTTTACTTTATAAGGCTGTCAAAATAATGCAAATTTATTTTAAAATGTTTTATAATTGCAAATATATTAATACTTATGCATGAACGAGCATGTCGTTTTGAGAATGCACTTTTTTAAATAACATGAAAACATATTATTAAAACATTTTTTGTTTTGTGTTCTATAAAACATAAACGAAGCACAGATCAGTCAATACAGAATGCAAAAATATTGCAGTGACTGAACATTTTTTCCTTTACAATCTGCAGCTGTAATGCCCGGTCTAAGATACTAGTCATGTTCTTTTTCAAGAATATGAGCATGTCTTCATTTTCAGATGGCAGTTCAAAATGAAGACAGAAACCTTCTCTTGTATCTTCCACCACTTATTACGACCAGATGCCCATAATGCTGCCACACAAACGATTTAAAGGTAGTGGGGGTATGTCGATGCTAATTTTATCAGACTTCGAGGTCATGTTGGCTTGATGTTGCCAACTCCTCAGGAAGGAGAGGAACTATTGACCTAAAAGTCACTAGAAATCTATAAATGACATCATAATATTATTTGCAGAATTTTCTATTTGTATGTAATTCTGATTGATACTGGGAGTTTGAAAAAATATGTTTAGAACTAATAAACTTTCTTTTGTCATGTTTTTATTACATCACAATTCCATCTCTCCTCTCTGACTATATGTGCACCACCACTGTAAATATTATTATAATTACATTAATTATGATGGTATATTATCACTTATTATTCAGTGGTAGAAGGTGCAGCTGCAGTCTTCTCACCATGATTGCCATCTAGAAAATTATTGTTTCCATGAATATTCCAGCATTTGAAACAATCAGGACACAGATGTGTGCGGATATTTGATAGCCGCCACTTATATAGCCCGGCAGAATGTGCCAAAAGCCGTAGGATCTTCTGATCAACGACTTGAGATTGTCGTAAGTTGCGCATAGAGGTTTCGAATGACTACCTTCCGAAAACAATGTTTGTGAGATGGCCATAGGTAGACCGTCAGTAGGTTCTGAGGCACCCTTATGGAAATCATATAAACTCTACAGCCAGCATGCAGCAGAAAATCATCTCATTTTCTCAAGGATGAGTCAGGTTGTTCTTGTGAATTGAACAACAGCTGTACAAGTTTCTGCAAAGGCTGTAAGGAGCTATGCCCTCCTCCATGAATGTCTACAAGCTCCAGATTTTGTACAAACTGGGAGATTCACAGGAACCCGTCGTTCATGGGCGCTATTAGCCCATTTAAGCTTTGTTATAAATCCTAACACTCCTGCTTCTCATGACAGGTTTTAAGATTTGAACGTCAACATCTTTCAGATGTCTTTGTGTGAAGTTTGTCTTTGTTTTTTTTTCACAATCAACTGAAAAAGCCTTTAATTTCTCATTTTATTTTTAGTAGAGAGATGCTGTGACCGAGGCTTAAATCAGGAAGAAACAGCAAGAAACAGCAACAACAAAAAGAAAGAAAACCGAGGCCATAACAAACCAAAAAAAAAATTGAAATAAAACAGAAAATAAATAAGGACACAAAGGAATAAAAGAAAACAAGACTACATCAGGAGAACTAAGAAATCATGGAGAAACACAAGGAAAAAAACTTTTTCTACTCACCTTCTGCTACGATGTCATTTTTAGAAACACAATGTTTGTTGCTCTAAAAAGCAGCACAGGAAGTTAACCTTGCAACTTCATCTTTTGAGTTGCCAGGCGGAGAAGCAGCGCAGTATGAGTTGCTGGCATGAGCTTGGCATTATTTTGGCGATGTGCCGTCCTTTTAAGATGTAGAATCCTGCCAGGAAAACTGCCATAGGCTCATTAGACAGGGCTGCAGCTTCCAGAGGTGGCGCAAAGATTGCTACAAAACAACTAAAAGCAAACCAAAAACAGGAACAAACTTATTAGGCATTGAAAGAACCATCACATGACAAAGCAGGAGTTTGTCAAGTCAAAGGCAAGGCAAGTTTATTTCTATAGAACATTTTATGTACAATTCAAAGTGCTTTATCTAAAACATGCAGGAGAATGAAAAAAAGACATTTAAAATAGAACTGAAACAACTAATAAGATTAAACAGTAAAAAAAATAATAATAATAGGACATAAATTCACAAAATTAAAGTTCCAGTGCATTGTTGGGAATTAACAATTGCTTTGATAAGCAGCAGCACATTAAAACATTTTAAACATGATCTGAAACAACTGAAGGTTTCAGCGGACTTCAGCTTTCTGGGAGTTCGTTCCACAAGTGAGAAGCATAAAAAGTGATGCTTCCTCCCATGTTTAGTTCTGACTCTGGGAACAGAAAGCAGATCTGAACCTGACAAACTAAGGATTCTGGCTGTTTTGGAACAAAAGGTCCAAAATGTATTTTCAGTGCTTTATAAACTAACAGTAGTAGTTTTTGATCAGTTCTTTGATGGACAGGAAATCAGAGTAAAAATCTAAGGACTGGACCTTTTTTTGGTTTGTTTGTTTGTTTTAGTGAGGACTTAATCAGCATCACCTTGAATAAGCAGCATCTGTCTGATGAACTTTTTAGGGAGACCTGAGAGGACAGCATTGCAGTAGTCCAGCACACTAAAGATAAATCCTTGATATGTTCTTTAAATGATGATAGGCTGACCTCACCACTGTCACTGTAGGTGCATTTTCATTAGCGAGCAGTTCAGGGTAAACCTGCCAGACAAGAACCTCCAACAGGCCCGACCTCCTCCTCAGCCCTTTCAGTCAGCGTGTGTCGATTACACTGTAGTGCTACACAAGAACCACTGACTGAACAAATATCACAGCTGAGCACGAGATGCTGATAATGCCCGTTTTTAGCTGTTTGGAAATGGCCAAGGGCATAAAAGGAGACGAAAAAGAAGAATGCAGCAAAAGAAGAAAGAGAAAAAGCATGTAAACAAGGCGTTTTTGTTTGCTTTTTTTAACATACACACTGATAGTATCAACCGAGATTAAATGAAAACGCTGTGCTGGACCTCTACGCTAGCATAATACGCCAACAAGGCCCGAACCAACTCATCGGTCCATCTTTCTTGTAACTCCTCCATTGTACCAGATCCATTTCACAATAAAACATTTCCTTAAAGTAAATGGGAGTGGCGAGCCAGGCAAGACTGACATCAGCTCAGTGAACATTCATTCAGAGAATAATGACAGTCAATGTGTCCAGTTTGTGATTTACCAACAAACCACTGGTTGCTATTATTAACTGGTTTACATGTAAGTTTGTCAAATGTAGTCTAGCCTCCACTCCCTCTTTCACAGCAATGTAATTCAAACATTATTTTTCTTTTGTATGTTTTATTGATGGCAAATATTCCTATTTGGCACATCAGTGCTCTTTAACTAGACAGGCATGGAAATTGGATCCACCTGGAACTTCCTGGAGCATTCTGTTCTATCAGTTCAATTAGACAAGAAAATCTTGTGAAATGCAATACATTGCAGGAATAGTGTCCATAAACAAATAAAAGCTGAAATCATAACTTTCATGTTTCACCAATCTTACTTTTTGTTCTCACTTATGTAGTACAGTCCTTTATGAATACATACATACATACATACACGCACACACATATAGATATATAGATATATTGTATGTAGCATCATTAGGTGCACATGGTATACATAAGAAAGTGGCCGTTGAGTGTAGTTTCATGGAAGGTGTGTTCAATGTTCAAAAAAACTACATCTGCCAACCAATTCAGGTTCTCATGGATGACAGATTAAGAATTTTATACTACACAATAAATATTTACCACTTTCTCTCTCTAAAATGTGGAAATGTATTCCTGTGGTGTGTCAGAATGTATCCACACTCTTGTGCTGAGTGGGACTTGTTCTCACACCTGATGACAAAGCTGATCAGAGGTGTCCAGGGACAACTCAGGGGTTCAGGCTCCCAAAATAGTCTTGGCACTCAGGAGACAATATCCATCTTCTGATACTCCGGGTGCAGAGTCTTGGACTCAGTCCCTCTGTCTTTACCGTATGTTAACATTATCAGCTGGCATATGCACTCCAGTTTGGATCAGCCTAAATTAAACTGTTAGTGACAGTGGATACTTCCGCTAAATCTTTTGCAGGATAAACAACTTTGTTGGCTCTATGTGTAAACTCTCTGGAGACTTTTAAAATGAAGTCTAGCATCTCCAATGTCCTCTTCTTAATTACACCCTGACCTGGTGGTTGGTCTGTTACTCAGGAGTCTGAACATGATCTTTTGCTTTTGTTTTTTTTTTCGAACAGGTGCCATATTGACTTTGACAATACAAGTGGGAGAGGCAAGTCTCAGAAGTCGTTTCAGCTGTTAGTCCTGTTAATTGTGCAGGGATTTAATGGACTTGTGATTTATAGACACTCCCCTTTCAAAAAAAAAGAAAAAGAAAAAAAAAACACACACACGCTGTATCTTCTGTCAGAGTGCAATAAACTCCCCATGAAGCCAGAACACCCCCAACATAGAGCAGCTCCATCTGCTTCCTCCAAAATTTTACAGTAAAAGTGTGAAGCTAAAAGGTTTCGAAACATCAGTTTCTCTGGAAAGGTAGAGCTTATATTGTATTTTGTGTCCTCTAAGGATGGAGAAAATATCCTGCACAATCTCAATGTGTAATAGCTTTCTGGTCCTCTACATTTTGCATTTAATAATAAGAATAAGAATAAGAATAAGAATAAGAATAAGAATAAGAATAAGAATAAGAATAAGAATAAGAATAAGAA
>JAOWBL010000013.1:6555103-6575379 GCA_028564865.1 Zenarchopterus dispar
AATAAGAATAAGAATAAGAATAAGAATAAGAATAAGAATAAGAATAAGAATAAGAATAAGAATAAGAATAAGAATGAGCAAATATAAGAATATAAGTTTGAAGTCATGAAGTGGTTGAATAAAGTAAAAACATAGAATGCATGCTTGTTTTTTTTTAACTTTTATTTAACAAGGGAAAAAAACTCTTGATATCCAAATTCTTTTTCAAGAGTGCCTTGGCCAAGACTGGAAGCAGTTAGGAGCACATATAATAAAGACCATATAAACAATATGAACATAAAATATGTACATAAACAGCACAAAAATAACAACATCATCAAAGACTTTACACAGACACACACACACATATTTATATATGTATGTGTGTTTTAGTCAGACCTTTAAGGATTTCAAAGGTCATTTTAATCATGACTGATGGTGACTGGTCATAACATCTGCAGCCAGATGTGGATGCATGCATTTTAAGATCAGAGTGGAGTATAGAACTTGAAGCTTGTTGTTAGTGGTTTTATGTTGTCTGACAACTTCATAAGCACATCATCAAATCCCTCTGATGGATAAATGCCTCGATAAAAAAGCAGTGCTGTATGGGAATTATTCAAATGAGGCTTATCTGGCCTGCTGAATGCAAGTGTAGCGCTGGTGAATTTAACAGCAGTCCCCAGTTCAGCTGCGTAAACTGTCTCTTTGACTGAATAGCACCGAGGCAACGAATGAATGAGATAATTCATTCAGCAGCACATTTAAAGTCATCTCCCATATTTAATTAAGGAAATCTATCATCTGGCAATAGGTAACTGTTGTATTTCATGGGCATTACCTAAACTTGTAATATAATACTGCTGGGGAACTGGGAGATCTGGGTAAGGAAACATATGTTTTACTTGACCCAAACACCTAACATGGCATCAGCAAAGCAAGTTGATGCGTACCGTATGTTGTGCTCTTTTTGCTGTTTCATCTCCTTTTCAGTTTTCCACGGTCCAGATGTAAGAAGTTCTGCACGTCCTTGCTGCATCAGACATAAAAACTCATGAGCTTCACTAACAACTAACCATCACAAAATGCTAGAGATTATTCTTATCTCAGATTTGCAAAATGCCAAATCTTTCATGGTTGCATCCTTATCATTAGGCTTAGATCTGATGAATAAATAATCATTTGCATTTAGTTTTACTGTAGTGACACAGTAGGAAGTGTATGTTTTTGTCAATCTGGAGACAGCACTAAGGAAGATAAATTCTTAGGCTAATTCCTTCTGCCAATTGGGATTCCAATTAACCCTATTAGTGATTCACTCAGCATCACTAATAAAATAAGTAAAATTTCAAAAACACATTTGTCATCCAAGGTGCCTTGTAGTTCATTAGGCAAGACGTGTTCACCCAGAGCATGAAAAAAAAAAAACCTTCTATGCCACTCTTTATGCTACATTAGCTGTCTGGCACTGTGATAGACTGCCTTTATCCTGTTTTTGCACCTGGAGCCAGCAGGAATGCAATTCCATCAGATGATAGCCCATAAACTACCTGTGGCTATATTTTTGCTCAGGTGCTTTTGTTAGTTTGCAACACGGCATGCTATTTTAAAGCCTGTGCTCTCTCTCTGCCACGCTTTCAAAAATGTGTTAGACCATGTTGAATTGTAGAATAATAAGGAATTGTGTGTAACAAATGAAAGAATCAGAAAGCAAGATGAAGGAAATCATATTTGACACAAAAATGCAGAAAAATACTCTTGACCTCCCACTTGTGCAGCTGTTATGCCATGAACGTATTTTCATCATTCATAAGTTTGATATTTTTTCTGTATTGATCAATTCATTTTTTAAGACCTTAATCACAGGCTAAAATCAATGCTGTTAAGTATTCTTCTTAAGCCCACCTCTATTTATTCAAATTAATTAAAGGTTTCAAAAATATTTTTATTGTAATAAAGGGAACAAAAACATTGTATTTATATTATTGTTCATGAAATTTTATCAAAACATATATTTTCATATTATATAGGTGTAACAATAATTCTATACATATAAAAATTGAATGCATGTGTTGTATAATTTCGCTGGCCATGCATGTCTTTTTGCAACATGCCCTGACACATTTATAAACTGAGATAACATGACTTTTTAATATTTTATTAGTTATATTATTTTCTCACATGCAAGATGACAATTTATCCTGGATTGTAAAAGTGTGCAGTACAATAAAAGCATGTATTTTCTTACTGGGAAAACATGCAGGTCTTTATAAGTAAATTGAATTTTAATATCAGTTTAAAAATAAACCAAAAACACATCTAGGCAACAGCTGATTCCTAAAATTCACCTGTAGCTCATAATTTTGGCCAGACCAGATTCCATAGTTTCAACTCCAAATGTTTGGTTCCATCAGACTTTCTTTTGAGGTCTTGAAAGCACTCATTGCTAATTTCCCTTTAAGTTGCTCCACATTCATCGCTCCCACGTCTCCCTTTGGTGCTGCAGCTCATCTGTCAATCACTGCAGCTTTACCCATCCAGCAATTATCTCAGCCCAAGAGGGGCAGCTGCACTGTCTTTGAACTTACATGTCTGCTGAATCGCTGTGCCTGGTCTGCAGATTTCTGTGCTACGTAGTATTTGGAATAATTTTTGTTTATATGTGTTGCTTGATTACACCCTTTAAACATCCTTTCTGTACAGTCTGGCAAGACAGAAGCTAGGATTTTCACAGCATGTGGCCCCTTGGTTAAACCGATTGTGTAACTCACTATTTGACCTCATTGACCACTTTAGGTTGCATACTTTGGGCACTATGGAACGACACTGCACATAAATGCAAAGGAGAGGTTAGATTCATCTAAATAGTGGAAAAGCGTTTGCATTTGGGTGGTTTACAGTAACCCAGCATTATAACCAAAGACATGGACCCTTTTGCTGGGTGCCATGTTATGTAAATGTTATGTTATTAAACAGTCCCAATCAGAACCAGAATCAGAATCACTTTTTTGCCATTGCCAGTAAACATCTTTAAAAACTAGGAAATTGCTCTGATGCAAAGGTGCATATAAAACATGGAATAATGTAAAGTAAGAAATGGAATAAAAATAAATACATGTGAATCGGCAAAATAAATCAAAATAATATAAAATACTCAAAATATGTTTAGGAGAAGAAAAAAAACTACAATATATACACGTGTAAACAATAGCAGGAGAATAGTGTGGCTGTTTTATGAGTCATTTAGCTATTATTCATGAGTCTAATGGCTGAGGGGAAGAAGCTGCTCTTGTGGTGGGAAGTTCTGGTCCGAATGGACCGTAGTCTCCTGCCTGAGGGGAGGGGGTTAAACAGGCAAATTAAAATCAAAAGGAAAATTTTGTTGTGCTTAAACATGTTTTAACCTCTCAGGAAAAGCCAAATGTCTTGTTACACTGGTGCATATGCAATGGCAGGAGGGAGTGTTTGCAGATGGATTTTGAACCGGGGCAAGGTCATAGACATCATCAGAACTTTACCAGCGTTGTTATTGTAGAAAATAGACTCAGTCTCTCTGTTGTTGTTGTTGACTGACAGTTGAAGATTCAACTGGATTTTTATTGTTGTGAATAATGTCATTTAAAACTGGATTTTTCAAGCAAGTATTTGATCTGATCAAATCTGATCAAAGTGTAAACTGAAGCTGGCACTCTTAATGGGTTGACAATAACAGAACTCTCTACATTCACAGGATTAAGATGCATTAATGCAATAAAATTGTATTTAAACCCTGCCTCTTACATGGGCACAGTTCCATTATTATTAATGTTGTCTAAATGGAAGATTTTGTTGGGGTAATCAAGGTGATAACTAAATATTTTTACAGTATGTTTTTGCTTCATTAAATTATATTTTCCTGTGTCCAAATCTGAAGAGAGTGTCCTTCTGAGAACAATAAAAGCTGGAATTTCAAGTTTCTGATTTTTAGCTTTCTTATATATTGTAGATTTTCTTTTCTCCTAAACTTATTCGGTTATTTTATTTTATTTTGATTTATTTTGCCGATTCACATGTATTTATTTTTATTCTGTTTTTTACTTTACATTATTCCATGTTTTTATCTGCACCGTTACATCAGAGCAATTTTCTAGTCTGTAAACCTGTTTACTGGCAATGACAATAAAGTGATTCTGATTCTGATTCTGATTCTGATTGTTGCACATTAGGCGGCTGCTTGTAGCTAGCAGTTACGTGAGCAAACACTAACCAAGGTCATCAGCCAGAGTTGGTTTAGACATTGCTTTAGATCTCTTTGTTGTAAGATTGAAAAGACATAAAATGACAGAGTTATTGAAGCAAATTCACAATTACAGCTGAAAACTTGATTTCATGGCTAATACTTGTTTGGACACATTTACTGGTACTCTTCCATTAAGGAAAGAAAAACCTACAGTGGTCACTGAAATGACTTGAAACTGACAAAAATGATCATATATGATAATTAGCTAAAAACTAATTAATGAAATCAGACAGTACTTGAAGTGAAGCCATCACATTTAACCATAACAAGCAATCTTTGCAAGATCTCTGTCATCCTAATATGAGGAGTTTAGTCTGTTAAAGCTGTAATTAACAAGTACATTAATTTTTTTTCTTAAACTGCCTCTTTAAAAATCCCTTTAAACTGTGTGAGTGAAAAAACCTGCATTCATCCACATCCTGTGTTCATGGCGCTCCATCATAAGATGCCACAGAGAAGGCTCATTTCTGCTGAAATGCCAGGTGGACTCTGTGGATTGGAGACGTGACCTTTTATATTAGCTCTAGTGTGTGAAGGTACGTCGCTGCACAGATCCTCTCACCCTTAAACATACCTGCTTCATTTCTACGCTGTGAGCTACCGCACAGGTTGTGCATGGTACATTTCACACAATGACACGGCACTGAGAGCTCTTGCAGATGAAAATGTCACAGTGAAGTGTACATTTTCCTTGGGGTAGTAGATCAGAATGAAATAGAAAACTCTGGCTTTTACGAATAAACAGCAGGTTAAATCAGAACTAAAAATTTCATTTAACTACAGCAAGAATCGTGGCATATAACCAGGGATCCAGTAGTAACAACAGTTAAAATCTAGTTGTTCTCAAGTTGCAACGGTGATTGACCTATAATGTAAAAGACCAGCCATACTAACTCTTTTACTTGCATGGCAATAATTACTCTGGTTCCTATTGATTCGACTTTGGGGGCAGGGCTAATGGACGCAGAAGAAACTGTCTCTGAATACCAATGGATAGGCAAACAATCAATCAGAGACCTAATCATGTTACAGAGGCAGAGCGACAACCAGACTAGCGTCAACAAAAGACACCCAAAACGGTGTGCAGTGGAGCAGGAAAGCCGGCGAATGACTGGTGCTTTTAAAACTTGCTGATTTAAGTTGTTATTAGCAAATCATCTTGGTTGTTTGAAGCAGTGGCTCTTGGACACTCCTGTATGAATCATCGCACAAAGCCCACCCCCAAATTGCTGCAATTGCTTCAATTTCCATTAAATCTGTACTGGTGGAATTGCTATGAATGTGAGTGGTACCAGGCCCATTCAAGTAGAAAGATTTTTAGCAAAGTGGATCATACATCTAGCTAGGCTACAATGACAAGAGTTTGAAATGTTTTAATTAATGTTGATGTTGGGCAGTGTCATTGACAGAAGAGAGATCCTACATATAATCTCTAAAATCAAATATCCAAGCACTATTAAGTAAATGCCCTACAAAATAAAAAAACCTACTGCAAATGTATGTAACTCGCAGCTTGTTGTATCACATTGCAGCTTTATGAAAACAAAAAAAAAATTTAAAAAAGAGCTTGTATTTCGAACAAATGGGACCTGCTTGCTCTTTCCGCACAAGGAGACATGCTTTGTGGTGTTAAAAGACAGGTCATGTGGATTTTAATTACATCTGGGAGTTTATTTTAGCTGTAACTTTAATATGAGAGGTGCAAGGTGCCTGCTGATTACTTTAAAAATGAAATAATTAGCATTTTTACACCACCTGACCTCCTTGGTTACATAAAAAAAAGCCACCTGGCAAGTCTACATTAGGTGTTCTGAGGGTGGAAAAGACCGACAGAAATACATATGATAAAAAAAATGAAAAGTATGCCTTTTGTATTAAAGAAGTTTTCTTTGCTTAAAAAAATTTGGACCCTGAAATGATTTCAGGCTGTAGGCTCCATTGCCATTTTTGAGATATTTAGAAAATCAATTTCGGACATAAAACCTGTAAACCTCTAACCACACAGAGAAAGGAAAAAGTCCTTGTTGTGTACTATCAGTCTCCAATCTTCACATTATGACCTTAACTTTATCAAATTTGTTTATCACAGTTAGAGAAAACTATCACGTGGCATGAAAAGGAAGGACATTAATCTCATGGTAGGCTTCTGTGATGACAATTACTGCATAAGTTCAGGAACACTGCCGTAAATAATTAACAACACATTTCACTGCGCCATCTGCAAATGCAGGTTGCTTCATTTATGGCTTCGCTATCATGTTTTTTCTGGGTCTTCTCTGGGTCAAAATTCATTCAAAATAGAGTGAGGTAGAGTGGAAAAACTGTCGTCGAAGAACTGAAATTTGAATTTTTTGTCTGGAAAACATATTCCACAAGATCTTGATTAAGGAGGAGAGGGAGCATCTTGATAGCACTGCTCAATTCAAAACCCCACATCTCTGGCAGTATCATGGTGCATTAGTACCTATGGAATTGTACATCTGAAGAAGAAAAATCAATGCTGGAATCTATTTACAAGTCTTAGAGCAACATTTGTTCCCATCCAGACAGTTTTTTTTCTGTGAACTATTTGCATCTTTCTATAAAACAATCCTAAGCTGCATCCTGCATTGAATGTCCCATAACAAATACTGTCCTGTTTACTGGACTCTTTTTTTTTTCCCACTGTTTACTGGACTCTAACATTGTATGCAATATCCAAACTTCTCTGAAGGTGGGTTTATATCATAAATAGTAGGGCCTACATGATTACTAGACAGACAGACAGATAGATAGATGAAAAGGAGACCTATGAGAAGGGAAAGCTCATACAGCAAATACATTGTGTTTCACATGGGGCAGTGTTGGGTACCAGAGATGGCCCAGAGGTCATGAGCCAGGCTTTAGTTAGGTTATAGCCAGCATCGTATTGGCCTTGGACTATTCCTGTTGAACTACGTATGAGTTAAGGGTCCACATTCACAATCCTGAGTTGAGTTTGTCATTTATGGCCAAAAACAGACTAAAGATATTATTTTCCAAAGTAAAATGTTTCACGTTTAATGAGTCATGGTTTGATGTGAATGATGGTAGTGTCAGGGGGCCTTTATGTGGGCTTGACAAATAAATAAACAAATAAATAACAGTTTCCATAAAGAGTTTAAAAAAAACAAAAACCCAAAAACAGCTTCATAGCATTTCTTCTTTTTTTCCCTCTATTTTAGCAAAATACAGAAGAAGATGGCAGCATATGGATCTATGAGTGAATCAGGGACCTGTCCAAATGTTGCAAGATGGCAGTTAAATAATTCATCTCAGAGGGCTTCTCTTGCCATATTGCCCAACTATCAAGCCATATGAACTACATGACATGCTGGTAAGAGTTTTCTCTCATTTTCTGTGCTATTGCTCATCTGTTATGTGATATCTTTCAAACCTGTAGCCTAATTAAGATTTAAATCACAAGGCTCAAACACTATATTTCTGGTGTAGATGGTTAATGGCACTTTCTTGTGGACAGTGTGCCACAACAGCGCAGCAGTGCATTATCGAGGTGGATGTCCGTAGCAGATTATTTGTAAACTTTACTGCGTTTTTGTTATGAGGTTTATTGGTCTTATCTCATCACTGCAGCTTTTACACAAATGCTGGAGTACTCGGCAGCGGAAGAGCAGAGATAGTCTGGAGCAGGAAAAAGAAAGAAGGGATGTGGGGGAAGGGTAGAGAGTCGGGTAGAGGAGTGAGCAGGAAAAGGATGGAGAACAGAGAGATGATTAATGACGACTGTAGGGAAGATGGGCAAGGTGGTCTGTGAAATTAACAGAGCCTTAGCCAGCAGCAGACCATGGGGAATAGAGAAGGCAGTTAGACTCATACCAGCACAGACCCAGCTTATGTGTGGACCTGTGGTTGCAAAGGAGGACAGGTATACTACTGCAATCAAATCATACTTACCTGAAATATTTAAAACTTTGGATCAGAAAGTATTTACAATAGTGACCTTCATGACCACTGGTGGTCAGTGTCACATTTGCAATTTTAATTTAATCTTAAGACAATGTCAAAAATCCAGTTTTTGGATTTGAGTTCAGTTGAAAATTTTTGACTGCTTGGAGCAAAATTCAAAAGCTAAGTGCATGTGAAAACAGCCCAAGAATGCTAATAATCTTATGTGCATTAAATGGGAGTCAGCAAGCCACCTGGGGAAATAAAAGCAGAATATAGGTCCATCTGCTATCAAATCTATAAACATGTTTCATAGAGTCACTACAATAGATTTATATGTATTAATGTTTTTTTTAAAAAAAAAAATCCAAAACGATAGCTATAGCATTTGTGAGACAGTTGCTTTGTTTTAGCATCTCTCTTTAAAGCCCCTCTCTTGGAACACTGGCTGGACAGTTTATTATGCAAATGTGTTTTACAGTGATGTTGACAAGTAAAAGTAGAAGAGCCTGAACTGCCAGCAGAACATTTAAGGTGCTGTGTTTACCGTGAGACAGATTAACTGCCTTTGGGTTTGACTTCAAGCTTTGAAAGCTGCACAAAGCGTGTTATGACAACCTCTGAAAGAAAGAGAAAAACTTAAAGATGAATCTCTGTAATGTGGTTTTTTTTTTTTGATTTGTCATTTTTGATTCTTTGTGTAGGTGCCAATTTAGCAACTTTTTCTGCACACTGCTTCAGTCCCACTCAGAGTCACAGCTGGAGCCTATCCCAGTTGCCATTTTCCCTGGTGCACCCTGGCCAGGTCGTCAATCCATTAGATTTACCCCATTTATCTTTCAGACTACTGTGGCAATGTTGTTGTTTTTTTCCTTTATGTATTCAAAAATTTTGGGCCCTACAGAGTCTTGCCATCAGGAAAGAATCTAGGTGCAGGTGTGCAGGTGCTTTTAGGAAAAGCCTGTCAACCATGTAACCTGCTTATAGTTTTAATTTAGCAGAATGTACATTTAGAATAATGACAATGTTAATTAAAAAAAAGGTAATTGTTTTCTTTTAAATTTCACAAATAAATAAAGCTCAAATCACAACACCGCTGTTGTTGAAAGCTTGTGTGTTTGATTATTTCTTTTACATGAAAAAGACGTTATGAAGTCATCATTTTAGTAGTGGAGAGTGGGTGCTTGGAAATGGTTTGAGGGGAAAACTGAAAACTTGGCCTTTGTTGGCTGTGAGTTCATCTCTCAGCCAACATGGGCCAAGTTTCAAGCTTCTGTCAACAAAAACAAGAGCAGATTGAGAGTGCATATCTGCCAAGTCTGAATAAAAAAAAAAAAAATCTGGATTCAGAATCAGATCAATATGAAAAGTGAATCACTTCAAATTTGGGCCGTGTCCCGCCTCTGGTGTAATCGTCATGCATATCCATTCATTGCTTATTGAGTAAACAAGTGAATCCCACAGAATGGATGATAATGCCACATGCTTGACAGACATTCGGATTATGATTGAAAGTTAAGTTTAAGATTCCTGCTATTGTCATTGTGTAGTAAAACACAATGAAGTTCAGGTGCGAATGCAGGGCCCTGCTACCTAAACTAAATCCCAGCCATTCAGTCTGTCTGGATTTTGTCACCACTGGCTCCCAGCTGCTTTAGCCGTGCTGCGGTAGAGGAGCTGCAGACCTCCCCACAGATGTCCACAGCGGAGCCTCCCTTTTTAAATGTTGTTTCACTACCAACACCTGAAGTTACTACCGCATTAACTCGTCGATAGTCCCACTACAGACTATGAGTTCCTTTTGCAGACCTACCATTTTAAACATTATTTTTGAAATGATGCAACCTTGGTTTCATCACAGTTGGGTCTCGGTGGAGTTCCCAGCAGATAAGGAGCTGGGACCCTGCTGTGATGAAGCCCCAGGGAACTGCAAGTCATTTAGGCGATGCATGATAACACAAGTTTCCTCCTCGTTAGCTAAGCTTTGTCCTTGGACTGCTCCAAGCCAACCCACACCTCCCTCAGCTGCCTGTTAGTGCAATTAATAGAACAAGAAAAGCATACTGGACATTGCATTGACACATCTTTGGAGCTAGGTCCTCGTCATAAGTTGAGTAAGATGATTTTCTTTATTTCCACACTGCATTTGACTCCCAAAAGCAGAAGTTGTCCCCAGCACATGATTTAAATGAATGGATCACCATCGACTTGCCATCAAGGTCTACACAAGCCTGCAGATGACCCACTGGAGTTCTGGTGCCAGTATAGTACCATGTTTCCTCAGCTGAAAAGTGAAAACATGGTTTAAAGGTTGGCTAGCTACAAACTAGCACTGGGACCACTTCAGTGGAAAAATGCGATAATTTGAATAGTTGCTCACATGCAGGAGACATGAAATGTGCACAGGGCACCATCATGTAAAACAAATGATTTGAACTCAGACAACAAGAAGAGGGGCTCCAATTGGGACATAAAAGGAGTGAATCTAATTACAACATTTTCATCTCTAATTATTTGACAGTGTTTACATGACACCATCGCAGACCACAAAAGTGTAAAAGATTGAAAGACTTTTTTTTTCCTGAGTAAAGCACAAATCCCCTTCCTTAGATGTTTCTACAGTGGAAGTCAGATGAGCTTCATTAAGACATGAAAATTTACAAAGTTAATTTCTGATTCAAAATGATTAGATTCCAATACACAAATGAATAAAATGAAATGTGTAAGATGAACAGATTTAATATTACTAGAGCACACTTCCTGGTTTTACTGTCAACATAATATAGGGGAAACAAGGATAAAGGGAGATGGGTGTGGGTGTGGGTGTGGGGGGGTGGGGGGGGGTGGGGGTCTAAGCACTGACCCAAGAAAACATCATGTGAAAATGGAATGTAAGGATCTCATCTGCAGATGGACCACCTGCTCTGTAAATGATGGTGGTCTACAGGACGGCTGTGGCAGTCTGATAAATAAGTGCTCAGAACTCATGTGTATTTTTTTTTTAAAATAAGTTCAAAAGTTCAAAGAATATAAAACACACATATTCAGGAAAAGTCCAGGAGTGACAGACCTGTACATTTTGTTTAGTCAAAGTTATTCACATTAAGCCCCTAACCATCCGTGAGACTGCCTCGATGGTTCTAGTGTTAGACTATAAAATAAACTGTTTTCTATATGGTCTCACTATTTTCGTGGCTTTTCACTTATCGCGAGGGTTCTGGAACGTAACTACCAAAATAGACGGGGTAACACTGTAAATTGGTACCACATTGGTACATGTAGCAGGAACTTTTACACTCATCAGAACGCATGAAGTGTTTGGCATTTACTGCAGCATGATTTAAAACTTTGCCCTAAATTAATGTTAAAGGTTATTTGTTAATTGCTGTTTTGTGATGCTTCTCTGTCTTTCATACAAGCTGTTCAGAACCCAGGAGACAGCAATAGCTTTTGTCTCATGGTGTCATTTGAGGCCCAATGTTTCAAGCTCTTGAATACTGAATGACAGGTCATGCCTTTCAATCAGAATTCAACAAGCAGTGTCACAGGCCATGTGGGACTGTATTTCTGTTCGGAGACATGGTGTCAAAAGTTTTTAATTAACATTTCAGCAGATATATTAACTGCTAACTTCTTCCTTTCAACAATAAATGAACAGAGAGTGAGTGTATTCTGTACTGATGGCTACTAATCGATGACAGTTCACTTATTGACTCCAACACTGGCAGCAGCATCACCAGAATGCAATTTCTGGTAAAAATTAGCACACAGGTAAACACTACTGTACACATATTAGTCAACTTCAGTCTTACCAAATTTATCTGATTACTGCACCCCATTAATATTTAAGTCTAGACGTTTTATCAGTTCTCCTATTATGTGGCTTAAATTCATCAGTGTCCAGTTCCAAGCCTTCCAAATAACAATAAATAAACACAATTTAAAACAAACTTAACTTGGCAGTTTTGTGAAAACTCAGATTTTGATTCTTTGTTTTGCAAAAGCAGTTTCTGCTGCATAAACATTGATAATAGACCCCTTGGTCATGTTGACATTCGAAAATTAGTAGTGTACACTAATTTTGAGGTGTATAATTCCACCGTTATAGACTAAAAAGTTGTGAATCTAACCAACAAATGCAGAAATTAACAATATCAACTAATCACTAGTTGCATCAGGATGAGGATATGTCAAATTGCACAGACGCTGAGTGGGAGAAAAAGTTTGACTTCATATGTAATTTAATTAAAGATTAGCTCATGTTTTAGGTTTATTTTTTTAAATATTTAAAATACTTTAAAAGACTTATTTTTAAATAAGTCTTTTAAAGCACTGATAAAAATGTCAGTTTTTACATGCCAGATATACATGCCACACATCTCTCCACATGGAGGTTTAACTACTGACCAAAGGAGACCAGACCTTACAGAAAGAGCCGGGGCCCATTTTGGGCCTGAATATATTCACTCACTTCTGGGGACTCTTTGGCTGTAATCAGCTTGCATAAATCTCTTTGATGATAGTCACAAGAACATCTGCTCAAGCAATAAAAAAAAAAAAAAATTGAGGGAGGCCATAAAATGTCTGGTTGAACATATGTTAATGGAAATGTGAGAAGTACTGAAAAGTTTGTCTCCCAAGTAGCTGCCACAATGTGACTATGTTATTTTTAAAGTCATGTTAAGGATCATTGAATCGAGTAAAGCTGATACTGTTATTTCTGTTTGTGCAGTATGACGATCACCCAAAGTGTGATGAGCTTACCTACGTGAGTTGTGGGAGTTTCGGAGTGCTGAGACAGCTTTGTCCTTCAGTGCGAGTTCTTTTTTTCTCCCACTCTCATTCCCTCTCTTCCGCTACATCTCGTTCTTTTCATTACATTCACACAGCCACAAACACACAAGCACAAACAAGTTCATGATTGGATCCACGACGGATGACTGCACGCCAATTACCTTTGCCTGCAAAAGCAAGGTAGAAAGGTGAAATGATTTCTAAAAGGTGTGTGCTTATCAGATGTTGGGTTTGTGTATATACCTCCCAGTGTTTGGAAATCATTCTAAATATTTAAGTATTAGTTAATGAGAAAGTAGTCATATAATTTTACTCACCGTGTAACAAAATAGCTTCAAAACATAATCTGATTTCATGGTTTGCCCCATCTTCTGTATTTAACACATAAGGGGAAAAAAGTGACTTTATGGTTTAAAAAACATCCAACGATTATTTCTGAGGTGTTCAATGAGGTATTAAATTACAAAAACACAAGCTTCACTTACATGACCAGTTTGTTTTAAAAATGCACTACACAGAACCACCTTTATTCTCTTCTGTGTGAAATGGACAGTAGAACGCCATAAAAGAGGTAGTAACAAAGGTGTACTCTCACAAAATGAATGTTGTGTGAAATGGAGTATCATGCTTTTGAGGGGTCACTGTGAATGTGAATTTGAAGAGTGGAGGCAGAATTAAGGGGATCTGTCCAGCCTGTCTTTACCGTGATCTCTGTTCGAACTTCAGCGATAGTTAAAACATCCTTCAGTTTTGGGAAATAGAAAAAAAATGGCTCTGGATTATTACTAGGTGCTAGCAAGCCAGCAATATCCTTTGGTCAGACGTCACCGAACAAAGTTAACTGTTCATAATGTGCCACTACAGTGCCAGGTTTGGCAAAAACCAAATGCATTATGTCAGCACAAACACCTTTTTTACCAGCTAAAAGGGATGGTGGTGGGAGAGTGATGAGTTGTGCTTGTTTTGCAGCCACTGGACCTGACACCCTTGTTTTCAATAGCTGCAGTTATAATATTGATTCAGTTTAAGGTAAGGATATCTTTAGGCCACCTGACCCTCATAGGCTGAGCCAAAAACCTCCTTGCATTGCAAGTGTAGAGTCACTGATCCTTGTGTATTGCTTTAAAATCTAGGTATATTTAAGAGCCTATTAATTCTAATGTGTCTGTAATTATTTACAGTTTCTTCCCTTTTTTTTTCTTTTGGGCTTGTGTTCGCTTTCATCTTTGATGAAGAAAAGTCCTTTCCCCGCCCTCCTGTTCTGTTTGCTTAGATGGGGAAAAAAAACTGATTACAGTTTAATGCAGGCCATGCAGTACAAGTTAAGCGAACATTATTATTCTGTCTAAGCACTGCTGTATGGATTGTCTCCCTGCCTCCATGTTCTTTACATCTCAGCATAGAACAAAACAGCAATTAAAGCGACATCATGTTTTATGTCAGCCACATGACAGCAACCACATGGGGCTTCCACATCCAGGGCATACCACTTTGTTATGACTACGACTTGCCAACTGGGTTAGTTCTGTCGACTGTACAAACAACTGTGTATCTCAGTCTTGCAGCTTTACATGTGTCTAATTAAGTCCAAACTGTTTGGACATCTTACATTTGCCAGAGTTAGGAGCCTCTACTACTGAAACACTCACAGATGGGCTCTGCCATGGGTGAAGAAGAGCTCGAGTAAAAAAAGAAGAAAGGAAGGATATGACTTCAGATCAATTTTTGTCACTGAGGAAACTGTTTTTAAATCACACAGTGCTCTTGTCATGTGTCTGACTGCATTAATTGTGTGAGAGTGATGTGGATGGGTGTCGGTGACTGGATAATTGATCCATTTTGTTGGTGTGAAAACCACCTGCAGAGCAGGGTGCAGATAGCGCAAAGCATACACAATCCTGCAATCTGTGACTCTGCTGCTCACTGAGCTGTGCAATTTCAGGAGCAGAATTCCTGCTGAGGAATAATTTGGATGCTATCCTTTCAATTTTAGTCAAAGCTCTCTCAAGGCAACTAGAGGTTATTTTTAATACAATTCAACAAAATATATATAAATATCTATATATATAAATAAAAATATATATATATAGATGTATATATATATATATATATATATATATAAATGGAATATAAAATGAAATTAAAAAAAAAAACTGATTCGGATTAACTTGGATTTCACAAAAATAATGCTATCAACTCCCAAAACCTTGAACAGTTTCTGAATGTGGCTATCTTTGCTGATCTTTTTTTCCAGGTGTCATCTAAGTGTTTATGAAATGGTTTCACTATGGTGTTGTGCCAGTCAACCAGGATGTGAATGGAAATGCCTTTGAGAAAATGATGATAATGTGCAGATTCATGATTAGGTATGTACAGAGGGGACGGATTGCATACATGAGCTGTGGCAGGGTTTTTATGGAGAGCTGCAGACAGCAGAGTAATGGATTCTGGACGCAGGAGGGAACACTTTGGGTTACTTGCTGACGATTGGTGACAGCATGCTAGGTGGCCTCCCCAGTCTGTTTCCTACTGCCAGCATTAACAGCAGGAAAATCCCTTGTTTTAAAAGCAAAATCACCCGCATGATCTGCCAATAGACATTAAAATTTTTTCTCTCTTCATAAGAATTTTAGCCTTGTGTCACAAACACTTCCTATTGCAGGGTTGATGCTCCATATCATCTGGTATGACATATGTGCTGTAACAACCTACATACCACCCACTATTTCAAATTTCCACTTGCATACTGATTTGCCCAAGGGGTTCCTCAGATTGATCTAAACCGGATGTTGTGTTGTACGTTTAAGTGGCTTCCATATGTCAAAGAGAGCAAATGTGCCAACATTTGAGCCCACTCCTCTGCATACCAGTCTCAAGGCCACATCATTAGAGTATGAAGGCTGTAATTAGTGAATCCATGCATATTAAACAGCACTCTGCTCCTCCAACCCTGACAGCTTTGAAAAAACACTCTCCCGTCAGTAAGAGCTCATGAGTCACTGTTGAAAGCCAGAGGGTTGCACATATTACTCTGGAGCATGATGCCAACATAATCAATACAATCAATTATTTCTTTCCTTTTGCCTATCTCTATGATGTTAAATATCATATTTTTTAAAATAAAATCTATGATTAAACTAAAAGTAGGGTGTCTTACACTAGCTAACAGGCCCAGTACAGGCCAGGTAGAGAGGTGGTTGAATTAAAAAAAAAAAAGAAAAAGAAGAGTTTAATTTAATAATGCTTAATTATGCAATTAAATCACCAAAGGGAAATTATATTGCAGTATAACCAACTGAGGAGAAATAAGTAACTTAATTAAAGATGCATAAAAATCAAGTGACAAATTATGTTTAGTAGAAAGAAAGAGCTGAAGCTGAAATAACCAGGAATCTTCGTGAATGCATTGACTTGATCACTTGGAGCCATGACAAGTAACTCCAGTGAAGTCTCTTGGCAGTCAATGTAGATAGACTCTCACAGTCAACAGCTATATACACAAGGTACAGATCTGCTTCTTCATGGTGACATGTCCAAGATTATACCATCTATTGTTCAAAAGTACTGCATTCCCTCACTTTAACTGCCTGGTCTGAGGGCAGCACGGTGGCTTAGTGGTTAGCACTGTTGCCTCATAGCAAGAAGGTTCCTGGTTTGACTCCCTGGCAGAAGTTTTTCTGTGTGGAGTTTACATGTTCTCCCCTTGCTTGTGTGGGTTTTCTCCCACAGTCCAAAAACATGTATATTAGGTTGACTGAAAACTCTATATTGCCTGTAGGTGTGAGTGTGCATGGTTGTTTGTCTGTGTAGGTGGCCCTGCAATGGACTGATGACCTGTCCAGGGTGTACCCCTGCCTCTAGCTTGTGATGGGCTGGGATAAGCTCCAGCAGACCCCTGTGACCCAGAAATTGATTCAACGGGTCTAGAAAATGGATGGATGGATGGATAGTACTTGTCTGAGGTGAGTCCAACAACTATAATATTATCAGCATATTTGATGATGGTGGGCCAATCCACCCACTGCTGCTTGCTCTCTACATCCATGTGTAGAGAGCAAGCAGCAGCGGCGAGAGCAGAAGTGGGGGTGAGGTTCACTGTCTGAGAGCATCTGTTTCCTGTCAAGGCAAAGGTAAGTGTCAGAGGAGCTTAAGGAGGCCTGAGTCAGACCCTTTTACTGATATTTGGAATGATCCTATTAAAGGCTGAACTTT
Source organism: Zenarchopterus dispar (assembly GCA_028564865.1). NCBI lineage: Eukaryota > Metazoa > Chordata > Actinopteri > Beloniformes > Zenarchopteridae > Zenarchopterus > Zenarchopterus dispar. The sequence continues at coordinate 6,572,292 of JAOWBL010000013.1, forward strand.
TCACAAAAGAAAAAAAAAACACTGACAAAGCTCCACTGGAGTCTTTAGAAATGAGGGGGTTGCCTTATAGGGTCTATGTTAATATAGTTGTGCATGTGTGTGGGTGTGTTTTTTTTTGTGAAAAATGTTTATGTATCTATTTGTATTTGTGTTTATGTGTTATGCTTAGTGTTTATTTTGGTGACTTATTTTGCTTGATTAATGCCTATTTATTGGGATTCACACAGAATATATTGGCACATTAGCATATGAATGTGTTAAAACTAAAAACTCAAGACACAAAGTCAGAAACAAAAGAATGTCATAACAATAATATAAATCTATTTATCTATCTATCTACAAACAAACACACATATATAATACACACACACACACACACACACACACACACACACACACACACACATATATATATATATATATATATATATATATATATATGCCACTGGATGGAGAGATGAACCATGTGATCAAAACAGAGCAACAACAAGACTAGTATTAACAAAATGGTTTGCCTTAACTGCCCATAGGAGTCATGAATGGTTTTGCAAAAAAACAAAAAACAAAAACAAAAGCAGGTATTAACAATTCTGCAGCCATTGTGATTGTTTTGACATGAGTTGTATAGGGCCCTGTATAGGGCCCATCCATGGTTCTGTAAAGCACCGGACCCGTTTAATGTGAGAGATTTTTTTGTGAATGTGTTCAGCTGGTCCTGGCTGTTCAGAACCTGCCTGCCTCCCCTCTGCAGGCTTGCATCGGGGTTCTCTCTGCAATGAAACATTGTGACACAACAGAAAGGTTTTGTCAGATTGGATTCATTTTTCTTAGACCAACACCAGAAGAAATCAAGATGCCATTTTACAACAATTGGAGTCAAGTGTTGGGACCCAAATGAAGAACAAAGATTGGTGTAAATCGAGAAAAATATGTCTGGAATGACTACAGAGCTGATCTGGCCAGAAACAAAGAAAAGCGAAATAAATTCAGGAAGGGATGAAAAACTAAAGAAACACTGGTAAGGAGTAATTGTTTTGATACAACACAGGTGTGAAGTAAAGCTAAGCAGATATGCATAAAGACAGAGTATTCCAAAATGAAACGATAAGTGATATACAAACCTGTTTTCATAGGCTCTTCATTGGTAAAATTCCTTCATTTTGTGTAAAAGTGTCTTCACAGAGACAGTTATACCATAAATACTAGTGTGTTGGGAAGCTAAAAGCCTAATGATTAGAGAAAATACAATTACATGTCCATCAGCATTCTTTTTCCTTCTAATTTCCTGTCTTTATAATAACAAATAATATTTCTAAATAAAATGCAAAAAGTCGATAATGCGTTTTCATTAAGGTAAGATTTTCTATTTGAATAAATTGATAGATTTATCATATTTTAGTGCCATTGAGCATAATAGTTTTTTGGTGACTGACTTCCACATTTCTGGTATCATGGCATTTTTCTGTTACATGAAGTACATGTAACTCGGGAGTGAAAGAAAGTCACAACATTTTGAGGTGGTTTGAATTTCAGATAAGCCATGACAGCTATTTGACAGCTATGTCATCCTCTAAAATAAGCCACTTGGACGGGCGGTCCTAGACAAATGGCTCTAGCCTGTTGAAAACTAGGTTACAAACACAAACGCCTCTGTGCTGTGGAGCTTTGAAGGTCAGTAGTCATTATGACAGCTGACTCATAACTGTCCGCTAACCACAGGATGCAATGTCTCTGGCTAATAATGTACTTTTTAGGTTACCTTTCCATCATTTTTCTGTCATCCTGCCTTCCACTACATATTTCCATCTCAATGCACAGATTCACAAACACATTATAAAACAAAAAGATTCAGCAGTAAAACTGAATCACAGTGAAAATGTAAAGTTTTCTTTGAGTCATCATTTTGCCTTGAACTTTATACAAAGTTAATCCTGCAAAAAAAAAAGAAAGGAAAAAAAGAAAGGAAAAAATCCAACTCCTGATAGAGAAACAAATGGGGAAAAAAATATGTGGAAGCACCATAATTTCATTTCTAATGGGAAATCAATAGGATGAATGGGTTTCACAGAAACACGGGAGCTACTGAAGAAAGGAGCAGAAGAGATGGATGAAGTTGATAATTAATAAAGATTCAAAGTCCAATCCAATATTGCAGGGCATCGCATTTTAATAATACCCAACTAAGTCATTTAACTTATAATCCTTACTAAAGCCACCTTTTAAATCAGAGCTGACAATAGACTGAACTAGGTAGGACATCTTGTGATTCCTCAGTAAGTTTTTTAGACAAATGTGTATTAACCTTATTACTTTCAGAATTGTTGCAGCTCTAAATGATAAATATTTTACTTCAAAGTGATGCTGTTCATTTAGATGTTCTCATAATTACTAACTAATAGATATCACACCTCAGCATGTACAACGGTGCACAGCTACACTTCCTTAAACACATTTAAAACTTCACATCCCATCTTGCTTTTGATTAATCAAGTGCCTCATGGTGCATGCGTTCTTTTTTAACGTTAACAGGAAAATCATTATTATAAAACACTTAATTTCATTCAGCCTTGCAGACTATCTTTGTTCGCTGTGACATCTACCTTTTAAAGCAAACAAACCAAAAACTGCCCATGTTTCAGGTTGCTCCACATATTTCTGCCCCCAATTGGTAACAGCAAGCTGTAGTGTGGTTGTGAACCATACTACATCAGTTCTGCAGAACTGATGGACAACCATGGACAGATCCTCAATGGTTATTGTTCTAACACCTTGAGCTCTCAAGGAAAGATGCTTGGTGACACAATGATGCTTTAAGATGCAAAATTTTATGCACTTCTGGTCACCTACATGATATAGAGTCAGAAAAGACGAATTGGCTTAAATCTGTGTGCTAGAATTTATACATTTGCATTGTGTAGGGTGGCATTTCATTTAGATCTCAAGTAGATAGCAATTTCTCATAATTTTTAAAACTTTGCTCTAGACATCTAAATAACTGCTGCATAGTAGAAGAGACTCTGCTTTCCAAAGATGTGATAAACCACAGTTAATTTATGTTTTAAGGGGGGGGGGGGGGGGGGGGGGGGGT
>JAOWBL010000013.1:6575389-6601145 GCA_028564865.1 Zenarchopterus dispar
GCACTTTTTCACTCAGGGCCATGTTGGTTTGGATTTTTTTCCCCCTTAATAATAAAAACCTTCATTTAAAAACTGCATTTTCTGTTTACTTATCTCTATCTAATAATTGAATTTGTTTGATCTGAAACATTTACATGTGACAAACATGCAAAAAAATAAGAAATCAGGAAGGGGGCAAACACTTTTTCACACAACTCTAGATGTAAATTCATTGCTTTTGACAGACAAATCTATCTTCAGGCCACTGAAAGAATACTGGTTTGTCTCAAATATCAGACTATTTAATTTCATTTTTTTGCATTCCACAAAATGTAAACTAAGCTTGCCTAGCTGTTTTTTTTTTTTGTTTTTTGTCTTATTTACGATTATAATTGCCTGCTCCTCTTCCTAAGAGGAAACTGGGAAAACTGAGTTTAACTTGAAAAACTGACGAAAAGAAAGAAAGAACATAACCAGTGTGACAATCAATGAGCTGGTACTTTTGGGCTCATTTCTGAATGGCAGACTCAGCTCAGTATGTGTCTGTGTGTCTGTTTAATGATATCAACCCAATGAACCACTAATCACTAATCAAATGGGCAATGAAAGGCATTAGTGTCTCTGGGTGCAGCAGTTATCAGAGGCAGCTTGCTAAATAATTAATTTCACACTGAAATAGGTGAATAGGATTGAAACCAGTATCCCTTCTGTGTCATCTTTTTGTCCTAAATACAAAAAAAAAAAAAAAGATAATGATCTAGTTTTGTTATTTAATGCTGAAAACAAGTTCATCCAGCTGTAATGGTCACCATGATTTAGTTGTTCCAACTGTGTTTCTCCTAGTTTACTTTACCACAGTCAGAAACAATTCTGCAATGAAATCCATCAAATATAATCAAGAATGGAAGTTTAGGTATACATATACATGAACATCTTTTTTCTCTCCTCCTTACTTTTCATGTTTTCATTATGTAAAGCACTTGGAGTTACCTTGTTGCTGAAACATGCCATGTAAATGAACTTGCCTTGCCTTGAAATCTGGACATGATTAAATAAAACACACAAAAGACAAGCTTGGCAACATAAAAAGAAAGATATATAAATTGTAAAAGGAAAACATAAATTCCATCAACAAGAGTGACCTTCATGCTAGATGAAAGCAAAAACCTGCAGGTGGAAAGAAGTAAATGAACATTAGAAATGTGCAAGAGTAAAGGCTCTGAAGGCAGTGGACTGGGGGTTCAAGGGCTGTCCATAACGGTATAAAAAACATGATTCTGAATACTGTATCGTTGCAAGTAGATGGCAAATGTCACAGTAGAGCTATACTGTAATGCTAGCATCACTTTTGAAGAGATTTAATGAACAACAAGGAATCTGAGGCTCAAAATATACCAGGACCATGTCTCTGTGGTGGTGAAGTATGGACAGGGCCAAAGATGTGCTTCACACTCTTTTTTTATTGTATCTTTCATCTCCTTTAAAGTAAAATAAAAAAAATAAAAAAAGGGGTCTCTACCTCATGTAACCCACTTAATCAACATTGTGTTTTTTTGACTGCCACTTTCATGTGCGGGAAACACATCCTGTGAAATCAATCAGTCTTTGCTGCAGGTTACCGCTTGTTGAAAATTAAATTAACATAACATTAGGATGCGAATTACACATGACAAAGCATCACATTACCTGCAGTACACACCCAAGCACTGTTTTGGTGATGATGTGATCTCTGAAGGTTTTTTCTTCAGTGCTGTCATCTCTGACGATGGTCAGGATATCACCAAACTGATGCTTAGAAACGTATCCACTAAAGGAGATTGGACTTGCTCTTACCTTTGTAAAATTTGATGAAGCAATCATTTTACACTTTCCTTTTTTCACTAGCGTGCATCAAGTTGTTGACCTTAGAGTTATTATTATAATATTTCATCGCTGTTATGAAAAAGTGACTTTCTTGAGCATTACAGAAAAAATTCACCTCTACGCCCCCATTATTCCCTGCAGAGTCAGTCAGTCGAGTTTCTCACAAATTCAAGAATCTTCTCTTGAAACCAGGCACCAAGCCAACCACAATGTCTTTCAGCACAAGGATTCTAGCTATTTATTTTCCATCTTTTTATGTTTCACATGCAGACGACAAAAAAAATAACCATTCAAGATCAAAAAAGGAGGTCAGCTTTACGAATATGGCAACTAAACTGTGGCAAAAGATTTTCTTTCTTTTTTTTTAAGGTAACTTTCTTTTGACTGTGAGAAGCAGAAAACTTAAATGTAAAATAAAGGCAAATGGAGGCTTTAATAATGCAGATAATTTTCAGCACATTAGACCAAGAAGAAAAGATTTGCAGATAATATACTGTAAATTATCAGAATTATGTGAAATACTTGAAGTGCAGCTCTCAGGTCAGGCATGATTATATAGCTACATAACAGTCACCTGATGACCAGGCTGCCGACAGCGAAACGTCTTTCACAAAAATCTTTGACAGAAAGAGATAATAACTACAATCTTGAGACCCACTGCGTGGTGTCACACTTTCTGTTCATTGTGTTCAATTTAAAACAACCCTGGGTGGGTTTGAGTCAGCCTCTGCTTCCCAGGTTCTTTAAAATAGCCGTGACAGTGAGCTAATTTACCGTGTGGCGTGGCCTGGCTCCTTTGTGCACTTTGCAGTAAAGGAGAATACAATGGAAGGTAAACTGAGGACTAATTAACAACCCCTGATTAATGAAGCCTTTTCTGTTAAGTATCCAGCTCCGTGTGCTCTCACAGACTGTGCCGTCTGGGGAGTCAGGACCCGGCGTGTAGACAGGTGACAGCGGGTCAGAGAACTCATGTTTCATGCAGGGCATCATCATAGGTGAAGTTCACCACCAAACTCCCGTTTACTGTTGAACAAGACTGTATTAATCTTCAGTCGCAACAATCTGATGGCAAAGCCCACTGAGCAGTAACTCAGCTTAATAACAGACCTTATCTACGAATGACTAATTGGGATAGGAAGTCAATCACAGAGTAAGCTTATCCGTACCTCATTAACACAAGCAATGGGTAGCAAAATATGCATGATATGTGTATGAATGCAAAAGGTGACAGAAACATACAATTAGGTGGAATTTAAAAAAAAAAAAAAGAAGTTATTTAGGCTTTTTTTTTTTTTTTACTTTAGAAGTGTCAGACGGGTTTGGCACTTCAAACAGCTTCTTTCTTTTTATATCAGCATTTGATGCCAGGTTCAAGAGTTGGACTGTCAGATCACTAATAAGCCAGATTTGCAAAGCAGGGTGCTGTCTGGGTGCAGCTGAAAGCATATAGCGTAGCCGAGGTTTGTCCCAGACAGACGCAGACATTCGTCATCAGGCCAATCTGGCTCTGATGGCTGATGAATTGGCAGGCCACAGTGAAGATGGCAGGCAGGCAGCCACAGTACAGCAATTATCAATCACACGCTCCCGGGCCGCGCTCGTTTTTCACGTCACCATTGTCAAACGGAATGGATGTCACCCAGGTGGATTTATATGCCGTAAAAATCTTATTGTCTTCCCCATCTTTAAGTAAATCTCAGCGATTCCTACTTTTACTTCCGAAAAAGAAACAACAGCAAATGTTTTCGGTTATTGTCAACAAATGACACATGTGATCCATTCAGTCTGACAGCATCACTTATCACATCAACAATCTTTCAGCCAGCCATTACGCTAAAACCTGCACTTAAAAGTATCTTCAAGGCTCTGTGTCTAACTCTAAGAGCTAATCGATATCGGTCCTCTTCTTAAACCATTTGTCACAATAAGTCCAACGGTTAGTGGAAAACAGTATTATACTATGAACAGTAAAAGGGGGACTATACTTTGGGGTAAATTGCAGTTCAAAGATAATCTAATTTGAGCCTCATTTCAATTAGCAGAGTTGCATTTGGGTGCATATGAGAAGTTAATGGTCTCTGTGAATCTTTTCTTCATTAAACATACATAATGAAAGCAGAACGAGCAGACGGAGGGGGGAGAGAAAATGGCTTACAGTGTAACTGACATCCAACAAGAGAGAGGCAGCACAAGACTGGGATGGCTCATAAATCACATTCATAGATGGAATTAAAAGCACAATTTGAACCATATTATGAACCAGTTAATGCCTTCCGTAAGATATTAGAGTGTATTTTAAGAGCAACATTGTAGTCACTGGTTTCACCGACCGCTTTCACTTTACACTATGTGTGCCTCTACCAGTCCTCACACAACACTGACTCAACTAACTATAAACAACACAGCTAGCATGATTCTTGCTGGAAAAATAAGGAACATTAAGGTGATAGATGTGAGCACAATGAAATGTGCAGAAGCTCTTGTGTAAACAAAATGGGATGGGTGTGAACTGGAAATGACTGACGTAGTCCTACTTTAGGTATTCAAAGGTTTCACAGAAAAGGAACCCAGGCTAAATAAATACATCCACTCGGGGTTCCTGGGGAAAGATCTGTCTTTCCCCAGGACATTTAGCTAAATTTAGCTAAGGAAATAGTAACAAAACAACTCAGTAATACTAATGGACTTGTATTTTTTTGGTTTATATATACCTAACCTTCAACTATGTGCAAAACCATTACTTCACAGAAATGTCAAATAGAGCTTTTTAAAACTTCCCTGCAGTTCTTTTCATTAATTCCCCTTATTACTTCATAGTGAAGTCATAAAAACTGTGGTTTCCTTTGATTCTGTCAGGTACATGTAAAACTATATTGCTGCCATGGCTGATTTAATTTGAGTCATTTGTAACTCAACACAGTTTGATTCCACTGAGCTGGTTTGACATGACAGGCTAGATGAGGATCAAACAGGATAGAAACCCCACTGTGTCCTCACAGGTTTCGTTTGCCCATTTTCTTTTTTTCTTTTTTTTTTCTTTTTTTAAATCTCTCATGACCTTTAATGGTAATTCAACAAACCTGGAAAATTAGGCACAACACAAAGCTGGTGAAGATTCCCACCGATTCTGAATATTTAACATTTCCCTTCCATTCAAGACACCTAAACCTATTTCTTTCACTTTAATATTTTAATCTCTCATTTGTGGCACCACATCTGTTGGATCATTTCTTACACTCCCACTGACATTTCTGATCTGCTTCGAGCACACGGGGACAAAAGAACAGCTGCTCTAATGCCTGTCCCATTAAAGATGGAGAGCCTGCCAGCTCAACATGAAGTCTGTAGGTACTTACTTCATTATGGCGTTGTAATGATCAAAAGCTTTACTATTACTCAAATGCAATGACTAACCAACTCAAAAAGGAAAAAAAACCCAGATTATTTATCTTATTATCTCTCAGTACAGCATGTCAGAGAAAACATGGAATAACTATGCTGGTCCACATGTACATCTTGTGTTTCCTTGCGCATACATCATTAAACATCATTTTCCCACTTGTGTGAGAGAAAATGGAGAGTGTGAAATGGCTGTTGCTGCCATGTAGTTTCAAGTGGTAGGTGAGCATCATCATCATGCTGTGACTCTTCATTTGTATGAACAAATATAGTACATCATTACTTCATGACAGCTAGAATAGTACCTCTTGTAAAACCCAATTCTGCATACCGGATACAACCCAGTACGCTGTATGTACTGCATACTAGTAAGGCAGTCATCATGCTTTTTGGTGAGCCACTTTAAAAGTGACTATGCTACAAGATAACGTGATGCGAATGATATGTGCATTGTTGTCCACTTTGTTTTTCACATACTGCAGATTTTATATTTGTTTGCATACTACATGCTGAGTATTGTGTCATGGCACACTGAGTTTTGTTGTAGCGTGGTCTGCAGTTTAAAAAATGGCTGGTGCTACAGCAGGAAATCCATATGTGAAAAACAAAATTAATGATAATTTTTTTGTCTTTGCACAAATGTTATCAGCTTTTTTCTAAAACAACATTTGGCTGTCGACCACTATTTCTACTTTACATTCTCTTATGAATTTGGATTCCCTAATACTTAGATATTTTAGTTAGTTAGCTAATTAGCTAGTTCAATATGTGATGGGAGTTTACCATGCAGGAGTTAGACTGTTAAGTCAAGATCGTCAGTACCATCACTGAATATACTAAGTTAAACAGAGTTATATTATCCAAAATGAATGGGTAAAAGTCATTAGGTGGCCAGTATCAATAGAGGTCAAATCAAAACCAATGTGGTTTTCTAATCTATAACCTGTACATTAGATTGGTATTAACCAAGTAAAACAATTTCTTTCAGTACTCAGGAATAATTTTTAGGTCTCTCTAGTTTACTTTGTCTAACAACTTTTCAACTACATTCTAACACAAATATAGAAATTACTTATCACACATGCGGGCATATAGATTTGCTGTGTTGACAGATGAGTTGCAATACTACTCTGCCAGTGAGTGGGGACGGTTTAGCATGTCTTTTAATCCCAGTTTTCACATTAGAAGCGCATTGTTGTAACTTAAGCTGGAGACTGACACACGAGCTGGTCAGATGTGACATTGGTAGGTAGAGTGGATCAAATTCAACATGTGAAATGCTGAGTTAAATTTTTAGTTGAATTGTTAAAGGTTGGCTTTATTGGCACTGGTTTTGACAGTATTGGCTCTGGTTATCTTTTAATCATCATTGACATGTAAACATTGCTTAAAAAATAAAATAGAAAAACAGATATGGATACCACGACAAGTTCTCACTAGATTCCTGGCCTATTTCAAAAGATATGTTGTCCTCCAGGAGGGTACTGAGTTCAGGGTTTAAAGAACTGATGAAAAAAGTTGCTACTGAACATTCTCCATAGAAGTAACATTTTTTCTGCTCACACATTATATTTAGCTGATACTTTTAAAGCATTCTTGTTAACTACTCTGTGCACTTTTCTACAGTAATATTTTCAGTGTAATTATTTTCAAAGACAAGGACAAAAACCACCATTGAAAGTTGTAGACAACCTTTGACAACCTTACCACCATGACAAAATAATAAACATTTGATATTGTGGTTCTCCTAATACACACTTTATGTATGCTTTTGCAGTGTTTGTAAATTAGGTAATCTATAAAAGTGGGCTGAAATTTTTATTGTTTTTCTCGAAATATTTTTCAAAACAGTGCTACAACTCCAGTTTTCCTTTTTTTTAAAAAAAAAAAAAAAATCTTTTTGGATGTCCTTTATGATTTTGGATAGAAAGAAACTCTGAACAGAGAATGACGTTCCTAGCCTCGCTGCAGTGTTTGCTATCTCTGTTTGCCTGGACTGCTTCAAAACCAAGTGGCGAGTCCAGAATATATTCCTGCAGCCACATGCTCCAGTGAAAAACATAGTACTTAAAACTTGACAGTTCAGATTTGTATTCATCAATGCTCCAAGCTTTTCTATTTTATGTGCCAGTGATCTCACATTCTCTGTGACAACCGAAAGAAGAAATGGTTGAAAGTTCCTCCTCCTTGCTTGCTCTTTTACTCCTTTCTCACCTCCTCAACATCTCTTCTTCCACTAGTCTGGATGATGGGTCTTATTCTCTGCATTACTTTGGATTTGAGAAAGCTCCGTCAGCTGCTCTCTTAACATCATTTCTTTTGTCATGGTTATTCATCATAGCAGATGCTGAAAAGTGCCTCAGTTGCCAGTAAAAATCCTCTAAGCAACGCAACATGAAAATAATTTTGTCTTCTTTAGGAAAAAAGATCTGGAAAAAGATATTAGACAGATACAACTTGACCAGAGCAACTCCAGTGATTGTATTTAAAACCTCAAAGTTACCAGATGAATTTTTGGTGGTGATAAGTTCACGAGGATCGATTAGGATTGATTTGGAATTGATATCTGACTTCATATTTCTTCTAGTATTAGCCTTCAAGGTTTACAGCAGAATAAGAAGTTTTCCCTTCCTCCTTCATACCTGTCTTGTCTTTTAAATGACTCTTATATAATTTTGATTGACAGTGAAAGATCTTTCACGTTAAAGTTGCATCATCAATTTGATTATATGTGCCTTAAATGGGAAATAATTAAAAGCAGTGAAGCCACAAGCAACTGGGGAAAGCCATGCTCAGAGAGAAGGCGTATAGGAGGAAAAGAAGGGGAGAAAAACAAAAGAGAAAGCTTTTTTCCAGGGCAGCCAAGCAGCAATTTCTCTGCACAGTTGAGCAGTGGAGATAAGCCACAAAGCAGATGCCTGCATATCAAGTGTTTGCCTTAGTTGCCACATTTCCAAAAGCTGACTCACAACTCTAATTTCCGAGAGGACCTTGGTGTATGTTTGTGAATGCAATGATTATTACCATTATTTTTATTGTTTGCATGGCTACTGGGGACTGCATATTCACAGGATTTGGTGCTTAAGACAAAGGAAAACATCTCTGAAAGGGCTATGGTCTGGTTATTTCCTTTCCTCAGTCTCTTTGACAGGAACAGAGCAGGAGGCATCGATCATGTGTGGCTCTGTGATCACAGAATATATTGGAAATGCTTGAGGAAATAGATCACTGATCCACTGCTAACCTTGATGATTAACAACTGATTGAAAATTGAATGCTACTGACTTTTCACGATGACATTTGTGAAATAGATTGATGCTGATTTTAAAATGCAAAGATCAAAGAGTATTAATACATAGACACAGATACTACTGAGGTATTGTGCAGATTTAGCATACTTCAGTGCAGTTGTATATGATCAAATCATTTTCCTCAGTGTTTTGCATTCATGGTCACACTGTGTCTTCCTAAATTAATACTTTTATGTTTGTTGGAAATATGTGTTTTTTTTACCTTCATCCATTGTCAACAAGTCCTGGGGAGGAGGGTCTTTGACATTGCCATTTAAAATGCGAGCTGAAACCAACTGTTGTGGGAGAAACAATCAGGAGAGTCTGAAAAACACCAGTTAACTTGTACTTCACAGTTTTTCCTGTAAACATCAGCCTAATGGAAAATGTTAGCAAGGGAGACTGCAGAATATATATTTGTTCAACGCTATTTTTAGTCAAGTATTTAAAATAATTCCATTTGAATTAATGTAATATAAGTAAAGCATGATTATAGAATGTTGCAAATGATCCGCGTTGATTAAAAATGTGAAGAAGACATAAGATTAAAGCTCCGTCTTCAATAAGTAAACATCAGGTCAGCACAACCAACAGGGTCTCTGCGGTTGGAAATACTGGAGCACACGAGACAGCAGATGAGCATTCACACACAGCCGTATTAACGAGTAAGACCTATAAGAGCTGAACAGTGTCACTTATTTTTCTGTTGCTGATTAGGCAAAACACAAAGATGAATGTTGTGCGAAAACTGGTTATTGATTTTACCTTTTGAGACACATTCTCCAAGGGAGTGCTGGAAACTACTGGCCATCGAAGAAAAAGAATTTGTCTCTAAAGGCCAATGTAGATGATGTACGATCAGTCGAATCTACATTTAGACATTTCAAGGAGTTCTTGCGGGTCTGAGGCAGAAGTTAGGGTCCTATAGAGAAATGTGGAGAGATAACTAGACAGAGACTGGATTTAAAAGGCAATAATGTACTATATATTGTCAACAATCCTCCTCTGTTTCTAAAAATCTTGCACAAACTATTGCAAATCACCTATTTGACCATTTGGTCATTGTTTTATACATTGTTTTAACAATACTTTCAAGTTCCTGTGTCAGAACGTAATAATTGATGGTATCAAATACAGCTCTGACATGCTACAGGAGAAATGTGGTCTCAAGTTATTTGTCTGAGGCCCTGGGGATATTATTGGTAACTTTCACCTCATCTATTTCTTTGACATGATGTAATCAAAATCATAAATGAAACTGATTATACAAAACATTTCAGTTTTCATATTAGCCGGGCTCTCCTACTGTCACTCTTATTAAAGTTACGAAAACCAGGGTGTCATGTCTGATGATCAGTTATTCTCCTCTGACTATGTTGGGTCAGTCACCCGGTCGTGGTGCTTTGCACTCTACAACATACAAAATAAGACCTTACCTGACTCAGTATTTGACTCAGGCCATGATAATATACCACTTTAATTAGTATAATGCCCCCTTAGCTGGCCTTCCAGCTTATGAAATCAAACCGGTGCAAAAGGTTCAGAGTGCAGCAGCCCATCTAGTCTTTAATCAACCCAAGTGGGCACTTGTAAAACCTTGGTGCACTGAGCTACACTGGTTACCTTTAGGCTGCTTGATGATGACCAGTCTTTGACAGTTGGCTGCAAGGTGAGTTCACTGTCTACACCTGTTATGTGAACTTAATTGTAAAGACTGCGGTCATCACAATAACACCAACTGGTCTCCAACTTGATGTTATTGTGATGACCGCAATCATGGCCACTGTATTTCTGTGTTCTTTTAATCAATCATTAGTGATTGATTAAATAAAAATAAAAACAGCTTAAAATAACCAACGAATCAGCAAAGAATGCCAAACATCTTGAAACTACTTGTGAGATATGACTTTCATTACAGAAAGAAACAGAAGACCCAGAATATATGAGGCAGAGCAAGAATGGTAAAGATGGCCCATCTCTAGAATAATGAGTGTTGTTTCTTTTGTAGGAAAAAATGTTCGTTCATCAAATATGAATGGCAGTTAAGTGAGGTTTCTACAATAATCTGACCTGACCAAAATAATAGCCAGTCTACTGGCACTTTTATTCCTGTGTAGCAGAAATCTGGAACAAAAACAGAATCCTTGTATTAAAAAAAAAAAAAAAAAATGGTTGCTACTTCTAATAGCAACAAAAAAGATAAATGGAAGATATAAGTATCTATAATATAAGATTATGGTTTTCTAACAATGACTTGCTTAGAGTTAAATGTGGGTTGGCCTTTCACAAATGACAGACAGTACATACAAGGAGAATTACAAAAAGTAATGTTAAACCACATTAAATTAATTTGTGAAATGTATTTTTCTTCAGAGACTAAGATGAAAATATATTGAAACATTATCATTCCATTATCCATTATATATCCATATTATGCATGTTTGAAATGTTGCAGAATGATGACCTAGCTTGATACAGAAATTAGAGTATAAACTAGCTTGGCTGTTTCCAAGGATAGCATTAAGTAAGCATGAAACAAATGACTTAATTTTTCTGACCTAAAACATGTTTTATTACCTTTTAACAACACTGGGTAAGCAATGAATGATTCCATCCCTTAATCTCAACTAATTTAATTTAATTTAACTTTAACTGGCTGTTAGCTGATTAGGATATTTTGTAGCTCCAGACAATAGATGGAGATGGAGTCTGGTGTTGTGAGAAAGATACAAGATTGAAAAAAAGTACTTGAACTACTTGATTTTAAAAGAAGTTTCTGCTTATTTTCACTACATAGTGGCTTGGATAGAGCCAAGAAGTCAAGATAGAGCTATGTACACAGGTCAAAAATAGTTTAGGTTTCCACAAAGATGAACAATGCTTTAAGTCTTAAGTTAAGATTTTTTTTCTTTTTCTTTCTTTCTTTCTTTTTTTTAAAGGATAGTTATATTGTGAATTATTTATGTTGAAGCAATATAGTCTAAATGGTTGGAGGTTTCAGGGAATTTAACAATGGCCACATTTGGTCAACAATTTACAAAATAATAACCTCATAAGACATCCTAATGTGATTTGAATAATTAAATCTAATTAAACCGTTTAAGTGTGGAGATTGTTGTTATCAGAACTCATTCGGTCATCTTCACAGTATTACAACAGCAAAATAAAACCATAAAATTACATGAGCAGATAAAAAGCAGAGAAAAGGTAACTCGGGGTGAAGGAGACAGAAGTTGTGTTATTGTCACGATTAAAAAATACATACCTACCCATCTGTGGATCTTGAGAAGAACAGGTATCGGCTAAGGTTTCTGTGGTATACAGCACCAGTACCTGGTGCCAGCAAGCAAATTAAAAAGAATGAGTGGTCATTTAGAGAAGATATTTCTCATTTTCCTCATGACTGACTCAAAGCTTCACTTTTTATGCCACAAATCTACTGTGATTATTTGTTTATTTATTTATTTTTCTTTATTACTGCACAAGAAAAACGGCAGCAGTGTGGTGACATTACTTCCTTAGACAGAGGGAGAGTAAAAAGGAGACATATGTGGCTTCAGCATACCTCTTGAGAGGATGTAAGCAAGAAACCATGGGACCTCCAGCCGTTATGAATGCATTTGTAGTAACCACTTCACCACAGGTAAATCATGAAAGTAATGGTCCCGACATTAAAAGTCATAGTAGTCAAATTTGATCCTTCATTGAAAGTCATTTCATTGGAAATTAATTCAGCAATCAGGACCTCCCACCACTTGGTGGCATTGCTCATACACTTTGATGGAGATAGACTCAACAGACATTTCTCCATCACAACAAATCAGTTTTTCTAAAAAGAAAAAAAAAAACCCACTGGCGATTGTGGCTCAACAATGACATAATTTATTATTTTAAATAACAGTCATTATAATTTGTGACCAAAAAGCGGCAAAGCCACACTGAAGCCTTCAATTTAATAATTTTTAAATCAGCAAACACCTTGAATGTTGCTTAATAACCAATCAAGCTCGATGGGTTGTTTTCACCTTAAAAGTGGTGGGAACATTACACAAAAGGCAAAGTACTTGGATGTGCTGTTCTCATCTGTATGAACAAAATTCTCAAGACCAAATCAGTTAGGATATGTTTTGCAATTTCCATGTCTGCCACATGGTGGTGGCAGCTGTCATCAATGGTGTTAGTGGTCTTAATGCCACCATCTCACATGAAGAGAAAAGAAGACTCATGATGAAGGAGGTCTTGTTATCAGTCTGAACCAGTGCCGCTGACATCAGTTGTAACTTTCAGGTCAGCATCTTGTTCACAAATTCACAAACAGAGCTGTCAGAAACTATAATTATCATCTACCAGTACAGTGCAGAACAAATGTTGGACTAAGGAATTAAATAGATCGCTTACCCTACCTTTAACTCCATGGATGTGATTTGGTTTTCCACATACTCTTTCTCCATTTTAACTTAGCTTGTGTTATAAGTCAAATGTTATAGCTCATCTAAAATTTTACTTACATAATTCTAATACCTGGTAAGAAACAAATATTGATTTTATCAATGCACTAACATGTAACAAATATAAATTGAAGGAGGGTGTACTTATTCTTTTTTTTACTTTGTTGTATGTCAAAACATCTTAGCTAAAATAAAAAATGTCCATTTAGCCTGAGATAAATGTCACATTAATGCTTGTGTCCTTTACTAATCGTTTAAAAGCTATAAAGCAGCACACAGTTTACATCACTTTGACATTATCTCTTTCTTTGATTTATTTGTGCATCAACAAGCAGACAATTTGTAAGAAAGAGAAGGCTGCATGGATTTAACCTTTTGATCTGACAGATCATTAAATTTATGACTTTGAGAAAAAAGTTGTGCACAGCAGTCAGGTTATTGGATGAATTGATAAATGATAGAAGAACTGGGTGGATTTCTCATTCAAAGAGAAAAATGAACAGTATTACAAAAATAGCAAGGCACATCAGACACTGTCTACAGTATCTTTAGAAGTTTTATATATTCCAGATATTTCCACAGCTGTCTGCAGATCTGCTCATTCACGAAGAACTGTAAAGATTTTGTTGATCTTTAAGGAAGGGGATTAAGTAAAAACCACAAAACCGTTTTTGGGTTCAAGATTAGTTTTGATTACTTCCGTGGATTGTCACTTTGCATGGACTCACAGCTGCACACACAGCACAAATACCCCACAAGCAAAGGGAGGAATAAAACATGCTTCATGATTAAACATGACATGTAAATTAAAAAGCCCCTATTTCCACACAGTGGATCAAAGTCAGTTCACAGTGATCAGTGTAGCAAGAATTAACTATTGTGGTTTCAACTTTGTGTTAAAGGTAGTTGTGCGTTGAATAGATTTCCTTGCATGTGTGAACAGAAAAAGAAGTCGTGTTCCTGGATTTCTCTGCAAGTGTGAACATTTTAGCATATGTATAGAAGAAAGAAGCATTCTCATTCCCTATTTTGAGCCAATTTTCTTTGTTCCGCTCTTTTTATACAGTTTCCAAATTAGCACTGAGCTGTCAATAGATTTTTCTTTTTACCTTTTTATTGGACAGTTTTATTTGGCAAGAATTAGAACATGAAATGCCAATGTTTCAACACATTGCTGTTGGAAAATCAATTTTGAAATTGTTCCAAAATAGTTTGAAATGATTAATCACTAGATTAATGACCACTATAACAATCAATTAGAACTTTGAAATCTTTGTAGTGATCCTTAAACAATACAGCTCAGCCGAAGGCACATTTGCAAACATTTATTTTCAAATCTTTTGTTTCTTCCATCACCCTGTCATTTTTTTAAACCATTTTTTTCTTATTATGTGAGAAATTTTGAAGTACTCCCAAACTATGGGATATCGCTGTATTTTAGTAAGGAGCTGTGCTATTTTATTCAAAAACCATTTTGTTGGATTTGATAAGAGTTTTTGACTCAAAGCAGCAAAGAATCAGAAAATATCAATCCAGTCTTAATGCTTCTTCCCTGCATACAAAACAGGTGAGCTTATCATTTATAGCTGGATTCACAAAAAACTACAATGTACCTTTTTTGGATTTTAAGCAGGGCGAATGATGCAAGTGAAGCATTTGTTTTTAAAACGGAATGTAAATATTTAATAAACCCAGTCAAATAAATCCAGTGAAATGAGTATAAAGTATTTACAACATTACAAATATACATCGATAGATCTGTTGTTTTGTGAAAGAGTCCCCTGAAAATACTATGATGGCAAATAGGTAAGAGCTGACAAGTGTTGTAATACCAGTTTGTTCCACTAAAGGTGATATAAACCATTGTGCTATTCGGTCACCTAAATACATTCGAATGAGGAAGTCGTGCTAATTTAAAGTTTAGTTCTTGTCAGTAAAGTTTAGATAATCCATTTAAATCAAACTCACTGGGGGGCAAGTTGGTGTGCAATTGCCGACAACACAAAGATGCTTAATGATGCAATGCCAATAGATTTTTTTGCATGCCAAATATCTGAAGCTGTTCGAGGGGAAAAAAACACTCATGCTGCAGCCAATGACAATGCAAGGGGTGGGTTACTGTCACAGAATACTCTTTTTCATAGGGCACTGGAGTAAAACCTAAGACGCTATAATTGTAGCAGGGCCAATGTTCTTTTCTGTCCTTGTAAGGCATCGTCTCCTTCACTGTGACAGACCTGATAGGATCTACTGACTTAGCAAACTACTATGACATTCAGTTAAATTTTATAATACTTTATTAGTCCCAAAGGGGAAATTTTATATCATCTGTTGGCAGTGATGCACTACTTTTGCTGTCTGCCAAATGTATGTAAATAAGTAGAAGAAGAAAAACAAACTGGAGGGATGACATCAACACTGAAGAAGTTGGGGTGGTTGTTTGCATATACCACAATGGTGGTGTTGAATATGTAGAAACAGCTTGTATTCAAAGAGGACATGAAGACAGTTGAATAATGTCATCTCCTGCCTACAGGATCCAATCAGCACCAAGTCGAAACACACATCTTCAAAGATGCAGGGGTTTTGGGGGCTTCCACAAGTACCTAACACACCGAAAGAGCATGTTTCTGCCCTCATTGGAATTCCAGAAAATTCTTGTTGCATTTTTCATTTCAAGTAATAGAGACATGCATCAGCAATTTAGATCCCTGAAAAGTCCTCCAACCCTTTTACCAGAAAAGAGCATTATGTGTCCTAAGTCCAGAGGTGGATAGATACATTTTCTCATGACATGCTGCCTCCATTTGGTCCGGAGTGATATCACTACATACTTTGCTTTCAAGGCTACAAGAAAAACAAAGGATTCAAAATTAAAATTAAGATAATAATTTTCTATGATTTACAGTTATGCACAAATTATTTTAAAAAATCATTTTTAAATGTGTTTTTTTTTTCTGTCTGTTAAAGTTTTGTTCCTACATGTCTCTTTGGGTTACAAAGTGCAGAAGATTTGAGATTGTTATGAAACCACCAGGATACAAGGAAGTTGGTACTTTAATAGACTCCAAATTAAAAAGATTCTGAAATTAGAGCTTTATTTGAATTGAAAATATCTTTCTATCAAAATTTGACTTGAATTTATTCAAGCCAGCAAGGATAATAACCATAACATTCATAACAATGCATACGTCTTTTTTATCACGTATACTGTCATGGTTAATTTTATGTGGTTATAATGTTAAGTCATACATGCAAAAACCCTTATATCAAAACTGACATGATTTTCAACTTTCAAGACAAACCATCTGTTGTTTTAGAAAAAGGGCATGCAGAAAAATATGTTTTCCATTGTTAATTTTAGTGAGTGCTTTGATTGTTGAACTGCCACAGATGACAGAAACTGAAAAGACTCATGATGTTTAGTTACTGAATGATGAATAAATCCCATTAGACACACACACACGCACACAAACTCTCACACAATCTTTCAGCGTAAGGCTAAATTCCTATTAAATGATGTGTCCATGAGTCTTTGGAGAGAAGCATCTTTTCAGCTGGAGATTTAGCCCCACTGTCTCAGAAAAAAGCTTAGCTTTTCATTCCTGTCTGTGTTTGTCTGATTCACCCTTACAGTGAAGCATTGGGTAAAAATTTGTAAATTCTACTCATAGTTTAAAAGATATGCTTAAATTACAAATCTGACATCACCGTATCATTGACCTGTCTACATCTAAAGAAATTAATATTAAATAAAAGGTAAATCATAGGGAAACATATAGTGTAAAGATTAGGTGCTGAAACCTAAACTGATTTGGTATTTATAAAATGAATACTGGGTTTATATATATTTCTTCCAAAGCATGTGTACTGCACTATTGCACCCTGTTAAACCAGCAGAGAAATGCCAATAAATAATTCAAAGGTCAATACTGATAGCATTTTATCGTTGCTAAACCAGCAACAGAAAAGTATTCAAATCCTGTCCATATTTCTAACAGTTCAATTTCTCTGTCAGCCATCTAAAATTCAAACAGTGCTCCCGAGGCGTTGAGAAAATGTTGAGTCCTGCAGGAGGAGGTTATAAAGCTTACTCAGGTGTTAAAGATAATCGCTAAGTCAAGCAGCAGCTTTCCTGATACAAACAAACTTGGACAGATTTCATGCCGCCATAGCCAATCCTATGCTTGTAAGAAGTGCTTGTCTCAGTACTTCACTGAGCATATGTTGTTTTAACTGGATCTCACCTTCACTGTCCTTGCCCTTTGAATGTTGTGATCGTCCAGCAGATCTGCAGACTGACTCTTCCAGGGATAGCAATACTCACACTTTTCAACCTTTCTTTTAGATTTTATTTTGTCTCACACAAACAAACTCTGACAGGCAGTAAAGCACAGCCATGCTCAGAACACAGCAGCAAGACTGTACTTTTATTGAAGAAAAAAAAAGCAGCACTTCATCATGACTCAAGGTTTCCTTTTGACACTCTAGTAGCTACAGCAGTTATAAGACACCTAGGAAGTAAGTTGACAGAGTAAAACTGCTCCAGTGTCTGTGGAAGGAGGAGGTTGGGGGTGGATGGATTGGTCAACAAAATAATGGACTTTTCCACAGAGCACACTTTGCTTTTCAAACTGAAACTAAGTGCTTCTTGTAACCACATAATTCAAGAGATAATAATCCTTGGGCTCCTCATGAACAATGTTAACTTTAATATATCAACTCAAGGATTTGGTGTCACAAAGGCAGTATTTTGTAGCTTCTTTAAAGGCACAGTATATAACCATACAACTACAGGCCAAATCATGTGTCAGCCTCTGGTGTAACATATAATGAAGTGCAAAGTACCCACCCCCTCACCCCCCACTCGCTCCCCCATCTATATTAGTGAAATTTGCAAGGTGAGCTGTAATATTAAGGTAATGAACAATAGTTAAGTCATGGTAATGTCAGCCCATTACTTGCTCTCTCATTGGTGACAGTTCCAGACAGTTCCAGATAATTATTTAAGATATAAGATATTTAGCATGTCAGCGGTCAGTGTCACCTGTAATTATTTACGCATAATTATAAAATGCTGATCGCTGACTACGGATGACCTACAAATTTGCCCACCACTCAGTCTGACTTAACATAAATAGCCTATCAGGTAATCTGTTAGACTGAAGTAGTCTCAGCATGACTGGAAGAAGATTATCCCTTCTAACAGCAAAACCTTTTTTTTTCATTTGAATGTGCAAATATAGAATAAATGGTACAATGATTTATATCACCTCAAGTGGGACAAAGTAGAATTCAAAAGCTTCACCGTCCATCCCTATTCATCAGCACAATATGCACAGAGGGTCTTTTGATCAGCACAAGATGCTGATATATTTAAAATGACCTTAAAATGGTTGTTTTGCTTCTGGTATATTTGCACTCATTTGGGCTTTTAAAGTATAATTCTTATATATAGCAACTTTTAATAACCATGTCTCAAAATGTGAGCCTGTAAACTATGATTTGCTCGCCCACTGAATGGTTTCTACCTCAAACAGGCTCCAGAAGATAAAATCATGCCACTTGTGCTGAGATTCAGCATGTCTGTTCATGGAGAGTACACCAAACAAAAATGTTATGTAAACCTAACATTTTACCTACATAAAACAAGCTGAAGGGGAATCCCAATAAAGGATTAAAAGTTTCTTCTGTTGCCTCAGGGATTAGCAAATATTCAAATTGGGAAGTTTAGGTGAAAAAGATCATCTTGCTGTTCTGGTGTATTCAAAAATAACTGCCCTGTCTTTTGTTCTTTTATTTACCCACAGAGGGAAATTCTCAGTTTTATTACTCAGGGGGGATTATGAAATGGGTTCAAATATGGGACAAATAGAGTGAAGAAGAACAACAGTCTGCAATAGCATGCTGAAACAAGTAAACATGAGGAAATCTGTTTATATTTTGTCGATCTGTAGTGATATTAAATGCTTCAAAACATCCCTCTCTGTTGTAGTTACTGCAGTATGAATTAATCCAAAGGATTATAAGGAAACTCAGAAGAAAACATGGCATTAATTTTTGTTAAAATTTGTGAATAACTTTATATAGTTTGTTTTTCAGGTGCTGCATCTCCTATCAACTGCAACATAATTTCACTGGATGTTTGTCCAGTTTTAAAGGTTTTAAACCTCCTAAAAGACACATCTGACACATGTTGCTGCACTTTTTCACCTAAGGTCCTGTGTCACTATGCCATTCATCTTTGCTTCTGTCAGATTCTATATTTATGTATTTTTGTAATATGGATTATACTTTTTTATGGGATGGATTCATCATTAGAGACAAAGCGTGTGCATTTGACTAATGTTCTTTATGACTAAAGGTTAAAGAGCTTCATCATAAATTCCTGTACTGTTCTTCTAAGATAGAGGGAGAGTAATAGCATCCCCCTGAGCACCATTCACTCCCAACAGTTACCAAATAGGAGAGGAGAGGAAGTACACGATGAAAAAAATAGACTTACATTAAATCATTTTAATAATTAAGCTCAGGGGAAAGCTCAGACACAACGTGATCTACATTTCAAAGTAAAACATTCTATAAATTACATTAACATCAAGTTAAAATTATGTCGCTCTGTCACAGCAGGAAATAACGCAAAGAGCATTTGTAAGGTGTCATGTAAAGTGTGTGCTTTTGGAACAGGCTGTTTGTCAAGTCTGTCATCATTTATTTTGTGCATTTGCTAGGAAAGGGGAAGCAGTTGAAGAGAATGAATAATGACGCATGAAAAGGCTTGCCAAGAGATGATTTAAGCTTCAAAAATCTTTTGTTTAAACAAGACCTCGGCGTTGCAGGCAATATTGTAGCCATAAATTAAATACATTTTCAGAACTTGTTTGGATTCACAAATATTTCCAAGCACTGTAATTTATAATTTTGAATGAAAAGTAGGAGCCAGCATGAGCAGGGCATGAGTTTTCCCTGGGTTTCATCCCAAAGTCCAAGAACATGTATCTGAGGTAACCCATAGCAGTAAGCGTGAGCGTGTTTAGCTGACCTGCTTGAAGAAGCTCCAGCAGAACTCTATGACCCTGAGTAGGATTTTTATCTCTTGGGTTAGTCCTCCAATGAGTTTCAGAAGATCCTTGTGAGATACTTTGGTCAATAAACATAAAGCCCATTTCATGTTATACTCACACATGCGATCCCTGGTATATCACCATCAGCAAAACAACATCAACGTCACATTTCCATCACTGCAGAATGCAGTTGGATATAAAGTATATAAAGTTTCAGTCTCGCTCATGACCTGTTCTTTAAACATATTGTGAAAAGTGCTTAAAGGGCCCAACTCAGTTGATGCCCAAGTGAGAAAAATATATCAAACAAACTGCAGCATTTAATGACAACATTAATTTTTAAAGCAGTTTTCTTCACAAGTGTCACATTATTTTGGAGTATGACGTTAGTCATAACCACAAAGTGAAAAGGCATTTAGAAATATGTTTCTACAGTATAAGTGTGATAAGAATATGAATACTCGGTCCAGCTAACGGCGGGCTATGGCTTGTTCATATTACAGGATGAAGTTTAACACTCTATTTGAAGGAGAGCCCTGTCGTTTTTGTTTTCACACTGGCCTGTGATTGCTCCACTAGTCTGGAGGGCGTGGTTTCACTAGATGCCAGCAGCAGAAGGTCTGTAGAGGTCTTTGAATAGTCTTGCCTGGACTTTTTATTAAACTTTCAATATTTTTAGTAGTTATTAGATATATATTCTAATATTAAACATTTTATCAATTATTTTAAATGCCCATCTGTCTAAGTGATATGGGTCTGGATAACTCCCCAGGAGAAGGTCCTTTTATATAATCACACCTGAGACATTACTATTTAAGCCTGTCCATTACTCCTAGTAGCCTGTAGTAAAAGCAGGTGGTAATTAGAGTCTATAGAAAGCTTGACAATCTGTGAGTGAAAGCTGTTTACTTTTAAATTAACTGCTTCGCTCCATACTTCTCTAGATTGATCTCACAGCAGGGGGCTACTTTGGCTCCAAGCCTTTGTTTCATTAAAAACCATTGTTTGAATGTTTGAGTTGTTGGTGTTGCTAATAGATTATATGAAGGAAATAAATGTGGAACAGTTTAACTCACATTAAAATCTTGGAATCAGACTGCAACACACAGGGTATGCTTTATCATTATTTTCATTATGGAGGGTTAACGTTTCATGATCCCTGAAAAGGTACTTTAGGTTCCTTCTGTAAACCTGATGTAAAAGGTTTAGTTGAAAAACATTAATGGTAATCAAAAATAAAACTGAAAGTAGTCCATCATATCATTCCATGCTCATACCTCCTGCCACATAAGTCAAGATTGAAACCACACAGCAGAAACTTTTTTTTTCTTTTTCTTTCTTTTTTTCTTTCTTTTTTTTTGTTTTCATTTAGTTTTAGTTAAGATTTGGTTCAGGCAACAAAATGTCAAACTTAGATTTAGGCACTAAAACCACAGTTTAAAGAACCAAGACTGGCTTCCTTGGTTACTTGGATTTAAATACACATCTTCAGGTCATCAAACATGGTGTTTAAATATGTTTGCAGGGTGCCAAAATAAATCAAGTTTAAAAAAAAAACAATTTGCATTTATAAGAGATGCCCATCAGTTAGAAAAAGCTAAAGAAAAAAAAAACTTACTTAAGGATGAAGAATAAACATATATTAAAATTAAATTGTCCAAATAATTTATCCAAAGAGCAAGCTATTGTAATAAACTGAAAATTTATATAAAAGGGAAGAAAAAAAAGTTTTTTACAGGAAAACACACTTAACTTGATTCATGAATCTATGTGAAAACCTCTAAACATGTCTCTTCCAACAATGTTCAAAATCATCAAGTGGGAATATAACATTGAAATTGAGCCCCTTCAAACAGCTAATATGCAGCTCTTGAATCTCGATCAAAGGATTTTTACACAATGAGGGTTTTAAGAATATTTTGACGTTTACTTGTTCTGTTGAACATGACAGGGACTCACATGCACCCAGACTGGTAATCATAAGACAGAGCTCATGATGACTGCTTAAAACTCATTCCAATGGACTTTGATGTTATAAAAACATCCCTATACTGCAGTATGTTGACATACCAAATATTTACCTCTTGTTGCAGGACTGACCAAGGTAGCCAGGAAGCAGACCTGGAAGTGCCAGAGGATAGATACAACTAACAATGGGCTCAAAGGAACAGTAAAGGTTAGATAACTTGAAGATGCATGAAGAGAGACTAGACTGAGATAGTTTGGACTCATTAAGAGGGGGATAGTGGAAAGACTAGAACAAGTATGCTGAACATGGAGCTGGCAGGAAGGAGAAACCGGTGAGAAACAAAGAGGAGATTTCTGGATGTGATGAAAGAGGACATGCAGTTGGTTGATGTGGCAAAGGGAGATGCAGAAGGCAGGGCAAAATGGAAAAGAGTGATCTGCTTTGGTAAGCCCTATAAAGAAAAGCTGAAATAAGTATACAAGTTTAGTGATTTGTATTGAAATGTTAAACACAGTTTTATGGTTAACGTCACTTTATGCAGCAATACCACTTCTGACCCCATGGGAACAGTATATCACAAGAGAGTTTAGTTGTGTACCCCGGAATAAAAAGTGGTATTACAAGATATGCCGGACCATCTCCACTCATTAGCACAGTATTTGCAACGGGTTGTTTGTCAACACAGTAGATATATTCCCCCATGTGTATTGCTCCATAATCCTTTCTAAAGCCAATCGGCATACTCATCAGGAGTGAATTTAGTTACTTATGCCATAATGATTTATAATTTACAGGACTAATTATTGATTTATTTTCAAAAGTTAGACTGTTGCATTTAGAGATGTTTTCATGCACTCTCACCCTCCTGACTCGTATTTGTGGGAGCGTCTGTCTATGGTGTTAATGGTCAGCATTTACTTAAAATGGCTACATCTTACAAACCTTAAAAGCTTTAAAGGTTAATAGAGCTATTTTGAAGTCTTTTCCTGCATCTGCAAGTATTATGCAGCCAAGATACATTTGCCCAAAACTGATGAAGTGCAAATCACTGTAGTAAAATTTCAGTATAAAAATTTTTTTTTTCTGTTGTCATCTAAAGATCTATTCATTTTTTAGATATAGATGATAGCACTTATATAATCATTAATATGCATTGAAATCAACTGTGTGTTGACGCTGAGATAGAAGAGATTTCTTATGACCTTGTGTGTGCATACCTGCATAGCTGATGGATTTGTGGGTATTTATTGAAATCCTTGCCAAGGTTTTTCATCATCCTGATTCATCGTACCACGCAATGACAAACATTTTCAAGGACAGCAATAGGCTGAAGAAGTAAACTTGTCTATGCATTATAAACAAACTGACACGTCGGAGAAATAGCAATCAATCTGTACATATTAGCTTATCTTTTCCTGCTTTTATGTGTTTTCCAGAGGGATCAGATACAATAACAAAAGCTTATTTTCGAGTCTTCCCCTAACTGCTCATTAAAGCGGCATCTCTTTCTAAATCGATATGTCTTGCATCAGCATAGAAGTCTTGAAGGAATAAAATGAGTGAATTTATGGTAGATTAAACACAAGACTGGTACATTAGATGCATTTTGTGATGTCTGATTACCTTCCAGCTCTTTTACTTTCTGGCACAAAGACACTGAGAAACCGTGCAGTTTTCCAGGTCAATTATGTCACATGCAGCTAAAATCACATTTAAAGCAAGTCATTTCTTTAAAAAAAAATGCATCTCCACACTTATGAGTATTCTCAAATTCTTAAATACTCACTACATTAATATGCTTCATTGAGGTTCACTTTGCTTTTTTGGTTTAATGTATTTTACATTCAACGCAACAGCCTGGATTTTTTTCTTTTTCTTTTTTTTTTCTTTTAGTATTTTCAGGTGTTATTGGTTTGCTGAGATGCTTCTGAGAAATCAAGTAACACAAGTGAGCCTCAGGATAAATGATTGAGTAGACTCTGCTCTCAGTCACTATCTCTAGTACTAAATCTCGTATAAATGCTGTTAGTTTCGTGGTGGGATGCATCCCGACACTCATCTCCAGGGCTTTATGAAATGTTTCAAACACTCCCAGTCCCTTCTAAAAACCATATGACTCATGCCGAGAGCTCAGGGTAAAAGGCTGCAGGAAAACAGATGTGTATTTGTTGTGTGCCGAATATATTACTGAGGGTTTACAAAATTCCATTCAAATATGCTGGATGGATATGTGCTATATTGTGCTATATTGTAATAATTCAAAGCTTTGGTAAAGTGCTCTCAGCGGTGACAGAACGCCATTGATTTCTGTAATCACTTTGAGGTAATTATACAGGAATACGCTGAATGACGTCCTCCAGGGCAGAACGCAGAAGTCTTTCTGCAGTGCGACTGTGTGATCACGACTCCACAGTGTCACCCACTATACTCAGCAGCAGCCTCTGTCGCAGGAAAGTTTCACATCAACAAAATAAAAATGGGAATTGAAGGATGGATCCTCATGCAGCACGGCTGCATCAGATATGATGGGGTGGTGGTAAATACATTACAGCATACTTCAAGGTTTAGAGTTTACTCTGTGCTTGTTTTACTAACTGACAGAGAAATTAATTTATAAACTCAGACTGTGGAGAAGGTTCTCAGGCTGCAATTAATTTGAAAACAATGTAAATTGTCAAGGAACATAAAATAAAGTAAGTGAAAATAGCATCAAATGTTCTCAAGCAAGTAATGAAAGTAGTGTAACCCCTCCTATTTAAAACAATACTTGTCACTTAATTGTCTAAATATAGTCTACATAGAGCCTATATACTCTAAATAAATATAACCTTTAAGAGGTAGGTTGAAGGATTTCTTGATGATGTCACATCTACTGAGATTTGAAACAAAACATCAATAAAATATTCAGAGGGAGCTCCACCCTCTCCCGCCCTCCAGCGCTAGCCAATAAATGTGCCCCTCTCTCTTTGGGAAAGAGGGACACATTTGTTGGATGCACTGCAAACACTGGTGCTTATCCTTTAAACCTTCTCTGCACATCAAAATGGCCCAAACCCTATCTCTCTATTTATTTAATTAATTTATGATATCATAAGGTAACCACCTACAATTCAGGAGGTGCAATGAGAATTATTTTCTGAAATATGTGAACACTGTGTTTATTGCGTGTTTAATGTATTTCACAAAGTCTTTGACTTTCTGTTACTTTGTGGATTTTCTTGGGTTATTGCTCTTTTGTTATTTTACTGTTGTAGTTTGGAAATGTAAGGTTGTCCTAGCTTTTCCAGGATCTAGACTTTTAAGCAACTGGACCATCACATGCACAACATTTTTTTTGGATTGTCACCAGCCTGGTTATACACACTACAACTGGCTGTAAATGTAGCATCATAACAAAGCCTGGGGGTTTGAAAAAGATTGTTTAGTAGAAAACAAAGCAGTTCAAAAAGATGTTAGTGAGGAAACAAATGGGAGGAAATTTTAATGCAAACTCAAACACAGTCATTAAACAACTGCTAAGCGGCAAGAAAATATGGTCTCACATAATGCAACATACAGCAATGGTAAGTCCAAAAAGACAGCCTTGAAACCATCAACACTGTGAAAAAAACTGGCCACCTTCTGTAAGCAGAGGGTGCACAAGTTTGTGACTGAAAAAATGCATGAAGAAATGGCCATCGCTTTATTTTTTTTTTTCTGCATATATTTTAATGGTTAGTGCCATGATTTGGTACAAATCTT
>JAOWBL010000013.1:6604466-6615095 GCA_028564865.1 Zenarchopterus dispar
AGCACAGATGGCCCAGTAATCATACAAAACAATCACAAAGAATATTTTCCCTCACTCACTACTATCACTCTGAATGCTTGAAGTTTCATTTTCTAGGTAAAATCAAGTATACTTCCATAACATTACTGCAACAAGTTAAATAAACGTTTTGGTGTTTTCACTTTTTTCAAGGAATGGATCAGAACACCTTTGACACAGGTGACATTTCCAGTTGACAAATATCAGCTAAATTGTTGGAATAACTACAGATGAGTAAAAATCCTGTAGTGACATACTTCTCCTGAGAAGTGTATTTTTGCTTACTTCTGCCTGACATTTTAAACTAATCAAAATGAGTTCCTATAATAAATAGTATTGTGATAATAAAGAAAAACTTTACATAAGATACATAGAAAAGAAGACATGCACATGATGTCAAAAAGTTAGAAACAGCTCCTCATTTGTGAGAATTTGTATAATCACAGTAATAGTGATAATAACAATCATAATGTAATAAATATAACGGATGCATGCTGACAGGACTTGACAGCACATTTCAAGCGTATGTGACAAACGGTTTCCGCTCAGTAAGCAGAGGTGATTTTGAGATGTGAGCTGAGACTGTTCCACTCAAGCTGTCACAGGAAGCTGGCAGCACCAGCTCCACTGACACATCTGAAATTGGCTTTGGTCTACCTGCGCATGAACATCGGGATTCAAGTTGACCTTTACCTGCCTGATCAGCAAGAAAAAAAGGGCAGAGTAGTAAAGGACAGAAAGGGAGAGAAGTTTCAGGTGAAAAACAAACAAACAAACAAAAAGGTTTTTCAACAAACAAACAAAGAGGTCTTGTTCATTTATGTAATTATTTCCTTTTAACAAGAGCAGAATTTATGTAATGGACAGAGGTGACAATCTACAACAAGTATACACTATTGCATCAACTGTATTCATTATTGTGATTTTCTTCATACATGTCCTTCAATTTTTCATCATTTTTATATGTGTTCAAATGAATCGCCATGTAAATATTTCAGCTCTCTCTCTTAATCATAGCCAGTCTTTCCTTCTCTTTACACCTACAGATCACTGAATGCCAAGGATGGAGCTCAATAGTTGAGACTCAAACAATAAATCAGAAGCTAAGATGTGTGCATGTCATCCTCCTCAGCGAGGCTGGCGTGTTTGGGCTTCTTAAATCAAAAGGCTTTCTGGTAGCTAATGTGATTTACTCTGCATTTGTGTGTTGGCTGCAGCTCTTATGTGACTCTCAGAAAGTGGGATCACTGTAAATTCCCAAGGGTGTTTTAGGATGATTGTTGCTCTTCAAGAGCCTCCTAAAATTTACTGCTTCCATGGCAGTGCTTTTACCATGTGTGTCTATGTACTAATGCAAGAGAAAGTAAAATGCCTGTAAAGTAAGTTAACTTTTAACTAAGCGGCCACAGGTATTTTATGGTGATGATACATTGAGTGAGGTAACATGCAATATTTTACTTGTATTTCTTCAAATAATGGCAGAAGGTAACATTAATTGCTATTTTGTGGCACACGTTTTATGTTCTAACTCAAAACTGCTTTGATTCAAATAATTTCTTTCCCCACGTAAAATTTACATACCTTGCCATCTAATTATAAACCTGCAGTTGTTTCAACTCTAGAATATCCTGTAAAGACATTAATAAAATTAGCGTTTTCCAAATTTGCATTCATTCAAAAAGTGAAAATTAACAGCAGCCCTAATATCAAATGCAATTATGGAGGTACATAAAAACAAGGTCACAAAAGTACAGAAATAAGATGTTAATGTACACCTAACACTTTATGTCTCATATCAAATTAATATCAGTTCTGAATTTAATTGGGCTGAAACTCTTTGTTTCTTTTAGCTTTTATTGTGAAAGGTGTCCATTTAAGTAAATTCCCAGAATTGTTCGAAATGATCAAAATCTTTGGCTGCTGAGATATCTAACTTGGTAACATACAAAATAACTAGCTTCAGTCCATCCAGTCTTGTAATACCAGTTTCTGCCATGTGTAGCAGTATCGAGCAACACAGTAAGCTGTTCAGATATAAGAAAAACAAAAAGAGCAGATAAAAATAGGGCAAAAACAAGAGTAAACATGGGCAGTGCTTTCCCCTGTTGGAGACAGCTCAACAAAGAAATAAAGATTGAAGCATAACTTACAACTTTTCTAGTCAATTGGTAAATTAATTCTGCTGATTTTTGTTTCAGTAAACATTTTTGATGGTAGGGGAAGTCAGATTTCTACCATGTACTGAGCTAAGCCCCGCCTGCCTGCAGTAGACTGACACAGTTTCATCGTTGCAACACCAAAGCGAAAAAGTGCAACAGAGAAAGACAGTTTGGAAATAGAGATGGTTTTAGAAATAAGGCCAAAAAAAATAGTGTGACTGAGAAAAAGGATTCCACTCTCGATTAACCATTTGGACTTCTTGTTTTGATTTTACGATTTGGGATTTTGATTCACAATACATCTGGTGGAGAACTGATGCCCTGGAATTGACGAGAAGGCACTTTGGGCAGCTATACTGCCCCCATTTTGATTGGAGTGTGGAGCATGAATTTAACTTTGGCTTCACATTACACACTGCTCTCTTAATAACCCATTTTCCATCAAATTAAACCTGTACTAACAGTTGTGTGACAACACAATTACACAGTGAAAACTTATTTTAATGATCTGAAAATGAGAATGTGCGATTACAACATTTTCAAAAGAGGTGGTGTGGTCTGACAACAGTCTTCAGATTAGAGTTTATTGTTCATTCTAAGGAAAGGTAATTAAGTAGCATTTATTTTCTGTTGTAAACATAACGTTATCATAATCACTTAACTTCTAATTTAAAGGTGTCTTGCTGGAACAGCAGCAGAACATTTCTGCCACATAAATCATTGTCTTCTTTGAACTGAACTCATTTGAAGAATAAAAAATTAAAGGTTAATGTTACAACATTATCACAGAGTTGGAAAATGACTATCTTTCAATGAGTAAATAATATCTGATGTGTTTCTGTTTTTAAACTAGTGGTGTAAAACATATCAGAGAAGCGTGGAGCAAAGATGCACTGCAGTGAAGAAGGTAACATGTAGCACAGATGGCATAAATGTGCTTTTTATGTCATTTGAGAAGATATGAAAACAGGTTATATAGTAATGAGTTATATGCCAGTGGAAATTCTGTGTTTTATCGTGCAATGGCAATAATGAAACAAGCAATGACAACAAAATTACAGCATTAGCATCCAAAAGTTCATTGAGCCTGTGAGCTCACTACATAGTTCTTTACATACTGAACGTGAACCAGTGGACTATCTAGTGACGAGGAGGTGTTTTCAGACACAGTATCTCTGGATTGGCTTGATGGATTTGTGTTAAATAACACCTCCATGGAATCGTCACAGCCAGTAGAATTGACAGGCCGTTCAGGAATTCACATTCCTGCCTGGGGTCAGTGATGAAAAGATTGTATGCTTCCCAAGAAACATACAATCTGCCCCAGTACTGGGGATGCCTGTTAGGAGGAGGTTAAAAATCCTGATTATACCATTTTTCTTTTCATTCTTCAAGAAGACCAAGCCTCAAGTTATTAAAAAGAAAAGAAAAAAAAAAGAAAAACCTAGATCCATCACTTTTTTTTAAAAAAATAATTCAGTTAAACCTGTCTGGTGCCAGAGCAGCATAACACTGACACCAGGACATGGATGACTTTGATAGATATTGGTCTCACATCAGCAGGTTCTGATGTGTGAAGAACCTTGAAAGAGATATGTTGCGTGCACAGCAGAAGCATCACAGGTCGCTCAAGGTACCGTGCAGTGCTGCTGGAACAACCGTCATGGACTCGTTGCAGTCACAGAAAGAAATGCACTGCTGGCGAAAGCGCAGGGACGTTGATGAATGTTGTCCTCTGAGTGTTGGGTAATATTCTCGGATGAGTTGCAGTGTGTGCTCTGGCCCACAAGGTTGTGGCTATGGCAAAAAGTGATGACATCAGGGTGTGGGAGCCAGTTCAGCAAGGCCACAGGAGCAGGACTGAGCCACAAGAGCATATATGGAAACAAATGGACATCATCAGAGCTGGAAAAAAAGCTAGGCTGTTCAATACATTTGAATAACAAATCAAAGTTCCTTATATCTTAATAGTTTTCCTCAGCTATAAAAATCTGAGTATCAATTATTATTATTCTGCTCTGGCAGACAATTACTACTACAAGTTCAAGGATTTAAAATAAGGGTTTAAAAGGGTTATCTTATGACTGGCACAAGATAAATATATTCTTGAACAGTCAGTTGAAACGATATGTGACAGTTTTCTCCTCAGAGTTTCTCTAAGTCAGAATGACTCATGAGGTGTTTCAGTGCCTTCTTGTGGCCACTCTACATTTCATCCATCTTCAAGGTCCCTGCTGCAACTAACCCACTGCAAAAGGTTAATTTTTGGAGAACGGGCAAATCCAAGGGTTTTCCTCTAAAGCTGATTTACTCAGGGATCAGCAATAAAACCTCATCGCAATGCAGAGATCTGAGAGTTACAGAGGATATCTACAGAATAACAACTTATACGCACATGAAAAATGATCGCTATGATCTTCAATAATCACTATCAAACTGTGTTTTTTCCAGGTCATATTTTTTCCCTGTTTACTTTCCTGCAGATGCTTCCACATGGCTGCGGGAGAAATTTATGACTCCGTTTCTAGATTATGGACGACCATTCATCTTCTTCATACCAGAGGTGGGGATCATGAAGAGTGGGGACTCTCCTGAAACTGTGCAGCTCTAATAGTATCAGTCATAACTGTGGTTGTAAATGAAGATATCTCATCCCACACCACATAAAAGTGTTCACCTCAACTTTTACAGCATGCTCTCATTAGTCAGTTGTGTTGGTCATTATTTAACTAAGACCCTCTGGGATTGTTGCTGGGGGAAAACAGCATCAATCAGTCCTATGTAGATTGGACATTCAATCATGGTAGAGAGTGAGAAAGTAAAAAGTGCATTTGATCAAGTTAAGATGGCAGCTTAATGATGTGAGGTGCACCATACTTGGCCTTTCGAAATTCATTCCACTTTGGTAGCGGACTCTTATTCAAGGTGTCTTTTAAATCGTTAACTATGGATTGTAGCATCTCAAACCACGCCCCCTACATTTCCTGAAAAATATGCCTCTGTTTTCTCTCATGCGTGTCCATTGGTTAAAATCCCTGGATCTGTTCATGCTCATCTCATTTTTTTATCCTGAGAAGAATTGCGTAGACTTGAGAAACAGAAGCAGATTTTGCATCAACGACCAGAAGTAACAGTGGAGAGAAAGCTGCCTGTAGAAAGTTGCAACTTCACTGCTGTATAACAATAAGTAGTTTTTAGATCTTTTCAAGTGAGAATATAGTTTTAACTTTGATTTTTGTGGTTGATTTATCAAGATAGAATATTTCTGAAAATTTCCTCTGATGCTTTTGGAAACGTTTTTTTATTTCTCAGCAGCCTTTGTTTTTCTTTCTTCTTTTTTCTTTTTTTGTACAGCTGAAATATAGAATCATCATATAGAATCATAGACTGCGATGGACTGGCGACATGTCGAGGATGGACCCCTGTCTTTCATCTGTAATGAGCTGGGACAGGCTCCAGTAGACCCATGTGACCCAGTATAGGTTACACAAGTCTGTTGGTATATATTAAGATATAGAACATGAATGAATCAATAAACTGGAGACATAATTGTGTTACCTCTCCAGGTGAGCTGGAAAGCCATCAAACATGCTAGTGTTTCAATAGCAAAAGGATTAAATTGTATCTTCTCCTCCAAAGTACATTCTCATGAGCTGAACTTGCCAGAACTCTGCATATTTTTTTTCAGCATACTTGGTATTGAGAAACATTGAGTACTTAACAACATTAGTGCACATCAGTGCTTTGAGCTAAATGTAAATACCAGCCTTATTTGCTATAATCACTGCTTATTGTATTAGTTGACTATGTTAGCATGATATAAAAAAAGCCTAAATCTAAAAAAATGATCCTTATATTTGGCTAGAAGATAAATCTTGGCTTTTAAAGGTATAAACAGGGCAAG
Source organism: Zenarchopterus dispar (assembly GCA_028564865.1). Taxonomy (NCBI): domain Eukaryota; kingdom Metazoa; phylum Chordata; class Actinopteri; order Beloniformes; family Zenarchopteridae; genus Zenarchopterus; species Zenarchopterus dispar. The sequence goes on from JAOWBL010000013.1 coordinate 6,610,548, forward strand.
CAAATTTCCAATATTTTTCCACTAAAATCACTCCCAGAAAGAGACTGTCAAGAGTCAGCCTTGCAGCAGGGCAGGATATTTGCCAGATACAAAGCAAGTTATATCTCCAAAGTCTTCCTAGAGTCACAGTTTACTCACAGTATGTCTTTTAATCAAGAAATCTTAACCTGTTTTGCTCTCTTTTAGTTTATCCACCCTAGCTTTTCACAGCTTTTTCATTTACCCTCTCTGCAGGTCCAATACAGCAGCAGTGAGAGATGAAATCTCCAGCACATTGTGTATCACAGTTGAAAGTTTATGCAGCTCCCTGTCTCCCTGTGGTCCTAAAAAGCATTTCTCATAGAACCAACACTTTCTTAAGTGTCTTTTCAGTCTTTCTCATTGTGTAACACCTAATGACAGTGAGGTCACATGTATTCAGTCAGGGGTCACTGCCATAGTAACAGCAGAATCTCATCAATTTAATATTCTCCATAAAAACAGACCCCAGCAGTACCAAGACAAATACACTGTTTTATGGTGTCATGTGATGATCTGAAAATGTCATACTCTCAACAGTGAAAAGGCTTGTAGCTTTTGTAGTGCAGTAGTTAAACTAAATCAAAATGGTATGACTCAGCAGCATTTGGATGATTTGAAAGGTTTCAACGGAAAAGGCTGCGCATCAACATGGCAGACTGCCCTACGTATATCTTAATTTGCTTTTGTGACAGCTGCAAGTGCGTGGAAATGTTATCCGGGCCACAGTGACTGCCATCAACTTTAATGGGTGTCACATACAGGTGGCTGTACAGCAGAGATGTGATTAAAGGGTAATCATCCAACACAAGTCTGGCTTGTTTTAATGTGTTCAACAGAGGACCTTTATTGGTCCCAAAGAGAGAAATGAATTAAGGTATTTTACATACGATATGGGGAAAAAGCAGAACAAATGGGTATTTAAAAAACCAAGGTTTGATCTGTGAACATGTAACTGCAGCTTTCCAGTTCACTCATTAAAAAGCAACACTTATGTTATCATCAAAGAGCTTCCTGAGTGGAAGAGGCTATCTATAATCCTGAAACATCTGTTCATTTATAATGTTAAGTCAAAGCTGCATGCAGAAAACGGAGAACTCAACGTGCCGCCTCGGTGTTACAAACCAAACACAACCGGTACTTAGAGCTCCCCTGGGATTTTCCCAATGTCAAAGTCTAAGCACCAATTTACAATGACAAAGACACAACAGTCAATAATGCATGTAAGTGTAAAGAGTTCACAGAGCGTAGCTAGCTGTAGTTGGCTTGGATCATGTAAACCAAAAATATCACGACCTACCTGTGTGCATATGCATTCATGTATTGAGTTACTAGAGTGTTTGCTCACCAAATTCCCATGTTATCTCATCACCGATAATACAGGCTTTATTTGTGTGAAGATTCTGCCTCTGTGTTTTAATCTCTGCTTCTCTCTTGCTTTCTCTCCTAACAGAGGTTCAGATCAATAGAGTTTGCCTCCAGCACAGACCTTTGCACTGGAGCCAATTGTTCCAGGAACTCTGTAACAGCAGAGCCCAGACTGTTTTCTTTGAAGTCTGTCTGTTTTTTTAAAAAAAATTTTTTAAAGGTGCAGCAGTGCAGCATTTAACATTTGATTTAGGTTAGAAAACAACATGTTTATTTTACTTAGTGTCACAATCTTGCAATGGATAGAGAAGCAAGCAACAGCAGGTGAGCCAAGAGAGGTAGGTTTGCCATTTTAATAGTTTACATTAAGTTACATTGTAATAATCTAGTCTTTATACTAAGAGCTAACAACTGCTGGCATCACAACACAAGGCTTCTTGTTAAATAACTCAGTGCCACCGAATCCTTACATCCAAGTGAATGTTACTGTTTAATCCTCTGCTTGGTGTATGGCTGAAGAGGTAACCTTATTTTAACCTCAATTCAGCAGCAGCATGATCAAAATAATAGTTGGACCATACCCACCAACGAAACACCTCCTGTGGGACCAGACAGACACGGGACGTTATCCTGTGAGGATAATATAAACTAGTCAACCTTAAAATTGCAGAAAGTGCTTCTACAGTGTGCGGATAATGGACATGGATAATGTGCTGACTCATGCCATCCCTTTCCCTTGTTGGCAGAGATGGTGTAACTTGTGAGAGGAATTGAGATTAAAAAATAACAGTGGTGAGTGTACATTTGCATGTGGGGTCTATCTTAGGTACAAATGGGCTGAAAAATGCACCCCCACTGGTTCCATATTGGCCCCATGTGAATTGCCCACATGGGTTCACTTATGTGGTCTCCCCAAGTGGGATCCAGATGAGGCGCAAATTTTGAACCCATGCTCATTCATCACCTGTGTATCTTAACATAACCACTGCAAGCAAGTCTCATGGGGCCAACATGGACAATCCCATAGGAGACACAATTTTTCAGCCCTTTTATATCTCAGATGTACAACAAATATAAATCTGGGCTGTTAATTGCTTAAAAATGAACAGTGATTAATAAACGCTTGTACATTATATTTTAAATGAAAACATAGCAAAGGCATTATACACCTTGATGTTCAAGTGTTTCAAAGTGTAAATTATTTAATACATTAAACTCTCTAAAATCAAAGACAAAATATATTTGTTTCTGGTCAGTGTCTCAGCACAGTAATCTACTGCACGCTAATGTGGCAACAGAATGAGCTCCAAACATAAGTACCGTATGTTAATGCAGGGATACTGATGCTAGTCTAGAAAACTTCTCTTATGCAGTTCATCAAGACCTTAAAGCCACAAGAAAAATATTTGATAAATACAGCTTAATCACCTCCGTCCCAATGTGGATCATGTCCACTGCTTCCTATCAAAGCAGCAGCAATCTGTCGAGTCATGGACTCCATAAGATCTTTATATTTCGTCTTTGTCAGACTCTCACATCTACATAGCAGCCACTTTTCCAGCTCATGTGAGATCCGTCTAACTATTGAACTCATATCCTTTTTTTTTCACTTATGATTCACTTGCGGGCCTGTTTTGTTGCGTTTATACACTGTTATGGATTTTTCTATGGTGTAAATGAAAATGTGTTTAGTTGGAGAAACTATGAGAAGCCTTAACTAAGGTTTCTTCATGGGAATGGGAGAAAAATCATTGGATGTGGGTGAGCCCCTTACTATAAAATGTGAAATTATAGTGATGCTGATCCTACATTAACATAGTATCAGTAAAAACAGGGTTTGTTTGTCTGTTATGTTATAGGTACCTAAAACTACAAGCAAAACTTGTGAAATCTTTCCTTTTAATTCAGGTTGACAAAGGTTTTGAAAGGATCTGAGGAGATATGCCAAAAAGACAGCTGTGGGGTTTTGAGAAGCATTCTTTCTCTTTATTTTTCAACCAGGAAAGCTGTGAAGACTTGCTTTGCTTCCCTTGTCGTCTTTTGCCTAGAAACTACAGTCAATAAAAGAATTATGCTTCACTGAACTGATAACTTCACTGCTAGCAAGCAAAACTGTAAAAAAAACCCAAAAAACTGTTGAAATGATGACTGTTGAATCTGGGCATATTACATCATCAACCCTGCATGGACTGTGCATGGGAATTAATGGTGGTAGGGCCTGTTTTTCAAACAAAAATAATAAATTAAATAAAATCTGTTTTTAACTATTTATTTTACCTGTAGGTGGAGAAGATGGTCAAAGCATATTAAGACCACTAATTCTTATTAACTGGGGTGTCTTAAAGCTTTCTCCAACATAAAGCTCTCTGTACTTGCAGGAATGACAAGAATGTCAGAAGTAAAGACAAATACAGAAGATGAAGAAGACAGCAGCTGCAAGTGTAACTGTTGGTTCAAATGCAGCATTATACATTATTTTCCGCTATCCACAAATCCCTTTTCACATGATAATTGGAAATCTTAATGGGAGATTTTTGATAATGACATTTTAGGCTATGGGGATAATATTGTTCTGATCATTTAATGCATAATTACCTTCTCTGACATCATATACCAACCCAAGGAGGTAATAAATATGTTGTATTAGAAGTTGGCACTTGTGATGAGAAGGCATTCATGCATGTAGGAGAAGACCATGATTATCTTCCAGACCTCTGCAAGATTGATTTAAAAAAAAAATCTTATAAGACAGCAATGACAGTCAAGAGTTTCAATGCAAATAAAATAATATAATTAAAAAAAGAGAGGTATGTTGGCAAACACACAACCATTTCCCCTCCCCCACCATGAATTTCATTAGTTGACCATTTTCTCCAATGAGAGGACTAAATGAGGATTCTGAGGCTGAATAGTTTGTGGGTCCAGCTTGTCACTCACAAGGGAGAGAATTAAAGGCTAAAAATGGAAGCAATTTTCTTCCAAGATTAGCTTGTGAGGGAAGTAAAAAAGATGAGTTTAATGAAGCTTTGTGTCATCAAATTTACCCATTCAAACGTTTGCAAATGGACACCCCCCACCTACCCCCACTCACACACACACACTCACAGAGACACATAATAGTTATATGGTTTGATTATCCTCAAGTATTGTACAAAATTTGCT
>JAOWBL010000013.1:6615369-6640048 GCA_028564865.1 Zenarchopterus dispar
GTCAGCCAGGAGAGGGCGTTGTATTGCTCTAGAACAAATCTACCACACGCGCGCACACACACACACACACACACACATACACACACACAGACGCACACATTAATAGACATATCAGGGTAAATTTGACAACAGCAACACAAAGACTGGAACACAAATAGCCTGTATGGTTTAAAAGAATTGTATACACATCAGTTGTGTGTGCAGTTTGTTTCTTTGAAAGATTTGTTGAACTGACTGATATCATTAGACAAAATGAGAAGAGCAGCATCATCATGTTTGCTCATTTTTTACTAAAGAGAGCCATCTACTGGAGAACAACCAAAAGTAATCTATGTTCAGAAATACATGTATATAGCATGCTTGCGTTGCTATTAATTTTAATTCAACTTGAAAGAAAAATCAATGCCATCAGATAAGTTATTACTTTCTACAAAGCAGCAGGAAAAAAGAACAAAGTGCTTTTAGTCAAGGCTGCGCAGTTCATGCCCTAAATATGCCCCTATTAGACATTTTTTAGCCATTATGTGACTAAAACGACTGCATAACAGACTTTATATTCTTGCCAGTCCGTTACTAATACACATTACCCTTGACTCCTTGTTTTTCACATAAAACATGCATGGAGGTTTGGCAGTTTGTAACAGATGACCTGACAGCAAACAGTAGCATGAAGGTCACTGGGATGTGTCTTGCAACACATGACCTGAAAGACCTGAAAGAAATGACAATATCCTGTAATCAATATCCTGTCAGTGTGTTACATGTCCAAGTCAGCTATCCCATGTTCGTCTAAATATATGACAGACATGGTCCCTATGTTTGCTCTCTCCAAGGGTGGATGACAGCACTAGGAGTTCCTGTGATTCACAGTGAGTCTGTCCCCTTCAGAGCTCTTCTCTGAATACCATTATGAAGCCTTTGACAAAAACAGTTCTGTCCTTTTTCCCCACTGGCTCATTTCCCCAAATAATTTATGATTCCACAGCCAAAGATGTTGGTGATGTGCTGGGGAAATAAGCATATTTTCAAGGTGACGATGTCCCTCTCTGTAAAACGGAAGGGAAGGCTCTCAAATCCTATTATCCAGAGGCCTGGCTTACTTTATTGCCATCAGCGACGCGGGTCCATCAGCGGCATGGCAACAGTTTCCATTAACTAATGTCGTGCTAATTCTATTGGTGAGGCCACACATGCCCAGGGTGTGGACAACAGCCTCCATTTTCATCTAAAAGTGATTGCACAATGTCTGACCATTTATTTGAAGAAATGATATGGGGAGAGAACAAATGTCAAATTAAGAAGGGACAAAATTTGATTTGTGTAAAAGATACAAAGAAAACAAAGAAATCTCAGTATCCTCCATCAGCAGTGGACATTAATCCAAATCCCAGAAAATATTTCAAATACTTCCTATATTTGTTTGTGATAACAACAAATACTAATTTTTAAAAAAGGTAGTAATTTGGATATTTGAGTGAATTTGTTAAGTGTTGAAAGTAGCTATAAGAAGTGTATAATTAATTCCTACAATCAGTTTTTACTCAAACAGTCTCCAACCTTTAGTATCCAGTCTGTTTCCATGATAAAATACCCACATAAAATGATGTGAAAGGTGTTTCTGGAGTCATTAAATGTCATGGCTGAGACGTAACACTATAAAGCAAACAAAAATAAAAACAAGCTAAAACCTGGCTGGGTAAAATCTAGGAAAAGATTTGGGTTATTTGTTACATGGTTAAGGTGCAATGTACTGCAGACAGAGTTCATCTTGGTATTTAATATGATAAATACGAACCCTGTTCTGCATGGAAATGTTTCTGACACCAACAAAATGTATTTCATATCAACCTCACTGCTTCTGTGACACCTAGGCACGAAAATCATTACTGCTTTGCAAGCTCAGTTACAAATAGCCAAAATATTAAATGAAAACTATTTTATGAAGGACATTTTGAACACCATAAACTAAGGTTTATGTGTTAAATTGTGAGACCTGGTAAGAGTGGCAAAACATGAGGTGTAAAGTAAAGTAAAAGAAGTTAGATGGCAGAAAATGCAGTACATTGCCTGTGAAATTATGGAAAACTGAAAAAAAGTTCATATTTTTCAATCATCTTACAGTTTCAATGTTGAGAAAATACAATAATGAGAAATCCAGCAGATATGAACTATGGTTAAGTGTTTATTGACTACACAAAATAACAGATCTCACAACACACTGCCACTGAAGAAGAAACAGCCCTGCCAAGCCTTTCACCTGATATTTTCCACAAGGTGGGCAGTTGTAGTGAAAAATTTTTAAAAAATCAAACGTAAAACCTGTTCCATAGTGTAACACAGTGGAAGTACACAAAGATCAGTAATTTGTACTGAAATGCTTGTTGACAGCACCTACACTTAAACAGACTACTAAACTGATGAGGATAACCTGGTTCTGGTTCTTCATCCGTGTGAGCTGCATCTTCACCTGGATGTCTGAGTCCCGATAGTGGATCAGGTAGTGGTCTCCATCATAGTCATAACAGAAGGAAGTGTCATCCAGCACCATGGAAACGGGAGAAGTGGCACATTTAAATGGTTTTCTGAATTCATCCAGGAGAGTGAGACTCAGGATGCAGCAATTCTGGCAAGACATCGGAGAATTAACATGTCAGCGTGTGTCTTAGCTTTGATGTCACTGTGGTTCTGCTTGTAAAATATACCAGGAAATTATTACACCCTTTCTGGGCCAGATGAATTAACACCACATTTACACACAATAATCAGATCAACTCATTTTTGCACAAAACCGCCAGCAAGAAGCAAAGTACAGTGAGAATCTACATACTTCACAAATCTTTGACACCCTTGGTGCAAATGCATTTCTCACATTGCAAAAAATGAAAAGAAAGGCAGAATCTAATTTAGGATAAAATGAAACAGGTTTATTGAGGCAGCATGTTGTAATAGATTTCTAATATAAGGCAATATGCACAGTATTATAATAATAATTAATGTAGAATATTTTAGTTTCACCTGACCCAGTACTCATATTACTAATGGTCTTTTGTTTTGAAAATGCATATTTGTGTTATGTGGAATAAGCATTTGTACATACAAATGATTAATTAGGGAAATATATACATCCAACAATGACTTAAGATGGCTGTGGAAATCAGCTTTGCACAGATTTATATGATTTATCCACAAAAGCATACACACAGAGACAAATATAAGCACATGCTGTACCTCCAGGGTGCCCTGCAGGGCCTCACACCGCCAGGGAAGGGTGATGGCGCCAGACAGGGGGATGTGCTGCGACAAGTTTGTCCTGTTTACAGCAGTGAGCTGGACGAGTCCATCACAGATCTGGCCTGGTCAAACAACCACAAAACAAGTCAGTCTATAAAAACGAGTGTTTCAGTTTGACATTTTCTGCAGAAAGTAAATCTGTGAGAACTGTTATAGTTACAAATTTCAGAAAAATCTGATCATTTAATGCATAATTAGACAATGATCTTCCTCGCCTGAATTTAAAATATTAAGTATGTAACAGCATTTAAGCAAAACAGATAACAGAGGTTATTTAAATTGCTAAAGATTTAAGACTAGGAAGGCCATGGTGTCATATAGAATCGAGTTTAGGAAACAACACACTTCAGAGCAAAAGTAAACTGATAAATGTGTGCAATAATAGTTTAAAATGATCAGATGTGAAGTGTGCAGGTACAATATTTCAATTTATAATGAAAGAGTGTACTATTTGTCACAAATATAACATTCACTATCGTTTGTCTCAGTTTGTTGGACATTTAGCTACAGGGAATTTATTTTCATAAATTTGCAATAAGAGAGACATAAAACAATTAGAGCTGACTACATTTTTGAAATTTTGTCCCCCTATATCATTATTCATGCAAAATGTATTTTCCATGTAAATCAGACAGTTTGACTTTGTGAGAACGAGCATAAATGTATCACCTCTGTGGCAGAAGAGCTGGGAGAAGCTTTCAGACATGAGTTTGCAGACATTGTTGTGAAGAACAATATGAAGTTGGTAACCGTGAAGCCCGTATTCAGGGTCTATGTCATCGAAAGGAGGTTTGACAACTGGTTCCACGTAGGTACTAGAGCAATAAAAGAGTAAAAGGTAAAACCGAGAGAGGAAAACACTAAGAAAATGCAATTTTATTACAAAAGCACTTTATAGACAGCAAAGTATATCTGTAAGCATAAGAAAGACAGAGAAGTCTATCTACTCTCGAGAAGTCCATTCATTTTCTGGTGTAGCTGCAATGTGTTCTCGCAAGACTCCATTAGAGGGAGCTATGTCCTCATAATGGTGAAATCCAAGATCCTCAAAAGATGAAGCAGTATCATTATTGCTGTGACTCTTGTATGATCAGTGGAGAACATTTAACACCACACAGCAGCTTCCGGATTAAATGTCTAATAACCTCTATTAGGTTTTATTTTCAGGTTATTGTGGGAAAGAAAATACTGTATGACTAGAAACAGAGGTCGCCAACCTCTATCCCTCCAAAGTGGTCCTGATAAAAAAAAAAAAAGAAAAAGATTTCACCTTTAAAATCATGGGAGAGCACATTATTCCCACCGCTAGCGAAATTTACATGCCACTAATCTGATGCTGCAGTGCATCATAGATGAGTCATATGAGGAATATTAAATGAATCACATCAGTTATCACATCTGTTGTTTATAAGCCACAGCCATCTGACAGTGAAACACAGAACACTACAAAAAATGTGAAAAAGAGGGGCCTGTTGCAGTGGAGATTACCAAAAAGAAGACCCCTGACTGCTTCTCTCAACCAGCCTGTGGATGTGGAGGGTGAACATGATGAAGGCCACGGAGCACTGGTCCTGCAAAAAGAGCCATCACGTAATTTCATTGTAATTGTTCTTGCTAAATCAGTCACTTTCAGATGAGTAAGCACCCATCACACTGGTTCAGCTACAGTAGGCTGATGAAGTAATTAAGAAATTGCATGGCTGACTGTTAAGCAATTACCCTCCAGACACCAACGATGATTCCAGGCTGAAGCAACTTCATCTGCACCAGTCTGTCCTGGCCAATGTCCTGCATGTTTTTATTTAGCGTGTCCATGTCCAGCTTTAACATGAGGGACCTCCTGCAAAGGTTTCACAGAGATATTAAGAGACAACAAACACACGGAGCATTGAAATAGATGCTGGCTGTTTTTACTTCTTAAGACCGGGGCAGTTGAGTGGGTGCCTCCTGACACCGTGGAGATGAAGGGTAGAAATCTGCTCATAGCTGGGCAAGGAACATCCTGCACTCCAGCACAGAGTCACAGAAGTCTCTAAGAAGTGGGACCAACTCAGCTTCAAAGTGCTCTTGTGTCCTGACTTAGAAGTGACTGTCAGCTCCCAGGTGACACGCAAGTTCCTAGACAAACAACACAATGTTGAAATAAATGATACAGAAATAAAGGGAGAACTAAACAAAGCTTAAATTAGCAGACGTTCTGCTTTATAAAATGGAAAAGTGCTAACTTTATGTTCCTGAACAGAAAAATCTATACTCCTATCCCTTTATGTTAATGCAACGCAAATAAATTGACTGTATCTGACAAAGCTGGCTCTTGCTTTGTAAATCAGCAAAATTATTAACTTAATGGCTTTCACATTTCTTTTGTCAGCAGTAGCATGGCTCCTTTTAAGCTGCTCCTGCTAATGAAAAGATATGCAACAAATGAAATGAGACTGCAGCTGTTGTGATAAATCTCTTGATCCAATTCTGTCTAAACTGTGATTCACGGCTGCCCCTACTGTGATGAAGCCGGTGTCTTGCAGAGGCACTATCCAATATCAATTAAGTGGAGGAACAAAGCTAAAAACTGGAGCAGCCCAGGAGGCCACAGATGACCCATGGGATTTCACTCTGTAGCGCCTGTATGTGTGATGCCTTGTGAAATGATTATTACCAAGGTAAATAGCATGCTCCTCAGTGTCTCTAACTGACAAAAACCCCATTGGGAATTGTCTCAGCTTGTGGGAGGGGTGGGTGCCTGTGCAAGTTGGGGGATGAGGGGTTTGGGGGGTAAGTAATTTATTTCAACAATTCAGGCAGCCTCTGCAAAGAACACAATTATTTCTACTTTCCTTCTGTAGCACAGCGACTAGTACAGAACTCAAAATTGAGTTCTGAACAGCCTCTAATCAGAGGTTATAAAAACACAGCAGAAACCGCAGTGGAGGTGGTGAAGGAGTTTCCCCCCCTGCGTGCTGGCATCCCCCTGAGCAGCCATCGGATTCAGACACAGACCTCCTTTCTCACCTTTAATAAGAAAGTGTCATTAAGTGTAATATGAAAAACAAACCATACTCTGTTTTTGATTGCAAGCAGCTTGTTTCATGCCTCTGCCCCTGAACTTTCTCAACAGCGGGGGTAGATCTCCAAAGTATTACTATGTGCAAGGATGCCTGATGGAGTTGCTGCACTTTGGAGAAAAATCTAGACACTAAAAAGATGACAAAAGCAGACTGTCATAGTATAGTATGCAGTCTGATCAATTGACTCTTTTATAAAAAAAAAAAACTGGGATGAGGATGAAACAAGATATGAAACAAATTTCCCAGCAACATAAGATTTTTTTACTCACATCTCTCATTGGGTGAGTTTTTGAAATTCTGAAAAACAAATTTATAGAACCTTATTAACTTATGTTTCAAGCAACACTTGACAGGCTACCCAAGTTTTGGGACGGTGAAATCAAGGCGGCAATGCATTAAACCACCTAGCATAATTCATTTTATTAGCTTTCCAAAGGTGTTTTATTATTACTTTTTTTTGCCTCACTCCGTCTAGAACTGCACCTGAGGACTTGCTTCGTGTGACTGGGGAGGCCAGTGTGAAAGGTGATGGGTCCAAGAAGTCGTTTCCACGTTTGCAGATCTTGGCTTTCTAAGGTCTTGAAATATAGAGACTTCCAGTAGCCTGTAACATGATCCTCAGTGTCCATCTTCAACACCGGCTCATCCAAGAACTTCGGGATCTGCTTTTTATTCTTGCAAAATTCAGACACGTACATCTTGTGCCACAGAAAACTAAATTGATGATTTTGTAAGGTAGAGAAAAACATGGTTAGTAAAAACAACTGAAACAATGAATTAACAAATTAGTGAATTGCATTAAATAAATTTGCATTACTATTTGGTCATAGATGTTGGTACATAGAACACAAAAAAATGATGATGACATTGTTATTCAGTGAGTTATTGGGACTGGAAGGGTTCTGTGACATCACAGACCCAGATCATACAGAATTATTCAGCCTTAAAATCTGTGTATTGTTCAATTTCCAGCAATGAGACACATGTTCTCCAGAAGAGGGTGGAGTCAAGTGGAGAGTGTGACTCCACCCCCTTAAAATGTCTGCTTTAAACAGAGGTGTTTAAAATACCACAGAGATACAGTACTAAAGTACCATTTTAAAACAAACAACTAAAATATGATAAATATGCTTATTGAAGACCTCAGGAAATTGTATGAGCATTTGGAAAGGGATGTAATATGTCATCTTCTCTTCTGGAAAGTAGTTATAGATTGCCAAGAAGTCTGATTTGTAGATCATTTGATAGAAAAAGATTGACAACTTTCATTTCCAGTAGCTCTAAAAGCTGAACGTATGTTTTCTTTTCTAAGTCTTTTTTTACAGTAATCAGAGGATATTTGGTTCTTGACACAGTTATTTGGCTCTTGACAGTTATTTATGCTTTAATAGCTCTTCAGATGACACCACTAAATAATTAAGAGCTTCCACACCAGTTACTGTAAAGCATCCCCCATACATCACAACAGTCAAAATCAGGAAAGGTGTTTTTCTTCAATTGTTTGTACTGTTTTGTTATAAAAATATATCTCCTTTTATTTTGATGTTTTGTTTTTTTGTTTTTTTGGTATTTTCATGATCATTGTTCAGATGAACTATATAATAGGTTTTTATTTTTATTTTCCTGTTTTCTTGGCTTATATGTAAATTGTATTGTGGTGTAAAATGTGTTTTTTACCCTGACAAGACCTGGGTGATACTTACTCGTCATTGGCAAGCTGATAGCAGAGCTTATTAGTGTGGCTGATGCTGAAAAGCGCAGAGGCATCCAGGTATGAAAAGATCTTTGTCAGAACATCTGATGGCAGTCTACAAAAAAGACAATGAAACATCAGTTGAAGGAAGTAACACTAATATCAAATTTCCAGCCTTTCAGTTTGCAGTCATGAGACAAATGTGCTCTAATTGCACCGCCTGGCCATTTTGTCATGCACTGTTGGAATTATAAGATCACCATTTAGGGAGTACTGATTAAGCAAAATATGAGCATGACTATTTTTTCTTTTTCTTTCTTTTTTTTTAATGTGTGAATTAGGTTATCTGGTTTAGGGAAGTTGCCCATTTCCTTTGATGAGAAATATCGATCAGGGTTGTCGAGGGACACCTGTCCTACTTGACGATGTCAAGCTGTCCAATTACACAGGTTACATGAAAAATATATTTGTGCTTCTATTACATGTACAGTCAGTTACTAACACTTCACTACATTTAACAGGAAAGTACGTCAAGAATGCTTTGCCATATGATTAAATCATAGTTACTGATGTTTTATTAAATGAAAATACACAAAGGTCAGATATTAATTCTACCTAATCAACAAGTTAATCTCAAGTTAACACTTTTAGCTGTGACCACTCAGAGGTGCTGTCCTGTTGTTAGAATGACAGAGTACAGGATGGCTAGAAATGCCCCTAATAAATGATAAGCTAAATTTACATGAAATAGACACTTTTGATTGAATGTTGCTTCAGAATCACAAATGCTTGTATTCCAACTAGTTTAAACCAAATGATAAATGAATCCAACCAATTTCACATTATGCTGCATTTTCCTGGGTAGTACTAAGCTGTAATTTGAAAAATAATACACCCTCCAAAGGATGGGGTTGTAGTGAAGCAGAGTGATTCACTGAAACTAGTTGCTACAAACAGACCTGTAGAGAAATGGTTGAAGATGATGCTTTTATACTAAATTCTACATACTTTGTCCAAAATATGTCACAAAAATGTTATTAAGAGCTCAGGAAATTGTGCCAGTCTGTGAAAAAAAGCTATACTATACCTCCTACAACAAACTGAAGGTGGTGCAAATGTTTATTCCAGAGTTCTCTGGAGAAAGTCTGTAAAACTGCCAAATGAAAAATGATGCAGGTGATTCTCCTTTAAGATGTCTCTTAAAAATCAATATACTGAGCATCCACTGACTGTAGTAACTCCTGTAATATTGGCTCTTTGTAAGTTCGCAGCCCTTAAATCCATTGAGGGTAAATCTGATTCTGTGTTGTAGCATAACCTATCACCATCTTCAGTGATATATTAAAACTGTTTGCTTCACAAAAGTAATTATGTTCCTTTCTATTTATTTTTCAACTGCAGTTTGATTAGCCAGCCAGAGTTTTGCAAAATCTGACACTAACTTGTTCTCAGTGTGTGTGTGTGTGTATTTTCCAATTAATTTTAAACAGCTATTGCCCAATAAATATATTTCATATATTTGCATTTGACTGACTGAAAATCATAACATAAATCACGAGCATAGTCATGACAGCACCTTTATGAGGCAGCACACAAACATGCTCCTTTGTCATCAAAAAGAAATTGCAAGCATGATTATGTTCATTTTACCAACGTGTGTTTTGAATGGGTGTTATCATAAACTATAGCTGATACTCAGAAGAACTTTAAGCCATTTTACAAGGACTTAGTCTGAAAATGGGGGCAACAAAGACGTGTTATGTTTTGATGACTAGACACGCTAGTCTCCAGAGCCATGTCACAAACACAGCTGAAACAACACACAATTTCTAGCCCTAGCATTTAAATGATTTTTTTTTTTTTTTGGTTTCCTTTTATCGTTGCAGAATGCTTTCAGATTCTAACATAAACTTTTCTCAAAATTGCGAATATGATTTAGACCTTTCTCTGACAGTAGGCTGAGTTTAAAAAATGAATTTGTCTGGAAAGTTAAACATCAAATTGAAGTCATACTGCAGCCCCAGTCTAATTTTTGCATTTTGATTAATGTGTTTTGTAGGTGAGTTTGGTGTTTTAAGTGTTTTGGATATATTCCTCCAGAAAAACTGTGGCTAGTATATAAAAAATGATAGATGAGCTAAACATTTTTTTTTTTAAAGTTTGGAGTGCCTGGAGTCAATTTTGTGCAAAACAAAAACAAACAAACAAAAAACATTAACGTCATATAAGTATGTTATTATTATTATTTTTGTTATTATTATTATTGTTATAACAAATGCCTCTAAGGTCAAGAAAAGAGGACAGAGAAAGACACAAGTGAAGAGGAAAAATGTTGCTGCCAACATTCAGAGGAAAATAATGAAAATCCTGTTGAGCTTTTTTGAGGTTGTTTTGCAAATATAAATCTGTTTAGTTAGACGGTTATACAACCTTGACTTGTCACCGTTCCTGAAAACAGCCTTACTGAAGTATGGGACGCCACGCGGGTTTCAAAAAGAAGAGGGGAAAAAAAGGCGTTGTATTTTTTCATTTATTTATTTGACAGATTACCTTTCCATGAAGTTCTGAGTGGACGCTGGAGATGATTTGTCAGCTCTCTTGAACGTCCTTACTGCCCGCTGACCAGAACCCGGTGCTTTCGAAGCTGCCATTTGTTTCACTGCGCTTGACAACTTTGTGAAAGATACAAAATCATTTACAGCCAGTCTGAGGGAGGTTTTAAGGTCACGTAGCGTTCAAAGTTACGTCACTTTGACTTGTTTGTTTATAGGCCGCGGAGTACTATAATGGGAATCTGAACGATGTAGAAACCTCCTAAATTACTTAAATAAAGATCATTTGCTTTTTCTTTACAGCAGTCGTTGTGGCACACAAGCGTTGTAACTGTCCGCGTCCGGTCGCCATGGTGACGTCTGCACTAGACTAGAGGTACCTGGAAACAAATCTTCCGGTGCGCTGAGACCAACATGCTTTCAAAATAA
The DNA here is from genome assembly GCA_028564865.1 of Zenarchopterus dispar. NCBI lineage: Eukaryota > Metazoa > Chordata > Actinopteri > Beloniformes > Zenarchopteridae > Zenarchopterus > Zenarchopterus dispar. The sequence goes on from JAOWBL010000013.1 coordinate 6,626,400, forward strand.
AAGCAGTGAAACAGGTTGTGCCAGTCTGTATTTTCAAATCTAACTAAATTAAATAAGAAGATGAAACTGAAAGAGACATAAAGAAAAAGAATACATATTTTACACTTTCCAGTCTTTGGTGAGTTGGCTGCTTATAATCTACTGCTTAATGTGGATATTTATATTCTGAATGTGTATTTCACACAGGCGTACTGTACTTCCATTTACAATAGATTTGAGGTGGTGTAGAATTACAGTCAAATAACTCCTGACCTATTCAATAAAAATGATTTTAAAAACATAGCAAATACATATCTAGTATATTAAAAAATGTGGGGGCAAGGGCAATACAAATTTTCACACTGTGAAAAACCATGACACTAAAAGAATAAGTTAAGTAAAAAAGCAGGAAATATATAAGAAAATAAACAAACAACTGGCAACAGGAAGGTTAGATATAAAATGCAGAGTGCTGCTGAGCTGCAAAAGTAAAGATAAGGAGGGTTCATTGTACTGGAAAAAAATAAGGGCACAAATAATCCAACAACCAAAGTAAACTGTTTAACAAATTAAAACTACAAAAAAAGGAATCTTTTCGTTTTTATTACATAACATGCAAGAATCAGAGACTCCTCCGACATTTCTCTGAAGAAAAAGGCTGGAAGCCAATATTGAATGGTACTAATCTTCAGGCTCTCAGGTGGCACTGCTTTAAAAGTGAGCATGATTCTAGTGAAAATCAATGATTGGGCTCAGAAACACTTCTAAAAACCAGTGAACTGGCATCACAGAAAACAGTTTATTACTCCATCAAGAAATGGAAATTAAAAACAAATGTATTTTTGTTTTATTAGCCAACTTAATGGTGTGTTTGTGTATTAGTCCACATTACGTGGGAAAAGTAACTTTCTTGCTACATCCATTTATATGGCTTAATAGACAATCTTTCTTGAAATGTTACTTCTTTTGTTTGTGTTTTATAACTGTCTTATAACTGTTATTAAATTATATTTTGCATACATGTTTAAAGGAAGAAAGCTACTAATATGAAACAGCATGTTAAATGCAGCTACTCTGCATGGTGCACTTTAATTGGTTGTGAGTAAAGCAGATGTCCTTCACATGAAAGTAATCAGTCTTTGGGCTGTCTCATTTCAATATTTGCTACTCTTCATGTTTTCTTTAGAAAATAATTTTTGAATTCTGATTTTTACAACCTTAAGCTTAGTAAAAATCACAAAATTGAATATTTTTATTTGTAACTGTGCTGAATGTGGAAGTGCTTTGTATGTGCTAGACAAGTGAGAGCTTACCACACTTCTGGCTCTTCAACTCTCCTCCTCACTTGCTCTCATCTCTGAAGGCACATTGTAACACACAGACAGCTTTTTTTCATGAAAAGCCTTAATTATTTAAGAAAGACAATGTGCCACCTTGTGCCAAATGTATCCATAGCAAAGAGCGGCCGCTAGACTCACTTGCCTGCAGTTCACACCTGCCACCCACTGAAAAACGTAGAAAGCAATCATTTATTCAGTTGTTGAAGATCTAAAACAAGGAAAAGTGTGGAAATGTTCCACACTTAATAATATGAGAATTACACAGTAATGACAAGATGTTCTTATTTCCCAAATGTTTATTTTAAAATAGCTACTTTTAAAGGAGACATATACTGTCCTTTTTTTTCAAACATTGACACAATTCCCAGAGGTCACAAATGCAATATAGCCACAACATGCTTTTGTCAAAATACCACAGTAAGAATATAGAAGTCAATTTCAAGTACATCTTGCTCTGTTTATGCCATATGCTTTTAGTGGTGCAACTTAATTCTATTTCACCCCCCTCTATTGCAAAGTTTGTCTGTTTTCAAAGTGGTAGTAAAGCTTTGTGCTACTAACTCAAATGGTACAACAAATGCAGGATGATGTGAAGTCAGCTGGAGATAAAGCTGGATGAACTGGATAATTCTTCTCTCAGCTGGGACTGTGATGTCACAGTACTGTCAGGATTTGATTGAAACCTATCCTGATGACCCAGGTTAAAAAAAAAAAAACCTGCAAACAACCAAATTCAGAATCAAACAATTTTGTATTAATTAGTAAAAGACACAAGCAATAATATAGATATCTGTGGGACCCTTTGTTCCTGTCTACAACAAAAACAAGGAAATCCTAACAACTACAGCAGACACTTTCTTAAGTTTCACATCGCTGCACCCTAGAAGGCTCCTCCATCATGTATATTCAGACATCTCCTGTTCATGTGTCATGTTACTGTTACCTTGAAAAAGTAGTTGTTTTTCTCTCAAATACTGGACCATTGTTCTCTAAAAAGTAGTTATCACTCACTACTGCTATGACAGGCTAAACTCTTCAGTGTTATAATATATTTGCAAAACAGAAAAAGAATAAATGATTGAATGCACAAATAATCAACCTTTAAATATGATTACATAAACAAATGATAAACCTTAAACAGAAACAGTTAAGGCATTCCCACAATACCCAGCAAAAATCTGAATGACTCAGTGACTTGCATAATGTCAGACTCTAGTAATCCCCAAAATAGTGTCACCATTGTGTTCTGTTGGAGTTTACAAAGCAGTAGTCACTTCAAATACCCAAATAAATCCACTCAGGCTTGGACAAAATATTTTTTCCTACAATTTGTGCCTTTCAGAGGGAAGGGATGAGCATATAACCCTATGTTTATCAAACGGACATTTCTTTGTACTTATGCTTGATATATTGCCCTTGTACTGTTTTGGGTTAAATAAAGGGTATTTCTCTTCAACTCTGACTGCTTACTCTGAATCAGACTACTTGAAGAAAGCTGCCTTTTGTAACTTTCCTCTGGGCTGTCAATGTAACTCCTCATCATCCTGTTAGCCCGAAACTAGCAGGGGAGGAAACAGCAAGATTGATGCCATTTGTCTCGTCACACATGCTTAAATAGAGGTCACATCCTCCTGATGTAAGACAAGCGAGACATCACACAATCTGCCTCTCCTGCTCTCCTGCTCGCCCTCTCTGTCTGGACTGAGACAGAACACGCAAATGAAGCAGTTTGAGACTCTGACCCCATTCGAATATAAACATACAGTGTCATTTATAGCTGCAGAGAGACAGATGGATAACTAGACAGATGGATGAGCATTAATTCATTTTAAACTGGGTATTTAAACATGGTGGTGTGATCACATGGTCATCTTGCTTTTGGTGGATTTGTTTTATGCATATTTGCAGAGGAGGCATCGATTCTTTTTTAAGACAGCACAGTCGCAGAAGAAAACCTTCTACAATAAGTCAACTTAAATCTAAGTCATTAGTCGACTTATGCTAATGTGAGAACACATCTGAGGTATGTATTAAAGCACAAAGCCACTCAGATTTAAGATAAGTCCTTTGTTTCGCTAAAGCAGATGGCTCACTTTATGACCCATCACATAACCAACCTCCCTGTTCCTAGAAGCCAGTAGGCTCTGCTCGCTGTCAGGGAAAATAACCGTAACACTTTTGTCAGTCTGGCTGATCGGCTTGCATGATGGAAGTGAAGTCTTTTTCAGGGCAACAGCAGCCCCTGGTATAGTAATGCTATGTAGGCCACATCTCTTCCCCTTACATGTCTCCCGTACTTGACATTTGATATTTTTTTCTCTGTAGTTGCGTGTCCTTCTGAAGGCCCGGGAACAGTTGTGGCTCTTGGATACCTGATGTCACACTTCCGCGTGATTTGTCACTAAGCTCTGGCAGTGCAATGATTGTCTAACGGGACTGAAGAGAAAGAGGAGGATTAACTACGATTAAGTCTAAAATTACATCTTTCCTTTTTAGTAGAAGACTTTGAATGTGAGGGAGCATCTGGGAGATGTTTCACATGTCACAGATTCACATTTGTGTCAGAGCTTCTCATGCTCACCCACAGTAACATCCTGTATCTTTAGACTGGTTTAATCTTACCTGTGGATAAAAGCAACATCAGCAGTGTATGTACACTCATGGTGAGTTCCATTTGTACTGAGGACAGAACTCCAACTCGGAGAATCTGGGAAAGCCCAACTACATGGCTGCATCACTAAAGTAAACACTTAGCTAATTCTACTGTTAATAACAGTTCTTTCTTATTTTATTCACATTAAGTCAGACATACACATACTGATGTGCAGCTAACTGTTGATATACACAATGAGTATACACTTTTTATAGAAATGTACAGTGTTCTTGTGAATTAATATAGCTAATAATTCTGGAAGTGGCAAAGGTTAGTTGCAATGTTTAGAAAGACTCATTTTCCAACTTTAGCCCCATTCACACTGCCAGTTTGTTCCATCTCTCACGTGCCTTTATTTCGCTCCACAGGGCCATGTGAATTGCACAGTGGTAAAAAGGCATAATATTTCGTTCTACCACTGTTACACCCGTCGTTAAATCTTCGGAGGTAGTAATGTGACTGGATGAAATGAGTGCTGTGTGAACTGGCGACACACAAAAAAAGCTGTAACTAATCAGGAGGATGGCCGCACACTCAAGCACAGAGGATCAAATCAGTTCATCACAGGGATGGTAAGAGATAGATCCATGGGCTGCCTGATGGTGCTGTTCAGGTCCACAGTCAGAATGTCTGTGACTAGCAAGCTAAAGCATGATAATCAAGCTAAAGAGCCAGTGAGTAAAACACAGCTAGATTTTCAACCACAGTGGACTAGACGGGCTGAAATTGAACTTTGTTAATCAGTTTAAGGCACTAGCTATTCAGTGAAGCTGGGTATGCTTAGTAACCTGGATGAAGTCGGGCCTGTGACTCCCTCCTGCCGAAGCTGCCTCCTTAACTTGCAGTAGCACTGAAAAGTCCACCAACGACATAGAAACTAAGAATGGCACAAATGCATGAAGTACGAAGTCGAAACTTTTTTTTTTTTTTTTCCATTTTTCTGTCAGCGCTGCATTTTAAGCACTGACCAGAAACATTTGTAACCTGTTGCTGATTGTTTTCCATGAAGTAGAGGAAAATTGTCATCTTTAGGTTGGGGAACACTATATTGATCAATGAAAGCACACAGAAGAAAAAATATTGTATCTTTGTGGGATCAATGTGAACGCACATCTGGAGAGTGAAGGCGGAAGATCAGATTTCCAGTATGTTTTTATAGTGTGATTGCCATGTGAAAGTGACTTTTATAAGTGGATGCTATTGACTCCAGTGTAGCATCCATAATTACTCTTTAAAAATATATCCAATCTCCAACCATTTTCCTATATAGATGGAGCTGAAGACAGTCTATAAAGTGCTTCACTGTGTGAATGTGAATGCCATGTACCTGGAAATGTAGACAGTTTGCATATCTTTAACTAGTAAAATGACAGCTCATTAAAGGTCTAAAGTGGAGGTTTCCCACTTGCGAAGTCCACTCTCAGACCATTCAGGGCTGTGAAGAACTGATAGGAACTCTCTACACCACTCTTCAAAGGATGATCACATGTCAGAACTTGAAAGGAAAAGGTTAAGGGTGCAGCAGAGGGGTGCCACTCATTTTCTGAAAACGGCTTTTTTAAAAATGTCTTCAACCTTCAACTTTCTTATTAGATCTTTGTTGAGTTTCAGTGTGAATGTGAAATAATCTCCTTGATATGCACTTAAATACAAATTTTAATTGAAAAAAAAAAACATGGCGATGTACAGGTCGTTAATTGTAGTCATTTTAATATTTTCAACTGATCTGCCGATTGATAGAGCAGAAGCCCTCTGTGCAGAATAAAAATCTGCCACTGGATGGCGCGCAAGTATCTTCATTAAAGTCATAAAACGACTTGTTTAAGTATTAAATTACTGGCTTATACATGCATGCTGAATATACCATGCAACAAGGGGGTTATCCACTGCAGCCCTTTGCATTTTGGGTTAATCGGGGCGAGACATGAGCAAATCACAGCATACAACGACAGATACTGAGAGAAAGTGATCGTGCATCCTCAGGGCCTCATGAGTTCAGTGTTGTACTGATTAATACGTAAACAAAGCCTTTAGTTAACACATGTGAGCTTAAGTGTAGGGTTCTTCTGAGCAGTGTGGTGGCTTCACGCAAAGAATGGGCGTGAGTTGTCCCTCGAAAGGGAGCTCTGAGACTCCTGCCTTTTTGTACCAATGATCTGAGTGCGCAGTTCAGTCCAGGAGAGACGGAGAACACGCCAGCAGGATGGAGAGCACAGGTAAGTCAAGCTTTACACATTCTGCTTCATAAGGTATACCTGAAAAAAAAAAAAAAAAAACTACCACTTTTACCCTATTTTGAAGGAAGCCAGGTACATAAAAGATAAAATTAGACATTTTGATTTTGCCCAAAGTTCTCTCCAGATGCATCTATGTGCTGGAAACTCAGATTATAGAAAGACAAAGATATTCTGCTGATTTCAGCATCTGATGTTTATTATTAAGCGCGATCATCATTACGCATGCACAACCTATCTAGTTTCGCGACTAATATGTTGAAAGTGTATTCATACAGTTTCGTCGTTTATGAATTTTCACTTTTCCTCCCATGTCATCAGAATTTACAACAACAGCTGTTTGAATACGCTCCCAAAACCAACTAAGACGCACAGGAGGGAGGGGAGTCTCAGCCGGAGAGAGTCTAAGTGCGTCTGTGTCAGAGTGTTCAGAGAGTGAGGGAGCATCGCAGACATAGAAAGAGGAGGAAGAGAGAAGAGGGACTAAGTGTGGACCAAGTGATAGACAAACCTCCAAGGGTCTGTCGGGTTGTATCATTGCATACACGGCATTGGTGATCCAACCATGGTGCCAGCGCGCTGCCCGGGAACTTGTGCCGTCCTGGCACTGGTTCTCTTCTTGGGGTGCGGCGTGGTTCTCTGCCTCGGCCAAAACGACACGGAACCTATCGTATTGGAGGGGAAGTGTCTCGTGGTGTGCGACTCGAACCCTTCTTCGGACGGAGCGGTGACCTCCTCACTTGGCATATCAGTCCGCTCCGCTGGGGCAAAGGTGGCTTTTTCCGCCGTGCGCGGCACCAATCATGAGCCGTCAGAGATGAGCAACACGTCCATGACCATCTATTTTGACCAGGTGAGGTGTGCATTCTGTTTCATACCAACAAAAATCCCCTGACGATCTAGAAATCTAGTGTTGGTCGGTTATCCTAGCGCAGGTGTTGCTGTATTCTGTGGTTGTATAGAACTTTTTTATTGGCCATGTTTTGTTGGTTTTCTGTTACTTCTAACGCTCTGTGGAATCTCATCCATAAACTATTGTACCAGGTGCTGTTTTTCCTGTGGAAATGTTTCAGTTAACGTTGTGCGTAATAGCTGATTTGGAGTTGCGCCCCTAAAAAGCCCCAATCATCCGCGCAGAATCATTTATCGCATAAGCGGCCACATTTTCTTTTTCTTTTTTTTCATTTCAGTTGCGTAGATTTTGTTTAGATGTCTTCACAGCTGAGGTCTTTGGACAGCGGCCTGTCATATGCATCAAACTGGGAACCCTCCCAAAATGCGAGTGAAGTGCAGCCTCAAACACTTGGGAAATCATGAGCAGGCTCTCTGATGCGCCTCTTTTCCATCACCACACAGAAATACGACACTGCAAATCACCTGTTCTGCTGGTTGAAGCTGGTTGAAGGGGGGGAATATTAAATTAAGCATTGTCTCACTGTGCGTTTTTTATTTTTATTTTTTATTTTTTTGCTCTCAGGTTTTAGTAAACATCGGCAACCATTTCGATCTTAAAGCAAGTGTTTTCCAGGCTCCGAGAAGGGGAATCTATAGTTTCAGCTTTCATGTTGTGAAAGTCTACAACAGACAAACCATACAGGTGAGCAATAATGACAATATCTGAGTTAAGAATTTAAAAGATAACATTTTAGCACACTTGAGCTTGTTTGTGCTCCTCCCTGCAGGTGAACCTGATGCAGAATGATTACCCTGTTATATCAGCATTCGCCGGTGACCAGGACGTTACAAGAGAGGCGGCCAGTAACGGAGTACTGCTGATGGTTGAACGAGAGGACCGGGTCTATTTGAAGCTGGAACGGGGCACTCTTATGGGCGGATGGAAATACTCCACCTTCTCAGGCTTTCTAGTCTTTCCTCTATAATCTAATCTGCGATTATTCACGTCGCACAGGACTCTGTTGAAGCTGGGGAACTAACATAAAAGAAAAAAGAAAAAAATACATGCCATTTATTTTCAACTTTAAAAACTGTCAGCCAAGGAAGCCGACGAATATCTGTACTATTGTCCTCTATCTACTCAAATATGAACGTTTCCTTGGAGTTTCATATATTCAAATCCATCAACCAACTTTAACGCAATCTGGATGACTAAACATATTGATCGGCCAGTGACTGGCATGTGCTTGTCGAGTATGTGGATTTTTTTTCACCTTCTTCTTTTTTCATTTTTATTTCCTTATCCCTGCCTGGAAAACAAACTTTGCCGACAGAGAAACGGGTGTATCTGGGCAACACGGCCAAGGGAGTGGATGAGGAGTAAATGAACTGAAGTCCTGGACAGGCCGAGTGTGTTATGCTCTATTTTAAGTTTGTATAGCCTTAAAGAATATATGGTTTCCGTCCATGTGAAGTATATGGAATTATGGACAACCAGAGAGGAAGTGCTTTCACGACCAAGGCGATTTCTTTTGCACGAACGGAAGTGTTCTTTTCATGTTTTGTTGTGCTGTCAATGGTGTTGCGTTTGGATGCCGAACATATTGAAAATAAGCCAAATGTAGGCCACCGATGAGTTTATTAAAAGAGAAAAAAGGCGACATATTTCAGCCACCAGAGATGACTTAGTCCCCTTTTATTAAAAAAATCTAATTTATATATATTTAAAAAACATATTCACATTATTGTGTGTTCTACATTTCGGAATCTGCATATAGCTTTGACTGATTTAATGTTCAGTGACGTTGCTCACCAATTGTACATTGTGAAAATAATAGAAGAATCCCTATATGTCCCGCTTAATAAAAGATATTGTATTGTATAGGCTAAGCGCATTCATCAGTTGTTATTTATGTGCACACCTAGAGGAGACAGAAGTCAGAGGCCTCACTCAGGACATGAGGGACAGCAGGCCTCTCCAGTCTCTGTCCGAAGTACTGAAATACACCAGCTGATACGTTCAGCACCTCGGACAGCGCAGCTGCTTCTACGACAGAGCCAAGATGAAACCGTAATCTGGAAACTTGTGAACAAAAAAAGAAGCATTGACGAATAAGTTCAGTTTAGAGGGATTTAGCTTCCTATTATATTGCTTCTGATTTTATTGCTGTAAATATAAATTCATTAGTTGTAATAGCTGTTAATTTCAAGGCTCCCGAACGGCAACTGAGAGCATGGCACTGGAGGGTCTCTTTGTTTTAGAGCACAGAACAATCCTTTAAAAAGAGACACACTGTGGTGTGATAAGCTATTAAAATCTGCCAAAATGGAATTTGTAAAACGGCAAAAAGTCGTCTAATGTGTCTTCTAAGCCAAAATGTCCTGCATGGCACAAGTTCGTGTTTTTAATACCTAACTGGATTTCATCTCCGACCAACACTGCCCTGCCCCCTACACACACAGGTGCACACATACACCTTACTCCCTCACAAACTCCTTCAGTCTTTTCTTTCTTTCTTTCTTTCTTTCTTAGTTATTTATTTAGCATGACTTTCCTTTCCTTTCCTAAATGATGTTCAGGGACACATTGGACTCCAGATGAGTTGGATCACCCAGGCCACTCAAAGTAATTGATTGACTTGTGCAAGAACCTTGCTCTGTCTTTTAATGTTTTGATTTATATATTTATTTTCATAAAAGCTATCCTTACACTCAGACTGTGTAGTTGAAGAAAAAGCCCTGTTTTTACCTTAAACATCTGAAAAATTTACAAGTGCCCATAAGTTTTACTAGTACATTATCAGTCTCACAACATATTAACATATTAGCAGTCCCAACCAAAAAGTCTTAAAAAATTTAAAAGAAATATATATATTAAAAAGGCTGCTTTAATTGGATTATGAGAAAATCAACAATCCTTCATTGAGTTCATTTATTAAGTTGATGCCAATCACAGAAAACTTATAAACGTCAGTGGTACTCATAAATGTGTGATTGAGCCAAAGCGAAAGGCTAAATATCAAAAGGTCTCCCCATTGCTTTGAACGAGAAGTTGCCTCGAGTCTTTAATTTTACCGGTGAAGATAAGTGATCTCTCTGATGTGTGTTGGGTAAAAGTCTGTTTACTCCGTTTACCTGTGCTTCAACTCATTTGAAAAAAAAAAAAAGAAATAAAGATCACAGGATCTTTTTTTTTTTTTTTTTTTTTTTTACTTTTTAGGGCCATAGACGTGTTAAAATGCTGTTGTTTAGACTCTGGAAATATAATTTACATCACAATGGAAGTGCACGTTTGAGAATGGGAAAACCCTGAATGGAAGCTGTGGTTTGGTGTGCTGAGATGCATCACACTGAGACAGATGGCATTTTGTGATGTATAAATGTGGGAAAAGCTGGTTATTCCACTAAACAACCCTCTGTGAGTGTAGAGATTTCTGAAGAAAAATGAAATTAAAAAAAAAAGAAATTCTGTATTGATCTTATTCTCTTTAGATTAGCTGAGATTTAGGATTAAATGTCTTAAAAAATTTAGTTGTCAGAATTGGTCAAGCACCAGAAATCTGCTCCCCATTAATGCTGCATAGAAAATGTCGGCCGGATGAAAACATACTGAGTTTATTCAGTACTTACTTATAATCCTTGGCTTGTTGAAACACATTAACACACTTCCACTGTTCTGTGTCAAACACAAACAGAAGAAAACAGTTTGCACAATTGGGAATTTGAATAAACACGAACAGCTGCTGGACTGCTGGACCATCTGAAAATCTTTTCGAGATGAACAGCTGGAAACTTGAATTTGCTCGCTTGACTCGGCAACAAGAATATCTGGTTTCTGCTTTCCTCCCTAAACTTTACCTTTATCTTGTGTGTAAGAGAACACAACATCTGGGAACAAAGAGAAAAGGAGACCTGCTGATTGGCTGCTGATGCCTGTAATGGGCTGCCAGAAAATCATTTTGTTTTGGACAGTGTATTAAATTGGCTGGTAAAGAGATAACTGGAATGGAAAGTCAGCATACGAATGATCTCCTTGGATGATTGACATAGCTGTCAAACTAAACTCATAACTAATAAGACATGAAAAAGTGAATGTTTCAGATTATGTACATGCCGAGATAACTCTGATCACCTTTTCATGCAAATGACAGATTAGATTAAGTGTGGATATATTTGTTAAAACACCTGTCTATGCACAACACACCCAAAGTAAGGTATAAATGGCACATTTATGCTAAAATATTGCAAAGCAGTTCTCATCCCAATCTGATTTTTTTGTTTAATACTTTGAAAAGGGTCACCCCAATATTAAATAGTGTGCAGGTGTCCTTATGCATTGTATAGCAGATTTGGGTCTCATACTATTGAAACACAGATGGCATTTTACTGCACTCTGCAGGACAAATACAGATGCCGTCAAAAAGCCCTGAACGTAGTCTTTAAAAATGTCCTCATAACACACAGTCTGATGGTATTGGCCTTCTGGTTTGATTTGTATGCTCCTTTGCTTTTTAAGAATACATGCATTCACAGTGAGACAATAGATTGGCTGCCTTCAACTTCACAGTTGGAAGGCACATTTAAATTTAAATTATGTAATTGATTCATGTCAGTTACTCCTCCACACACTTACATACATACATACATACATTATATGTGTATACACACACACACACACGCACACACACACACATATCTATGTATAATGTACACATTTTGAGTATGTATGCAAACACACTCATGCACATGCACATAACTTGGTTTAATTAATGCTCTTTGATTCTTGAACAAAGTGGCAACTATTTTGTAACATCTAAACATATCTTTAATTTGCTGTGAAAATAACTTCAAAACTTTCTCAGAAAATAGAAGAATGAAAGTTGTCTGGAGTTGATTGAAGAGCTGTCCTCTGAAGATCAACATGGCTTCTGCATTCATGTCAGCTCCTCTTGTAGTCTTTCAGCATTTTATTACAATGTCCCTTTAGTGGCTTTTTGCTCCGTGTTAACAAGGACAATAGTTACCCTGTCAGATTACATCTTTTCTGTTTTTTTCTTCATGTTAGCAAGACAGAAATTAATGCATTGTTTGTGCAAAAAAGACAAATCAGACTCTTCCTTGTTGCATCAGAAATCCCTCCCAAATTCTTCCCTTTAGTTGGCTTGGGAAAAAAAAAATGTGTTCGTAAAATGCAGAATCCTTGCTTTTAACCTTGCTTGTAGCACAAAACAGTTGCTGCTCTTCCTCTGCTCTGATTTAAAGCACCATTTGTGTCACAACTCTGTTATGCATATGTTGTTTATTCATTTAACTTCATGCTATTTACATTTCTTCCTTGTCCATAAAAGTGCAAAATATAAAACACTATTTGGTCTGACAATTAGTGCAAAGTATCCTAAAAACAAAAAAAGTTCAATTTGTTGAGTTTTCTGAAAATGTTTTCTTTATCGTTGTGTACATAAATTGGTGCATTAACTTTGAAATATATCTCCCTTTCCTGCAAAGTTTAAGCTTTACAGTTTCTAGTAAAGCACAATAGAGGCTGTGTTTTTGCCCTGTTAGTAAAAACCTGTCTTCTTTCTTGCATTCAAAATTTATTTCTTATTTCAGGGAGACAAGGTTATGAAGAGTTAGGGATGTATTTGGCATGTTGTGAAGAGATGGCCTCCTGACCCATCCCCAATCCCAGTTCATGCTTAAACAGCAGCAGAGTTGTGTAGCCCACCTACATTGTTTTCTGTAAAACATGGAAAGTTAAATAACACAAAAATTTATCTGTAGTGCAAAAAAATACATCTTAAGCTCAATAGTAATTAAATAATTATCAGAAAATGTGCAGTGATGCTTGATATGATGCTATATTTGCACTGGGACATATTGTGAGTTTCTATGCCTCAGTCATCTTTTCCATCTGCTAGTGGCCAGTGTGTTGACACTCATTGTACCTTTCCAAGACACTAACATGATTTTCAATATTTCCTTTTAATTGCAAATGAGCTTTAGATATCAATATGCATGGGAAGAAGAGGGAAAAAAAATCACAAAAATGTGCTTTTAGCCATAAACTCATTTTCTCTCAGTCCTTGTCCCATCTATAGGTGAAATTGCCTCAAGTGGGATTGTGAGTGTGAATAAGTCTTTCACAGCATTATTTTTATTCAAGCTGTTCCCAAGCAGACCCACAGGCAGTTCCTTCTGGGTCTGAAATCTTGCTTAAGGGCCCACTCAATCTCGTATCTAATGTGACTGTGAGTTAAAAGGAATTTCACTGAATGTCAACATTTAGCAACAGTTTCAGTGGTGCAGATCTCGCTATATCATTTTAAAAGCCTCTTTGCATTGATTTAATTCCAAATGGCCCCTATTAATTTCACTGGCCACGGTTAAAGCCACTTCTTTTTGTTACTCCTTTTGTTTACAAAATGCACAAGAAATAAAACCACCTCTGCCCTCTTCAACTCAGTTGTGGTTTTCATACATGGTTATACTATATATATATATATATATATATATATATATATATATATATATATATATATATATATATAA
>JAOWBL010000013.1:6640148-6651457 GCA_028564865.1 Zenarchopterus dispar
TGTGTGTGTGTGTGTGTGTGTGTGTGTGTGTGTGTGTGTGTGTGTGTGTGTGAGTGTGTGTGTGTGTGTGTGTGTGTTAGCTCTTATTGATTAAACCACTCATGTACTGAAGTCATGTGAAGTCCCAGTTGAGTCATGAATTGTGCCTTAGGCTCTAGTATTACAGTTGTGCAGTGACCTAGCTAATTTGCACTTGAATGGAAAGACAGTGATGCAAACGAAGAATACGCTGAGAGGATAACATGTGGCAGTGGCTTGTTAATAATGCATTTGTTTGCCAAACAAATAAATAGACGCATAACACTGACAAACATCAGTCACAGAGCCGCCTCTGTGAACAGGCCCATCCCTAAAGAAACGACAGAGAATGCCTGTTTATTCCTTCTGCCACTGCCTGCAATATCCATATTGCTGAAACACGCAATTCCCCAAAGAAAACACAACCTCTTCCAACCATATCTCCCCACCTCCAACAAGCACCCCACCAGCACACACAGACTGTAGCCACGCAGAACAAGGCAGCCCCGGCGTACATGAGTTACCCCTTGAAGTGATGGTTCCAATACATCATCTCACACATTAGATTCAGGGAGAGCACAACTGAGAGGCAGCATCCTGGACCCAGCACCTAACCAGTTTAGCTGCCTTCATTAGCATTGGAAAAAAAAATCTGCCTGAGCAGAACCTGCTGCAGTACGAAGCAAAAGACACACCTCTGGGTTGTGGATCCTCTGGATCAGGGGGCGTACATGCAGAAATATACACTAATCTCACACTCATATTTAAGTTCTCAAATGTGGAAACTGCAGCAGCAGGAAAAATATTTTAACAGGTGTGGATTCTGGTTATGGGTATTTTATAGATTGGTTTGAAAGGTTGCAACACGGCACCAGGTTTAACAAGGTTACATTTCTTACCAAGGTAACAGAAAACAGAGGACCTCATTGAAACTCAAAGATGCTGTTCTTCAATGTTTCAGATCTAGTTAGGGCCAGAAGTATTTGGACAGTGACTGAGTTTTTATGATTTTGATTTTAGACACTACCACAGTGACTGTACAATAAAACAACCAAGATGTGTAGAAGTCCAGTTTTAATTTAAGACAATTGTTTTTTTTTTTTAAAAAAAAACCTACTGCTATGAGCAGTACTGTAAAGCTACGATTCAAAAAGGAGTCGTCGTACTGTATTTTTATTGCATTTTTGATTATAAAAGTCCAGACATTGCATTAGGACTCCAGGAAATTGGATACAAAGAACATACCTCCTTTAACAGGGCACTTTCCTGTTTATCATTAAATAACCAGGAGAGTGGATACTCCTGTGATGACATGTGGAGTATCCACAATTACATGAGACCTCTTGTTCCCCTCTACATCAGCGTCAACATGAGCTGTTTACCCACGTCTCCCCTGTACAGAGAGACTGCCAAGATGCCATCCATTGAGGCTGTATGTTATAACCCACTCAAAAGATATGCATTCTGATTAAACAAGTGATAATAAGCATTTAGAGTCTTAGAATTACAAGTTCACACAGCGTGAGACTGCTGCTGATTACATCTCTGGGGGGGTGGGTTGCCCTTTGGAAAGCGTTAGCTGCCTTTTCACGTTTGATGTCACAAGAGCTACAGTATGTAATTTCTTCATGAAAATTAGCCTAACTCCAAATGTTTCTGCACTCATTTAAAGAATCTCAAAGTCATATATTCATGCAAAGAAAGAATGTATTATTCCCATAAGAGGTATTCATGAGGATCCAAATTTAGATTGGCTGATCAGTCTGTGAAAAAGGAGATTTCTCACCTTTTAGAGGTTGATGCTCATAACAGGATATTACCCAGTGTCAGACATGAGCTGAGCTGCAGCTGTATCTAATGCAGTTAATGAACATGTCAATCTGCTATGTACATATTTTGCACCAGCTTACCCAAATTAAGAAGTTATTATGCTAATAATCTGTTTCTCTTTGCCACGCTCATAACATATGGTATCAGAGGTAATTTAAAAGATCATGGATAGAAGTCTTTGTTTTTTCCACGTCAAAGCTTTAAATTTACTAGTAGCATCCAAGAAACTGTTCAAAAGAAAAGTCTTGAAAGTGGTATTACCTGTGGTTGTAGGGGGCTAGTGGAGTGTACTGTGAAAAACAAACAAACAAAAAAAAAGACTTCTATAGTTATTTAGAAAAAATAGAAAAGAAAGGCAACATGCATGCTTAAATATCCAACAACAAGCCAAACAACCCTAGGAGAAGAAAGGAGCAGTTAAGTATTTTATTCCACATATAAAGTCGAGCTGGCTTCTTTTAGTGGAAGAAAAAGTAAAACAATCAGAATGAGGTTCTTAAGTTGAAGAAGACTGTTGTACAACGCACTGGAATGCTCAGCAACTGCCAGAGGAATGTATAAATCCTATTTTGTTTGTTAGTCAGAGCAAGAAAACAGAGTGAGCTGCAAAATATTTAGTAATTACATGGACACAGTAGTATTGCAGCCACAAATATTACAAAAAAAAAAAAAAGAAGCCTCAAATATGTGGAAAACCTCAGCCATCATTATTTCTCTTTTTAATAAGCAGTTGTCCTGGAGTTCAGCTGGTGTTTCATGACATTACAGTAGGAGCTTACATTTTTCCCCATACCACTGCCTGCAGAAAAATGTTTGGAAAATTGTTTTTAACACAGCAACAGTCACATCTATGTGCAGTACTTCAAGCACAGAGATGAAATATAAACTAAAGAGAGAAAATAAAATGTAAAAAGTTCTTTTACAAACCCCATTTATTTCTAGATTTTAGGCTCTGACCTCAAATTCCAGCTTCATAATAGAAAAGATTCCACCATACTCAAGAGAATTGTAAATGGCAACAAAAAGGAATGGACGTAAAGTGTCTCTCCATAAATGTTTTATAGGGAAAATACAGGTTTCAAAAGTGTAAGTATCATATCTCCTCAAATGACTTGGACTTCATGCAATTATTTTTTACCTTCATACCTTTAAAATTCTAGTATTGACAAAACACATGCTGATGCAGGTTAGATCAATGTCTCCATGGAAAAGGGAATAAAAGCTCGAGCATGTCAAACTCATCTCAGCATAAACATATGGATGAAGAGGCTGGGTTGAGGGATTGAATTGAGCCTGTGTTCATCGGAGTTTCTCCACACCCTGAGGCGTCGTGAGGGACCTTGAGGAATGCTACAGGCATGTTTAAAGGCGAAAAAGGAGAGAGGAATCAGTCAGCTGGAAAGGGGAGGTCAGTCAGTGATCAGTCCGATGTGGAGAAAATGGAAATTTATCTCACTGTCAATAATCACCCTCATTTCCTCCCAACTTGAGCTAAGAGGCTCAAGAAAGGAACAAGCAGTGGTAGTTTGGCTTCATTTTGATAACAAAATTTTTTAAGATGCAACAGTCATGAAAACATTAAACTCTCATTTAACTTTAAAAGAATCACTCTATGAAAACAATTCATTTTTTGTACAATGTAGCTAAAGTTACAGCCAATGAAAAAAAAACAACTTTACTTTGCATAAAGATGGGGAAGGAGAATCAGCTAGCGTAGCTAAATTCATATCAAAATACCCCCTCAAGCTGCTCTAAATGTCTTGACCATGCACTGCAAATACTGTATGGAAGTAGATATTCATCCATAGTTTGATAAACTTTAGGCTTGAAGCCTTGTTTGGTAGTTATACCTTGCCATCTTAGTTTTTTTTTTTTTTTTGATGCCATAGGGATGAAAGCCTGGAGCTAGATTTGGTTCCTTTAAAATTTTATTTGGGAAAAATACCTTTGTTTTAGAACAAGTCTTTTCTTTTCATTCATGAATTATGTTTTTAAAAAAGAGAAAAAACAGCACAACAATCTCAAGAAATGATTCAAACTTAGTGACCTTGTATTGTATGAGATAAATTGATCCAGTGAGGATGAGCTGGACCTGGAGATTAGAGTTAGAGGTTGGGCCTGGTATTGCACATGAGTCATCAAATTTATTAATCGCTATATCTTATTTGTCTGTTTCATATGAAAAGGTTTAAAACATTAATACAAAATTCACCTTTTTAAAGCACCACAGTAAAACTTTTGACATTTTTAGTGCTCCTCTGCACCAGACTTGAAAGCTAGTTTCGTTGACAATATATGACACAGTACCGTCAGTGATACAAAAAGTTGTCCGACATGGAAAATGACACTTTGTAAAAGCAAACAAATATTTCTTCAAAAGAAATTGAAACTGATATTTTATCATGAACAAAAGTCCTTTGTTCTGCTTTAATCTGGTCGTTTCTTTGTTTTTTGTTTTTTTTTTTTTGGTCAGCAAGTGGTTGCCAAATAACTTCACAAGACTCGAGGAAGTTATTCTTTATTTAAGATGGATCAAAGAAGACTGATCTAAGAGGTACAATACATTATGCTTAGAAGACATAATTTTTGGATAATCTGGATATAAAGCCATATCAGTGATTGAAACTCATTTTGGTGCAGCCTAGTCCCTCACCACCTCTCTCTGTAGATGTGTCCCACTTCAAGAGTTCATCAGTCAAAAAGGAAGTGCATCACAGAAGTAACAAGAAAGGCTGTTCTATATCAATAACTTGTTCAGTTGCAAATAACAAATGTGTCTTTTTTCCAGGCTGTGATAAGCTATTCATTGCATGAAAAAGAGGAAAGAAAGAGGTCAGACTCTATCAAAACCTTTACCTACTGGAAATGAGACTTTTAAATGTAAGTTTTGGCTTTCATTTAATTTAAAAAGCTAGCACTACAAATGTCAGACAAAGGGACCTTAACAAAGACTTAGTCTGGTTGCTCTAGATTCCACTTTGATTTTAAGGACATTATCAACAGACAGAGAACAAACTGCCTCTGGACACCATGGGGTGTACATGCAACCAGTTAGAGAAATGAAGCTTGTGATGCAGGCAGAGAGACAACTGGAGAAGTATTAGTAACAAACATCCTAAACATTCTATAGTGAAATAGGAATGCTGGTAAATGACCATTGTCAGGTTTTTTTTTTTTTTTTTTGGAGTGAAAACTTGTTGAGGCACAAGGTTTTATGCAATTGTGCTGCCATTTTGGTTGTTTTGAAAAGTGGCTGCTGGATGTTCATGTTAGAGTCATTACATAAGGCTCATTACTGCTCGTTCTGATTGGTTCAGTATATTTTTAACTTTTAGAAATGGCTCGAATGCGAAAGGTACCAGACCTGTTTTACCAGAGTGCATGATTATGGCTGGTCAGGCCACTTAAAAACTAAAGATGAAAAGGAGTGTAGAAAATTTGCAGGAGTGACTTGATTTTGCAGCTCTGCATCACGGTTGTAAGTCATTTGGGGTCCTCACCTTTAATCTAAAGGCATTCAAAAGTTTAACTGGTCACTTAATTATCAACTTATGCTATATATTAAATGTCATATTAAACTCTAGCTCAATTATAATAAGCAAACTGCAGAAGGTCATTTGTTGGCCTGTTCAGGTGGGTCAATAACGGCATTTAAGGACTTTCATATCCCATAACACAACACATTTTATCTACATGCAAACATCAACGAAGACATTGAAATGCTTACTGAAATCCTATTTGGGGCCATTGTGACAACTAACACAAAATAAGGTAAGAAGATAAGCCTCCGTCCATCCATGCTCATGTTGTGGAGACAACAGCCTAGGCAGGGACGGCCAGGTACATTATTTTTAAATGTGCTGTAAATCATGTATCCCTTTCAAGACTTTTCCCAGGACTATGTCTGTGTGTCTGTTGAAATCTGAACTGCTAACCAGATAAGTTTGAGTGAAATTTTGTAAAAGTGCTTAAAATGGACCAGCCTGCTGATTCTGAGGAAGATGCTGCACTGATGAAGAGCCAGCCTTCATGGTCATTACAGATGCTGCCTCAGACGAACATGATGATGTCACCTTTCTTTTTCTATGTCACCACAGATGTGCTTCACTTACTTATGGTCACCTTAACAGTAGTTTTAGTCCTAAAGGCTGATTAACTCGGGGCCACTGTAGAGCTGTGAGTTACACTAGCCCCACATGAATAGGGCTTAAGATGCCCTTTTACATACCTACATCCAGGCAATAATTTTTTGGACAAAAGAGCCGATAATGGCTTTTAAGTGATGCAATGGAAAGTAACATAACTAACTACTTTTGACATAGAGTAAAAACCAAAGGGCATTACTTTTGTAAAAAGTAATAAGTCCAACACTGTATAATATGCTATCAATTTAAAAGCTATGGCAGGAAGAGGTTTTCTTACAAAGATCATCAGCCCCTTCTTATATTCGGCTAATGTTTGTGCTGGACATAAATGAAGCTCCAGTGGCTGACAAACAGGCTGGACTTCTGTAATGTCCTGAATAACAACTTAAGTGATTAACATAGCTATTTTTTCTTTAAATCGTTAAGAAAAACAATGCACTAACACCTAAGTAGCTTCTTGTTTTATTTTCTTTCTTTCACTTACTTATAACAAATTAAAAGAGCCATATCCTACCTTGAATTTGTTATTGTCTGAGCTGTGACTGGACAAATGTTGACTGTCAATCATAGCAGAAATGATTCACAGTTCAACTGGTTATCATCGGAGGAAAGGTTTCTGTCTCCACTTCTCTTTATTCAGGAGGAGGAAAGCAGTGAGTTAGAGAGCTGGACATTTTTAAAATAATCTTCCTCCTCCTGTGTTGCCAACTGATCCACAGTGAGCCCAACATTACTCTGTATATTATTTAGACTTTTATATAACTTATTTTTATATGATTTCTTCTCTTATTCTTTTCATTTTCTGTTATTTACTCAGACGTATGCCCTGATCTGCTTTTGTGTCCCAGTGTAAAGCTATTCTTTTTTCAATAAATGAAAAAAAGGTTTGACTTTCAGTATTGGCACACCTTAATAGTTTCCATCCTTCAGTACATACAGTCCCTAAAGTGAAATATTGCTTACACATCTGAGAAGCATCACAGGCTGCACACTCATGGCTTCATTGCTGACAACATAGCAATTTGTTTCTAATCATTTTTTAATAAAAGCACCATCAAATTTAGTGTCTCATTTCCTTTAAAGAAATTATGTCTTTTTTTATTTTTATCAAGTTGATACTAAGAGTTTATGGAATAAAAGTAGTTCCAACTTCCTACTTTGTAGTTACAGTGAATGTAAATTTCTCTTTCTCTGAGCTGGGTCTGTGATATAACAGTACTCTGCAAATCTGAATGGCTCACTAAATGTCTGCATTTCAAACTCAGGCATCCCCAAATATGTAAAAGGGTTTTGTTTTTAACCTAGTAGTCAGTTCAGACACCATATTTAAACACTCTACATGGTCCCATGCACTGAAAACATCTTTCTTTCATGAGATGTCCCCTTGAAAGAAAGTGGCCAGAATATCCTTGTGTGAACAAGGTCTCACTTATTCTCCCTCACTCCCGTTTTCCCTGCAGTGTCTGGCTCGCTCTGTGAGCTGCAGATGCGAAATTACAAATTCATTGTCATTTTGTGTGTAAATACAGCACAGTCGTTTGTCACAATTTTATCAGACAATGGTTTGTGCTGACATCAGAAGCTGCTGTTAATGTGCAGTCTTAACAGGCAGTAATTTAGTTACTGTTTTGGACTTGTGTTGTCTGATAACAGAGACTCATGTAAATGAGAACAGCTTTATTGGGAATTCAGATGCATTAACATTCAGTACATGAGAACAGAAGGGAACAAAACAGATGTTTATGGCTGACACAAGCTGACAGTAGACTGAATGCAAATACTTAGTGTTTTATATTATTATCTATGTCAAATATTCAGAAAAACTCAGATACTTCCATGCTTTACCTTCTTTCATCTGTAACATTTCCAATATATAGCTTTTTGACTACTTTGCTCACCAGTGTGCATGAGCTAGATGTAAATGAACTTGAATGTCAGAAAAAAAAAAACTTTTCTAAGAGTAAATACAACTGGAAGAAGTTAATTCACCAACTTGTTCACACATAGTTTGAAGTGTGCCACACAACTGAGGTGTAGCAGTACCATCTTGTTCTAACAGCTGAAATGAACTGAAGCATTACTACAGGTGATGTTCATGTCCGACAGTGAGTTAGAGCGTTGCAGGCAGCTGTTTGCAAAAAGTTAAAAAAAAATCTGGCTACCAAAAAGGAAATCTGGATGTATACATAACACCTGAATGTTTGAGTACTCAGGTCCAGTTTGACTCATTTTTGGAGCCGGTCCCCAAGTGGTCATTCCTGGAACTGCATTTCCTGGCTCACTTCAAAAAGGAAAACCAGATGTTGCCTCATTGGTTTAGGCCAGGGATGTCTAAGTTCTGTCCTTGAGAGCTGGTGTCTTGCAGGTTTTAGATGTTTCCCTGCTTCAACAGACCTGATTCAAAGTGATGGGTCATTGTGCAGAAACCGATAAGCTGATGAATCCATGTAATCTGAATCAGATGTGTTGGAGCAAGAAACATGAAAAACCTGCAGGACACCGGCCCTCAAGGACCAACTTTGGACACCCCTGGATTAGATCAACTACCTCTTGGGTTTGGGGTGTCATGGAAAGCCTAAGAATAGTATATGCAGCATAAAAACAGTATTTGCGAGCATAGTTTTGCTAAGAAAGTCTTTCAAGAGGTATTTAATGGAATGAAGATACTTCACGACAAATGAATTTGTTTTTTGCAGCAGGAGTCACCCCTTGGTGAATACAAGTTTAAGGAATTTTGTTCGATTTGTTACTCAGATACTGATGCATTATCGATGTAAAATCAATGCAATAAACTTAAACAGTATAAGAAAGACCAACTGACACCTACTAGATTAAATTAGCTGTGGGCCTCTGCTAAATAACATGTTTGTTGAGTCAGAGTCCTGCTTTTTTTAGTGCAGCTGATTAAAGATCACATTTTTGTTTTGAGCAGTATTGTTCAGTAATATGAAATGCAATCTTCCTTTGGCCTGGAAACAAACCTATGTGTTTATGCCATGTGGTTTATAGCAGACAAAAAGAGCCTCTTGTTGGAGGCTCAGGCGTGTGTTGGCTCAGATAGCATGTTGAAAGGATGTGATCAAGCCAATCCACTTTGGAGGAGACCTTGTATAGAATCAAAACTGGCATGCTGATGAGCTTTGCTCAGGTGTTGCCAGAGGCACCATGATAATAGTCAGAGCATGCAGAATCGCTCTAGGAGCACTGGTTCAGGAGGAATTAATTACACACACGCTGAACCACACAGACTCATCATGTGCCAAGGGTCATCATCTGTAGAAGAGACATCATACACACAGGTGAGAGGTCGGAGACACTTCTTCCGTCCAGGAAATTAAACACAGCCATCGGGACTGACCCTGTGAGTTCGACTCCCCGGGGCTGAGTCCGCCCCTAAAAACACAAGAACAGGTGTTCTGTCGACAAAGTGCAGAATTGCATCATTTGAAATGCTCAAATATTTAGTGTTGTTGATGAAATCTTTACTTGGAATTATTTAAAACCATTTAGGATTATCTGTCAGCCGAATACTTAGGAGATCCATTATATTTGAATGCTACTGTCTGGTTTTGTGTTGAGATTTGAGCAATGAGACTACCCCTCACTCCACCCCCATCCACTCTGCCCCAGTTCTTCTCGAACAGTCCCCATCTGGTTTGACAATCTGTTTTGATGGAAAACCTTTTTTTTAATTCCTCTCATCTCTACTCCCTGCTCTTGTTTTTTCTTTTTTTGGTACTTGAAGCTTTACTGCTATCAGGGTTCAGAGGCTTCAGATAAGACTTGGTCATGATCACAGTCCTTCTGCCATCAACCATCATCTGAACTTTGCTCAAACAGCCCCCAAGATACAGGATTGCATATTTTTCACCTAAAACAGTACTTTGAGATTCATGAAACAGATTTAGATGTCTGTGTCGCAGTAAAAAAAAAAAAAAAAGAGGCTTAAAAACACCTTTAAAACTTGATTTTTCTATTTTGTCTGTTTGTTCATCATTTTACAAAACCATAAACCTAAAAAATAATAGTTTGCATAGCTTTGTAAGAACAGTTGGAAACAAAGGGGAATTAAATTTTTCTTTGTTTAATAATCTGAACAAATATTAAAAACACCAGATAAATTAATTTAAATGCATGAAATTAATTTAATTGAAAAGGGAAAAAACTAAATTGAATTATAACAAATTCTCATCATCTCTTAAATGGAAAATCTTTGTTCTGACAAACTGCAGACCCCAGATCAGTTTGCACACACAATTGTTGCTGTCTAATGTGGATAGACAAAAACAAACATTTGGAAACAATGACATTGCTGGGACATTTTGTTTCATGATTTTCTCTTCTGGGTTGTATACAGCTTCCTAAAGCCCAATGATGGACTAGTGATCTGTCCAGAGTGTACCCCACCTTCCACCTCCAGCCGACCATGACATCAATGTGATTAAATGAGTATAGATAAAGGATAGATATGTCAAACAGAGTGGGTATTAAAAATATCAACATGAAAATGTTTTCCGAGACATGTGGCTCCAGAAATTCAACCTTGATGTTATTGAATGTGCTGCTGTTCCAGTAGCTGAAAGACCAAACTTCCCATCCTTCTTGGTACATTCCCCCAAGTAAAACTCGCCAAGCCTGAAGTACCAAGCACACAGGACCAA
The DNA here is from genome assembly GCA_028564865.1 of Zenarchopterus dispar. NCBI lineage: Eukaryota > Metazoa > Chordata > Actinopteri > Beloniformes > Zenarchopteridae > Zenarchopterus > Zenarchopterus dispar. Next base: position 6,650,803 of record JAOWBL010000013.1, read on the forward strand.
ACCCGGTGTACTCCATCGTGAGTAAACGTAGATATTGCCAGCTGTGGAACAGTGGAAAAGTCGGCAGATGCCCTGCATTGCCCTTCAATGTGCTCACTGGGATACGAACATTAAAAACTGTAATGCTGCTACACAAAGACTGTAGAGAAATTGTCTTTGGTTATTGTAAGGCACTTTGTAGAGCCTCGCTAATATTAAAAATGAACTGTGTAGAGCAGCAACTTGGAGGAAAGGCTTTAGAAACCCATTTCAGCAGCTCTGTAGCTCCAGCCAGAAGGCAACAGTTGAAAACGATGGTGTCCACGGAGGGAGGGCTCCTTGATAATGTTTTCTGATCTGCTGAGGTAGCAAGATGTGGCAAGTTCTTCCAATGGGGGCAGGGAGCAGCTGATGATCTGTTCTGCAGACTTTGACTGTTTTTACAGATCTTTTTTTCTGCAACTGTACAGCCTTAGTACCAAACAGAGATACAGTATGTTAGTATCGTCTCAGTGGTTGCTTAGTAAAACACCATAAGCAATATCTTCTCCAAGTTGTTCCTTCTAAGTGCTCTGGGAAAATACATTCTCTGTTGAGCTTTTTTCTTACAGTCACTGTAGTATGTGAGGACCAGGTTATTTCCTCTGAAATATGAACCCTCAAGAGTCTACAAGTT
>JAOWBL010000013.1:6651557-6663729 GCA_028564865.1 Zenarchopterus dispar
ATATATATATATATATATATATATATATATATATATATATATATATATATATATATATATATATATATATATACACCAAAAAAATTATAAAATGATGTGTTGGTGCCATCTTTATACTCGTGGACAGGAAGGAAAAGAAAACCAGGGATAATAAAGTAAATGAATAATGATCATGATGCCACCTCGGTTTAGAGTTTTTGGCTTTTCTCAGCACATTAAAGCAAAACCTTTCACAATTTATAGGAGTGTTATGGCTCCTGCTGTCTAATATTTTAATATATTACCTATTTTACTTGAATGTGAAACTGTAACTGTTATACCCTTTTAATCACATTATGGTGGACTTACTGAAGTATTTACACCTATCCATTGCAAACGCAGAAACGCAAACATAGATGTGAAATATTTGTAGAAAAATCCACAAATGTAAGGTTTGACGTAATTATATTAAGAGTGGACATTTAAAAAAAAAAAACACACAGTGGAGTTTAAAATGTATTAAGAGTTGAGGGACAGCTAGAGAAACACATACTTGTCAAAATTCTCACGTTTGCATCCGTGATGCAAATTGCATCCTTGGCATTCTTTACTCTATCTAAATTTATAAAGGACTTGCAAAACGATTCGATTTGATCTGCATGCTGATCAAATCGAATATGATGTGAGATTTTTTTTTTTCAAAACAGCGCAAAACAGCATCTGCAGGAATACATGTTCATGGAGGGGGTGTGTATTTTGTGTTTTTCTTTCACCCTTCTCCCCAAAGACACAAGCATATGTTTTGATTTTACTGGAAGCAGTCCTTCTGTAATGAAGCAAGGAAAAAAATGCAGCATTTAACAAGTAAACCAATAGTGTAACACTGGTTTGTAACACAGATTAACACTGTATAGTTTCAGCTCAGAACTGCTAGATGTGGTTTTACCGTTACTACGACTTTTGTTTTGTTTAAGCTGGGGTCAAAATGACCCGTACGAACAGCTGCGAACACCGAATGATTTTTGGACCATTTCCTACAGCCTCCTTAAGGGAGCCTTATAAGAATCCAGCATTTGTAGCTTGTTTGTAAGTTCGAGTCTCATACTGCTCGTAGAGGTCCCGCCTCTGTATCCATGGCCGCACCCACCAGCATCGCCATCTTCTCTCCAGGTCCTCTTGCCGCTGCCGAGCAGAAGCAGCAGCTACAACCGCTAGATCTTCCTCTTCTTCATCCTGCAGCTGCATGTGTAGAAAGTGCAGCTGTAGTCTTCTCTGTAATATTGCCATTTTGAAAACTACAAACCTTTCCACAAAATTTCTAGCAGATGTGATGATGAAGACACAGATTTTTGGACATATTGGACAGCCACCACTTGTGTACCCCAACAAAATGCTCCAAAAGCTATAGGATCTTCCTACCAACGACTTGAGATTGCCATGAGTTGCACATAGGGGTACCGTATGGCCACCTTATGACTACAATTTTCTTAAGATGGCCATAAGTATACCTCATGTAGGTCCCAAGGCACCCTTATGAAGAACAAAAGAACTCTATAGCCAAAAAATCACCTTGTTTTCTTAAGAATGCCTCAAATTGCTCTTGCAAATTGAACGGCATGTGTACCAATTTCCTAAGGAGGCTGTAGGAAACTACGCCCCCCTCCATGAATGGCTATGAACTCCAGATTCTGTAGAAACTGTGAGATTCGTAAGAACCTGTGACCAAGGCTTTATTTTGAAATGCCTGAAGTATTTTCAGGTTCTTTTTAAGTCTTTGGGGTATTCTGGGTTTTCAGTTGGCCAGATGCTGTATTTTTTTATTTTTGTTTGTTTCAATGGGGCAAGCTGTCCTCTTCTGATTTAATGGAAAATACTTTATTGACCAGAGGGGAGTTATTGTGATCGCAGAATGCGACTTGGATGGATCGAACAGGTATCTATGTTATAACTCATGAAAGCTCACTTACTAGGAGGTAATTGTTGAAGTAAAAGAAAAGAAAAGTCACTGAAATGCAACTGTCCTGTTATTTATTTATTTCTTCGTCGTCCTGGCGTGTTTCATTTCCTTTTTTTTTTTTTTTTTTTTTTTTTTTCCTCATCGGAGAACTGAACCCTGCAGACTGCTCAGAGATCAGTGGCACATGCTGACAGAGAGCAGCCTCATCTGCCAAGTACCTGCACGTATGCATACTCTTATCATCCAGTACACACACCAGTGTGTGTGTGTGTGTGTGTTGAATGATAAGAGTGTGTACTTTTGCTTTTCTGACAACTCATCCAATCATGGGAGCAGCTTAAACGTGCACCTCTTCTCCATCCTAAAAGTCTCTCCTCCTCCTCCTGTGACCTCCACCTGAGGTCGCGTTTCCCCTCTCTTACCGTGTCTTCACCCTGCTGCGTTAAGCCGAAGGATGATACCACGACAGAAACGAGACAGTCTCGGGGGCCGGGTGGAGCTAGTCAAATAAAATGTCTACTCAAACCTTTGAGGGATTTTCTGTCAGGTTTCCTGCTGAGAACTTGAGGAATAGTTTTAAATTCAGGTTGCATCAGCATCACGGCATAAAAATGCAGAATAATATCATCCTAATGCTTCATGAATGCAGCGAAGGCTATTTAAGTCCTTATCGAGACGTGACTTAACCAGCAATCTGAGAAACTTTAGAAAGTCCATGTTGTAAATGTGTAGAAAGCAGATTTGCAGGGATTGGTCAGGTTACCATGTCTGACATATTAACAGTAACATCCTCCTATATCAGGTTGCAATGAGTTGCTTTTTTTTTTTTTTTTTTTAAAAGGTTGGATCAGCTTCCTCACAGATATTCATTTATCTACCACTTGATGGCAGTATTGAAATTCTTTATGCTACACTGAAGTCATCATAAATGGGAATTAAGATAACTGTGTGCTCCATGTCTCCACCTTTAACAGGTATGCAATCCCTCCTGAGCATGGGAAAAGACTGGAGCGTTTGGCTACAGGTAAAATGATTATTTTTTAAATTTTATTTTATTTTTACATTTTTTTTTCTTCCCTGTTGTTTTAAATTGGTCTTGATGAATAATAGTAATAATGTGCTCACAAATCCCTACAAAGGCATCTCTGTAGAAGATTAAAGGTAAATTCAATAATCAGGCATAAGTCTGAAATCTAAAAAGCTCCGTGAACTGTAAAGAAATGATCACAGACAACCAAGACATTATTTATCAGTCTTGTTTCCTCTGAGGGATAATAGTTCAAAACCAAAATAAGTGAAACCTTTTAATGTCCTACATTATCAGTCGAATTAATTCACGTTTATCAGAACCTTCAAACTAATCTACAAATGAAACAATGTTAGTATTAATGCCCATGTTTCAGGCACGTTTAATCATTTAAATTTCTAACCCAATCTCAAATGTCTCTGTACGAAAAGTAGTACTGAAATATTCCACCGTAATTCAACAAATTATTACATTTAAAATGACTTGTTGGTGACTTGAAGTGTATAAACAACTAAAAGAATCTTCTGTTGCTAAAATGACTAAAAACAAACAAACATACAAAAAAAACATGTTTAATTATGTATCATTTCTTTTCTGACTGGTTAAGTTTCTCTAATGATGACTCGGTGTTTCTTGCTGTCAGGATTTTTCCCAAACAGCTTCAAAGGGTGCGAAGCTTTTCTTCGACACAAGATGACTCTAATCTCCCCTTCGGTGCTGAAGAAGTACGGGATTCCCTTTGATAAGGTAGAGTCTCAAGCACTTTGAAAAATGTTCACTTCTCTGTGTCTTGGCATTTAAACATATATATGTATATGTGTGTGTATGTGTGTGTGTGTGTGTGTATAGCTATCTTCTTTTGCCATTCAGTGTCATGAAACTTTTCATTGTAGTACAAATTCTTAAACATACATAAAACTTTTAACACTGTGCATTCTTCACTTTGTTTCTTCTGTTTTCTTTCTCTTTCCTTCTTCCTTCTATCTGTCTGCTCCCTTGTTGATTATAAATTGCACTGTACTATACCAATTCTTATGCTAAATTTTCCAATAGAAAGAAAACCACATTAAATCATCTCCATGGTGACATGCAACAAACTAACAATGAATATGAGATGTGCAGTGTGCAGAATGTCAACTTAAGTTTCTGCTTCTTGTCTGAACCTGCATACAACACCAGGTCCTGTGTTTAAGTCCTCACTTCATCTGTTTTTTATCAAGTAACCTTCATATCTCTCTATTTTGCATTGCAAACTGTTCTTTTAATTTCCTGTAGTTCAACTTGGCCACCATTACTGCAGAGGAACGCATATGCAGGAATTGTAGGGAATGTTGTTGAGCATGTGGAGCATTTGGTCACAATCTGGCGGCCTGCTAGCACAGAACCAGGCTTCTTAATCTGGCTGTTCATTTTCTTTGAATCCCTGGCTCTGATGTTGCTGCCCCAACATTTCCTGCACTTCATTCTGCTTATTCAGCTTTGTCTAAATTTAATGCTAAATTAAGTCAGCGCTGCAAAAACAGTGGTAAATTTTCAGCTGGGAAGAAAGTTTCATCAGCTCTGCATACCTTTGGATGTCGGTGTTGAAAGAGTAAACACAGTTAAGAGAATCAGCAAGAAAACAAGAGAGGGAAGTCAACTCCCCCTCATCGCCCCTCCTCTGCCCATCTCTGCGGAATAACTGAGCCTACCATCACAAACTCTGTCTCTGTCAACAACTGCCAATGCATCTTCAGACGATAAGTCGTGATCAACGTGGAGAAACTCTAACCAGGCTGAGAAGCGAGGAAGCAGAAGAAAAGCTCTTTTTTTCAGCAGTATTGTGAATATGCTTTTGTGCCCTTCCTTCCTACTCCCCCCTTTTGTTTTTGAAGATTTGGAGTGTTTTTAAATGCATAGGTAGTTTTTCATATTTCCTGCTCCCCAAGTGCCTTCCCATACCCAACCACACCACCCCTCCACCCTTCACTTTTTCTCTCCCACAGTTTCACCAGATGATACCACAGTCTCAACGTTCCTTTCTTCCCTGACTCACATCCTGGTTGGCACACATAATTATTTGGTTCTGATTTTACTTCAAAGAGGTTTATAGGCAAGTGGTTCTGCCTTTTCTGTCTTTAATGTGAATGCACAAATGAAGGAAACAGTCAGGCTCTCAGAATAAGCACGTCTTTAAAAAAAAAAAAAAGATGCACAATGTGCAGCTGTCAAACATCGCCCAAACCCATGGACTCACAAGACACATGTAAGCAAAGACAGAAGGAATACCTCTGGAATGGTATATTTCTGGCACTCTTTGCTTCTGTTTTTATAAATTCAAAAAAAAAAAAAAAAGCTGTCCTTTAGTTGCTTCAAGCCTCCTTTTTTCTTGTATGCTGAAGAAGAGGGAGATGAGGTCTGACAACACACCTCAAATGAACCTTAAAAAGTGTCCTACATGAAAACATCCACCTGCTCAGCTCTGCGTGGAACCCCCACATTCTCAGAAATCCTCAAAATGTTTCATTTATCAGTGGGGAGAATAATCATAAAGATCCTTTGTTCAAAAGTGTGGGCTTCAGACCTTACAGGAATCCTGATCTTTTCTCATTTTTCAAAGACACAGGTTTTTGTTTTTTTTTAGGGTGGTGCTGCAGCCACTCCCTATATTATGTATGATATAGTGTAATAATGAATTATAAAAAAAGATGCAGAAGAAGATGTGGCCACTCCCTGCACCCTCAGGCATCTTCTTTTATCACAGGCTCTACTCCCTTTGCTCCACCACGTCTGTGATGCTCCTCTTTACTTCTCCGCTGCACAGGCTGCTCTGTTCAGCTAACAACAATCCCCTCGTGAATCAAATGAAGAGATTACGAGAACATTTAAAATGACCAAATTGGCTTCCAGGAGACTTTAAATCAATCTAAAGCTAAAACTGCAGAGAAAGAAGCTCTAGGATATTTGGAGATACAGGGAAGATGGAGGGGGTGTAGTCTTCTGGCAGAGGAGAGGAGAGAGTGAACCAGGGCTGTTGTGGGTAATGCCAGCATGAGATGCTAAAGCATCAATTACTGAATGATTGAGAGCAGTCTGACCATGTGTGCTGCCATTCAGGATGGTGGAGGAGGGAGTAATGGGTAAAAAAGTGATTATGCTGAGCCCTCCAGATTGAGAATGTTCTTATTTACAGACTGACAGTGGGACAACAACAGCTGTATCACTGCCTGTCATTTATGCAATATGTTTTTCATTGCAAAATGTTTTTGACTTCCTGATTATTTAAAAGAGTGAACCATCACTGCAGAAGCTAAAAGATAGCATGCTTTATTGGGATTATTGCCGGTATTCAGGGTATTCTTTTTGGTCTGACTCATTTTCCCCAAAAAGCAAACTAATTAACCTGTATGTCTTTATGCTACAGAAAGTCATTGTTAAATGCTGCATTTGTCAAGAGAAGCCTGCTTTAAACCTGCTTCATTTCTACCTGACATTCTGAAAGAGGCAGCTGTCATCTGCTAGAAACCAAAACTACAGCATCCCACCTCTGTCCCTCTCTGTTTCTGTCTGCTTCTTCTTCTTCTGTCTAACCCACCTCTCCCTGCATAGTTAAACTCGCTAAGTGATAGGCAGCGGCTCGGGCTTTTCTGTAAAAAGACAGGCACATCATTAGGGGTGCTGATGAGCGCAGCTCCTGCCCCCAGGGAAAGGATGACAGTCCGTTACCGCCCTGAGGCTTACCTTACTTTTGGCCATAGAAATCAAAGACGCTGCTGAGAAATTTAAATAGAGATGGATGAAATACTGTCAATGCTTTTTTGCTGTTCCAGTCTCTGCTACTGAAGGTGGGGTAAAAAAAAACAAAACAAAAAAAGAAAAAAAACTGACTATTTTGAAGTGATAATGATTTAACATTACATGTGTTCTATATGTGAAAGTTAAAAAAAAAATAATTCTGGTGGCTGAGAACATTTTAGTGTGTTAATTATTAACTGTTAAAGTGTTCATCTTTTTCAAGATTTCCGACTTATAAAAAATGGATTATCATCTTAGGAACTAGAGGATCATTAAACAAGGTCGTTTTTTTGTATCCCTGTGTACAAAATATTTGGTTTTCACTGTGTTGAGAATGCTTCCCTCTGTAGAGCTTTTTTATTAACACTGGCTCTCTGTGACATCATAGAGGGCCAGTGCCATAGAGGGACATATTGCTGCAAATGCTGAAGGACCTAAGGTTTCTCAGCAATACCTAGCTTGTAAGGTTATATTTCTCCATGCAGTTTGTGTCCAGGAGAGCAAAAGCTGAAGCTATCATTTTAAAAGTTCAGATCCAGTGTGTTGTTCACCTTTGTGGATCTCAACTCAACTTCATCTGTAGAGCACTTTAACACAGCAAGAGCTGAAACAAAGTGCTGAACACAAACGTTTTAAAAAACAAACAAAACAAGCTAAAACTATAAAACACTCTGAAACATGAAATACAATAAAATTACTGAACAAGAAATAAAACCAGTAAAGAGGAGAAAACAAGCTGTAAAAACAGGAGTCTCATGTTGGGTTCAAGAGAATAAATATGGGTTTTCATAGGGGTTTTAACAATGGACAGTGATGGGGTTTCTCTGATGTGCAGTGATAAAGACTTCCAAAGCTTTGGAGCAGCAACTGTGAAGGCTCGGTCCCCTCTGACCTTCTACCTGGACGTCAGTATCTCCAGAAGGAGCTGATCAGTTGATCTGAGGCACCGGAACAGCAAATAGGGAGAAAAAAATGGCTTAATATGGTCTCTCTTACACCCTCCAACCAGGAGGCAAGCAGCCGCACTCTGGATGAGTTGGAAGTGTGAAAGAGAAGACTGGCTGACTCCAAGATAAAGTGACTTACAGTAATCCAGCCAGGAAGGGTGAAGGCATGGATTACTGTCTCAACATGTGGAGCTGTTAAAAATGGTTTTGCTTTTGCAAAATCTGCTAGTATTTGTTCCTAATTGGCTACCTTTAGTGTCAAGATGTTTCCAAAGAAAGATGTTTTTGGTTGTGAGGGAACCATGTCTTAGTGAATGCAAGCTGTTTTACTGTTTTTCAGAGCCAGCAGAAAATATTTAATCATACTTTATCTGAATGGTTACCATGTGCTAACCAACCGGACAGGAAGTGCTATACAGTGGGCAGCACAAACTATTGGGCCACTAACTGGACAGCCTGAATAATTGGCTGGACATCATCCTTGCCAACTGGATAATGCATCTGTACTGTATAGGAAAAGGCCTGGTGGAATATGTCTTATTTGGGTAAGATTATGAATTGCATAGCTTGCCATACCTTCTTATGAATTATTCTTGCCGTCAACAACTTCAAACAGTTCACTCAAATAAGACTACAGCTAAGGAATAACTTAAGATGCTCTGAATCTGTTCCATCTGCACTGTTGTCTGCTTTGCTTTTATTTGTGTTGCTAGACATGGGCGCTTCTTGGCACAGGCAACAAGCTCATCTCATTTGTCCAATTTGCACTTCCTCTTCTCCTCCCTCCTCTGTTCCTCCTGTAATCTCGAAATCGATCTCAGCAAAATATTTTGAAGGATGTCTCAATTACTAAAATGCACCTGGAGGAGAGAAGAGTGAGGACAAAGGATGCTTGCTTGAGAATATGCCAGTGGAGAAGTGTTCATTTTATTTTATTTATTTATTTGCCAGCATCTGCCATGTCTAAAGGGGCCATGATATTCTATTATGGTCCCTTTAGACATGGCAGATCCACACTGTAAAGTGAGCTGGAAATACATACCCAGGTTAGTACTTAAATGTGTTATCATAAACACATTTAATTACTAATCTGATAAAAAATGGTTTTGTGCTGCACAAAACCATGGTTAAATGAGGCGGTTGTGTTAAATGTTGCATTTTAATTGACATCAGTTTAAAATGAACCCTGCAATGGACCGGTGTCTTTTCCAGGATGCACATCAACTTTCATCTGTTTGCAGCAGGAATAGGCTTGAGTCAACCCCCGAAGACCATCAGTAGGACTGAAGTGGAAGTACATAAATACTGGATAGATGTATGGATGTTTAAATACTGACTCTGAAGTGGATGCTGAATGTAATTTTATCAAAAGTCCTCTCTCTCTTCATGCTTGTCTGCACTGCCTCTGCTCCCCTCTCTGGTGGAAGCGACTAAGAAGCGAAGAGATACTCCGGGTGTGAAAACTGTGAAATTAGACATTCCAGTCTGCCTCTTGCTTACGTGCCATTTTCATATTCATGTAGTATTTTGTGACAAAAACTTTAAATATACTGTAAAATTTTGAGAAATACATCTGTTTGTTGGGGTTTAAATACTGCTTGAGAGGGATTACAGTTAGTTGTCAAAGTCCTTGGGGGGAAAAAACTGGAATAATATGATGATTCTAACCTTAAAAATTAAGTCCTTTGGCAATCAATTCATTTTCATACTAGACAATTTGTACCGATTTGTTTTTAATGTTATGGTAAACTTTTGTTCTAAAAATTATTATGTTAAAGGGATCATTATAAAGGGCTTGATCAAGCATTGCTGGCTCTTGATATAAAATTCAGTGCACTAGAAGGAATCAAAGCATCACCAGTGTGACCTATTTCAGCTCCTAAAAGGAAATATGTAATTTGGGTGGTGACTGCACTACATGCCTTTTTCTTACTGAGCAAATCCAAATAATATTGGTCTTGTGGCCCTGTGTAAGCCATTATCAGCCCCGTGACCTGACAAGGGAGTTTAACCTGTAATTTTACCTACCTTCAGGACACCGGTCAGGGTCAGTTCACCGATTGCAGGTTGTAGAGACATATTTCCAACCAGTTACTCTCCTGGTGCACTGAAAGAAAAAAAATCCCTGACGCTCCATTCATCTCAATTTATTGTATGTTGTATCCTTGACCTTTGTATTAACACTTTAGCAGTGTGCTCATTGTACCTGCCACAAATACCAGCGAGAATAGACTCCCCTCAAATATTCAGTGGCACCCTTTGTTACTGTCGGAAGCTTCTGGCGGTGGTAAGATAGCAAATGCCCCCATTTAATGTGTAACAATTCTTTCTGTGGCATTTTGCCTCCTCCTCCTGTTGTCTCGCCTCTCTTATTAACATGCACTTAAATTCCCTTTGTTCTCTCAAGTGCTCATTAAAGAATTCACTGCCTTCTGATGTCTATAGTTTTACATAATTAGAACCCAAGAGGCTTCCACATGTGCAGTAAAGTTCTCCATTTGTTTTACTCTGCATTAGAGGAGCAATTTGTTTAATTTCTCTGGAGTTTAACCTTGCTGACTGTGATGGAAATGCACCTGCAAATCATGCATTCACTTAGATCACCGATGAGAAAACTCTGCTTGTGACTATTGTCTTCTTTGTAATCTCTGAGACGTGTGAATGTGCAAGAATCATTTTCTCAGAGTATTCAAATTAAGTGCAAAGAGCATGTTATTGATTTCTGTACACACCCAATTCATCATTGAGGTATATGTGTATTTATTTAATTGTCATTCTGTTTGTATGGTGTATTTTAACAAAAATGCTGAATATTAACAGTGTTGGCTTGTCTATGTGTCTTCTGGCTGACAAATCCAAAGAACAGTCAGGTAAAGGTATTCCCAAGCACCAGCCATCTAACTTCTAGATTGAGGCTCATATGGAACTAAGATTCGTTACAGCTCCTTGACTGACCACTGGAGGCTGGCTCCAAAAGCGAGTCAATCTCCCATGTTAAAATTTCCAACTTTAGAGCTGAAATAAAAATATTTACTGTCTAGTTAAAAAAAATGCTTAGTCTCAATTCTCTCATTTCACATCCATCAAAACTCTGAGGGAGGTGAGTATTTCTGTACTACATCAGGAGAATTTGTATAAAGTGTTGAATAGATTTCTAACATGATTGATTGACAGTCAGCTCAGCCAATGGCTAGGCATTATCACTTTCTCATTTGTAATCATCATGTTACCAAGCATACAGAAACAACTGGTGGTTTTTGCTAACCCAGCGTAGGCTAAATGCAGCAGTAATCTTTGATTCTGGCATCAATTTAACATGTGAAATGGGATACCCTGCTGAAAACAGCAGCTCTGCAATTATTTCAGCAGGAATCAGCTAAAGGAGCTGGTAGCTACAGCTAACCGTATGGCTGCGCACCGTGCAAAGAAAAAGAGGCTTTAAAACTGCTCTTTGAAAACCAATGGGTCACATGACTTATTCTTTGTTTTACCAATCTGTCATATTACCCTCTCTTTATCTTCATTTTTAAAGTTATTTATGTGTGTGTGTGTGTGTATGCACATCTGAGTATTAGGCAAATATCAGATGAACAAACACGAATAATCTGAAAAGAAAAAAAAATGTGGGCAATACTGAGTTCCCCCATGAGTCTATTATTTGTAGATCCATCTTTAGCAGCAATAATTTGAAGTAATCATTTGCTGTATAACTTTATCAGTGCTGCATATTCTCAAATTGGTTAAACTCACATCTGATTCAAGCAGATGTGGAAGACATTTATGTGAGCTGCTGCTACAAAACTTAATTTTCCCCAATCTAGCTCTATTATGGTTGATTTCAAGGTAATTATCTTTGTTTCTTCTTGTCCTTTTAGTTTTTACGTACATCAGTACTGAATCCGGTCCTTGCTTTTAATTTGTCTCTATACCAGCGACTGATGGCAGACCTTACATACAGTAAACCCTTGAGACTTGCACATATTAAAATCTGGTAGTAGCTCCCACCCCACATTTCCGGTCTTCAAGCTAAACTGAGCTATGAGTAAACTGGCTGCTCTCTCTAGCCGCATATTTATAACAGACTGAGGAGCTGTGTCAAGCAGCAAATGTGTGTATATATATATATATATATATATATATATATATATATATATACACACACATACACACATACATATGTATATATATATATATATATATACACACACATACATATATATATATATATATATATATATATATATATACACACACATACATATATATATATATATATATATATATATACACATACATATATATATATATATATATATATATACACATACATATATACATACATACATACATACATGTATATATATATATATATATATATATATATACACACGTGTATACATATACGTGTATATATATATATATATACACGTATACACACACACACACACTAAACTTTTTCACTAAACTTTCATTATAGACATCTCAATG